>JAJOZX010000838.1:750000-1154484 GCA_023014485.1 Bathynomus jamesi
TTTAATAATTAATTTTTTTTTTTTTTTTTTTGTGGTTTATTTCTTTATTTCTTTGTGACATATATATCAATTTGGCATCATCTATTAAATTGATTGTAAAACTTCCCTTTTGAGCTTGAATTTATAGACTCCACTTACAATATTTATATTTATTTTTATTTCTTTATTCTTTTGTGACCTGTTCCATAAACAAGCCATTTGAATTTATATTGAAGGTCGGCCAAAGTGCTAAAGTGTCTTTATATATATATATATATATATTATAATATAATATATATATATATAATATATATATATATGTATACATTCAACTGCAAAGAACACGCAGTATAAATAACGTAAAGAACGACGCTTGTATAGGAGATATTCCGCGCAAGACGAGAAAGAGAAAACATATATATCACTAAGGCACTATTTGGTAATTAATTTTTTCTCAATTTATATTTATATTTATTTTTATTTCTTTATTCTTTTGTGATCTGTTTCATAAACTATAAATGTTGGCTCCTCCCACAATTTTTTCTATGCTTACTATATATATGTATATATATATATATATATATATGTATATGTATATGTATATATATATGAATATGTATGTATGTATGTTTATTTTTGTAACCTATATTGCCTTGATCTGTCCTTTCACTCCAGTGTTCCTGAGGATGTCATTAGACGAAAGCGCTTGAGCACCCGTTTGTGTTTCTTTTTTCCTTCGTGGTTTTATTCATCATAAATACTTTTCACGTGTCACTTTCGTGAAATAATTTTTCATATATATATATATATATATATATATATATATATATATTATATATATATTATATATATATATGCAGGGTGTCCGGTAAATCCGGTCTCATAGGAAAATTTGTTTCAAATTAAATTTACAAAAGTAATACATTAGAACTAAAATGTTCAAATTGGTGTCTTGTTTTGGGACCTTTTTTGTTGCAGGCAGAATAACACACAGTGGCTAATATGGAAGCGAGTTACACTCCTCAGAAAAAACAAAAAGTAATGGTGTGGTGCGGCAGTCATGGAAATTTTGTTTTGGGATAAGTATTTCTGGAAGGAGGACTTAATGCCGAACAATATCTCCAGCTGTTGCATGATGTGTTTGAACCGTATTTGGACGAAATGCCACTCGCAGTGCGACATTAGTTTTACTTTTTAGCAGGATGGAGCACCACCTCACTTTGGCTGAGATGCGACGTTGATTGGATGAAGTTCTCCCTGGGTGATGGATATAGTTTCAGAGTTTATTCATACTATGCGTACACTTATCTGGTGTACCCAATTACTCATTAGAAGATAGTGGAAAATAAAGGATAGCATGAAACGCTAAACTAAATCTAATGCACAAAATGCATTTATTTTAAGGATTTTTTTATTTATTTATCATGTTCAAGAAGTCGTCATTTTATCGCTGCATCATTTCTCCGATGAATGCCAAAGCCATCGTGCTTATTTTGCCTCTTATTTTAAAACCATTGTTTCTCATAATAGTGCTATCGTGTGGGGGTAAAAACAAATCTCCTAATTTAGGTTATCAAAATAATTTCAAATTTTCTACACCTTAATTCGCCTCTCGAATGCCGAGTTTCAAACGTATACAAATTCACCTCTGAGTCTGTCTTCATATGGTTTATTTACTAAGTAATATTGGAATAATTTTTTTTTTTTTTTTTTTTTTTTTTTAAACGACCTGTGAGCGAAGTTTAGTATATACATGTACAAACTGAACACACTACTAAACAAATATTGCTAACATTAGTATATTTTTATTTACTCTACAGTTATTTATCTACAATATTCACTATATATATATATACTGTATATACACACAATACAATATTATATTGCAGTATTTACGATATAATATTTTGTGCTGAGTTATTTATTCTTTGATGAATCAATAAAAATGCAGTGTTCTATTTTATATTTTGCAATAATATTTTTTTTTGTTTAAAGCTATATGTATGATGTGCGTCATTTTTTTTACTCAACATTTGAATATACATCTTTGAGCTTTTTCTCGAAATAGAGGTACCTTTTTTCATAATCTGGGTACCCGCTGGATGGGGGGCAATGGAAAGTTGTGACAATATCTATAAGGATGTATTTAAATGAATGTTACAAAAAGTAGTAGTAATAACTATTTATTGAATTAATACCGTGAGCAGCAGAAAAATCGGTCCACTTGGAATATTGCGAAAAGCAAAAAAGTGGGCAAGCTTCTGTTTGTAAAAGTTTTAAAATTCGAAAATATAGTCTGAGGCAACCAAATAAAGAGACAAAACAACGTCAGCTGCGAACACACTAACTGTGACGAATTTTCGACTTCTTTTAAGAATTCGACAATCTGACATTCAGTTGCTGTTAAACTGCTAGTGCCACTTTTTTCTTCCACTAGTGGGAGTAGACATTTGCGTTTAATAACGGATAGACTTCTAATTCTTTTGGGTTTCAGAATTGGACATTTACGATGGATTTGAGTGCCGTGAACGTTGCGAGAGTCGTCTCCCTAATTGAAGATGGTCGGAGCCAACGTTACGTCGCCGATGCGCTAGTAATTCCAAGAACAACGGTTCGACGTATCTACCAACGTTATGTGGAGAGAGGAGAGTTACCCCCGAAGACCAGGATCTGGAAGATCGCGCTGTACATCTGCCCGTGACGATCGTTTCATCGTCTTCAATGTTTTGCGAGATCGTCGCTTGACTGCCACAAACGTCCGCAATGAGCTGGAAAGGTCTCGAGCCGTCAGTGTATCGGAGTGAACCGTTAGAAGGAGACTTATGGAAAGTGGCTTACATGCTAGACGTCCAGCAATGGGCCCGGAATTGCTCCCACACCACCGCAATTCTCGTCTTGCTTTCGCTCGTGAGCATGTCAGTTGGATTATGATCCAATGGGGACGAGTATTATTCATGGACGAATCAAGATCTAATCTTCGAACATCCGGTGGACGGGAAAAAGTGTGGAGAAGAACAGGAGAAAGATTCGCCCCGTGCTCTTTTACGGAGAGGTTGCTTTTGGAGGAGTCCACTTGACATGCTCACGAGCGAAAGCAAGACGAGCATTGCGGTGGCGTGGGAGCAATTCCGAGCCTATTACTGGACGTCTAGCATGTAAGCCACTTTCCATAAGTCTCTCTCTAACGGTTCGCTCCGATACACTGACGTCTCGAGACCTTGGTTATGCTTCCGCCCGAATTGCTCATTCTGATGAAAGTCAAGCTTGTTGCTCCACCTAAGACCTACAGCTTAACGTGGAATCCGAACCACGACCCACCACGAGAGGTCAGAATTTACGGAGTCCTCGCCCGGACTCGATCTCATGACCTCCCGATCAGCAGTCAGGCGTCTTAACCACTAGGCTACCCATTTATCTACTAAAAAATTTTATTGTGTGGAAGGATGAACAGCTGTGCTTGCTATGCGCCAACTGTCGTCACTGGGTATCGAACCAAGTGACGTAGTCGAGACCACCATGGCCGAGACTGAGACTGCGACCGAGACCAGAAAAAAGATCTCGAGACCGAAACCGAGACCATGTGCCAAAATTGCATGTATTCAATATTGTGTAATGCCTAATTCCTAAGCTTTGTATTTCACATTCAGGAACAAAGATTATAGAGAGGTTATCAAGTGATAATTGCAAAATTTACTCAGAATTAATTTATTCACATATTCGTAGTATGTGACATTTTTCAGCAGAACTGCCTACTTAAAACAAGAAGTGTTCGTTGCACTTGAGGAACGTCAACATACACAGCAGTGATGTAGTTGAGACCACCATGGCCGAGACCGAGACCAGAAAAAGTTTGTTTATATATATATATATATATATATATATATGGGAATGAACTCAGAATGGTTCCCTGAGGTTTTTTTATGATACACACAGACCGTGCATGGAACAAGGAACACTTCTAGGAAAATTAAATCCACTATAGTCCGAATAAGTAATGGTAAATGACAGTGATGTAGTCGAGACCACCAAGTCCGAGACTGAGACCGAGACCGAGACCTGATCCTGTGAGACCAAGATCGAGACCGAGATCAAAGGTTCGAGATCGAGATCTACCTTCCAAGATCGAGACCCTTAAAATTCGAGACCGAGACCGAGATCGAGATCGAGACCAAGCTCATGCCCTTTCAATTTGTTTTACACTACTATGGAAATTAGACTATGTTAAGTATATTAATAAACTAATAACTACTTTCTCAGATGTAGTGTGTTGAATGCAAAAAGTGTAGCCTATAAATTAACAAATGAATATATATATATATATATATACACACGTACTTTTTATTTATTTACTTTTTATATCTGTTACAGAAGGTTTAATGAACGTACCCACTACCCAGTTTGACTTGTGCATTTATTTAAAACATGATAGGTGCTCATTACACTTAAGGAACATCAGCATGCTCAGAAGATCTGCTGAAGTTCGACTTCTGTGGGGCCTCATTATTATGCCTCCATGGCTAAATACACGCTCAATTGGAGCACTAGAGGCAGGCACTGTTAAAACAGTCATGGCAATATTGGCCAGTGATGGGAATTTATCCTTTTCTGGTGCCAAAACTTTATTGGAGAGCAGTTGTCTAAAATATGAGATTCATAAAATGGAATACAAAACTAAACTACACACTGTCACTAACAGCACGTGCCAAAAACTGATTAGGAAACAAAATTTACAAAATAAATTCAGCTTAAGGGGAGGTGTGGCGTGCTAAAAGTTCCGCCATGACATCACTGATGACGTCATTTTTTAACATTTACAATTGGCATTTGCGATTTGTTCTACGAATCGGTACGTTGTAAATATAAGAGATGTGAAGGGTTGTCGAGTTATTCTATGCTGTATTGAATTTATCGGTACTGTTTTCTTTATGCTGTATTTCTTGCATTATTTTTGTGTGAAGCATTTTATTTTTCAAATATATATTGGATGGGAAGATAATCGTTTTTATCACGCCACAGAGGTTGACACGCCGTTTGGCAACACTGAGTGGCCAGATAAATGGGACCCATAAAAAAAAGCCAAATATTCTTAATATTTAATTCCTTTCATAAAAACTATATATCATTCGAAAGAGTAGAGTTACAAGTTTATTATGAAATATTTATTTTTTTTAAATGACTCCTTTCAAATGTGCTCCATTAGTTGCCAAGCATTCCAGTGTTCTCGCTTGTAAGTTCTGCATCACTTTTGCAAGAGTGTGCGGTGGTATGGCCTGTATCTCATTTGTGATGGCGGCCTTCAATTCTTGCAAGGTCGTTGGGTTATTTCTGTAGACCCTACTCTTTAAATATCCCCAGAGATAATAATCTAAGGGAGAAAAATCCGGAGACCTTGCGGGCCATTCAACGTCTCCAAATCTTGAGATTAACTCGCCTGGGAACGTTTGACGCAAAACTGCCATGCAGTTCCTCGTGGTATGGCAGGTAGCTCCGTCTTGTTGGAACCAGTGGTTTTCTAGACAAAGATCTCTTAATTTAGGAATAAGGAAATCGGTCAACATTTTTTCGTAGCGATCACCATTTACAGTGACCGTGTTTCCGGTGGAATCCTCGAAAAAGTACGGCCCTATGATCTGAGATGCAGTAAGACCACATCAAACAGTTACACGCTGACTATGCAATGGGACTTCGGTAATATGCAATGGATTTTCTGTTGCCCAGAAACGACAATTTTGTTTGTTTACAGTTCCATTCAAGTGAAAATGGGCTTCGTCTGACATAATCAAAGTTGCTAGAAAATTGGTGGTCATTTACCTTCTGTTGGATCCATTGACAGAATTGTCGTCTTCGTGCGAAATCTCCATCGTTTAGTTGTTGCACTGTTTGAATTTTATATGGAAAGAGCATTGAATTTTGCTTGAATATACAGTGTGTTGTTCCATATCCAACTCCTAACAGCTGAGAAGCACGTCTGATGCTTATGTTAGGATTATCCTGTACAATTTCATGAGTTCTGTTAATGATCTCGTCTATCCTTGCTGTGCGCACTCTTCCAGTTGGTTTTCTTTTTCCAATGCTGCTAGTTAGGGAAAAATTTCTGACACACCGACCGATTACTTTCTTAGAAGGTGATTTTCACATCTGAAAATTTGTCTTGAAAGATCTTTGAGCTGAAACTACACTTCTTCCATGCTCATAATATTGCTCAGTTATGAAACGCAGCTGTTCCACAGTCCATGCAGTCATCTTGAAGGGTTAGTTTTAACTAACACTTTTATTTTATTTTGTATCTTATCTTGTCTTGTATTGTCAAAACCTATACAATCCTGTACAAACTTGCAACTATCCTCTTTCGAATGATGCGTATGATTTTATAAAAGGACTTATACTTTAAGAGTTACAGGGGTTTCTTTTGGGTCCCATTTCTCTGGATCACCCTTTATAATATATATAATTCTCTATTTAGTGTTTCCATTTTCAATAAAATTAATCGGGCGGGGGGGGGCATATTTTTTTGTAGCGCTAACCTAAAAAAAATCCAGACCCCCCCCCCCCCCCCCCCCCCCGCAAGACAAACGTGGCAACTCAAAACAGGGTGACTGATTAGTGAATACCTAGAGTCCGTTACTTTTACAAACTTTCATAAACATTCTGAATTGTGTTTGTTCAATAATATGTATTTTTCATTACGGTCTCGAGAGGTCTCGAAAGGTCTCGGGGAGAAAAACCGAGACCGCGTCTGTCGAGACCGAGATCTAAATAGCGGAGACCGAGATCGAGATCTGCAAATTGGGTCTCGAGATCGGTCTCGAGACCGAGACCGGTCTCGAGACCTACATCACTGGTAAATGACAAATACTATAGTTTTTCTTTTTCATGATGTTAGCCCGACGTGGGCAACGGGTCACTCACAAAGAGGTCCCAAAAATATAGCTTCCCTCACCAGCTATCTGCAAAGCAGATAGGATCCAGGGAACCATTCTGAATTCATTTCCTTCATGAAACGGACATGTTATGTGCCTTGAAAAATGGACGCTCAATTCTGCCAGTTGAGGTTTAAATTTTGGTTTTTGGCTAAAAATATAATAGTTACCCCTTTTCTTTGATGTATTCAATCTGACGTGAAGGCAGCGAGTCTTTTGCTTATATTGAGGTTCTAAATGTAGCTGGGCTACGCTGCTTTAAACCCTAGATCCTGTCCCAAAGCTGGATCCTATTTGCTTTGCGGATAGCTGGTGAGGGAAGCTATATTTTTGGGACCTCTTTGTGAGTGACACGTTGCCCACGTCGGGCTAGCATCATGAAAAAGAAAAACTATAGTATTTGTCATTTACCATTACTTATTCGGACTATAGTGGATTTAATTTTCCTAGAAAAGTTCCTTGTTCCATGCACGGTCTGTGTGTATTATATTATATAATACACACAGATTGTGCAACATTTATTTTTACCATATATGTTTCGCATGGCCTCGGCTTTAGTTGAATGGCGTCTGTTCAAGAGAAGGTTCACGAATGTGGATCAATCATTACATCCCAAAGACGATTTACACGTGAATTAAACAAACCAACACCACACAGAAATCTGATCTGAATGCGAGTATAAAAGTTCACTGCAGGAGGAAGTGTCAGAAAAAGAAAATCTCTTGACAGACCAAGAAATCGTCTAGAAAAAGTCAATGCTGTTCGGAAAACATTCCTGAGAACTCCTAAATAGCCCATAAGGAGAGCAGCAGCTGAGCCGAACATCCCCATACCCTTCTGTGTATAAAATCGCAAAATGTTTTAAAATTCAGGTCCTACAAAGTATCCTACAGGTTCTTTTCCAACTGTTCGGGGAAGATTACGCTACAAGGCTTAACAATTGTCAAGAATTTATCAAAATTGAAATTGATGATCGCTTTCTTTCAAATCTCATTTTTAGCGACAAGGCAACTTTCTATACCTCTGGTATATTAAATCGCTGTAACAGCAGGATCTGGAGAAAACAAAATCCGCATGAACATGCGAACATGAGAGATATTCGACAAAATTAAACGTTTTGTGTGCTTTGTCACCTGATCGCATTCATGGTCTTTTTTTTTTTTTCAAAGATAAAACTCTAAGCGGAGAATCTTATCTCAGAATGGTAAAAGTTTATTGTTCCTCTTCTAAAACAAACTTTAGCAGGATAGTGCATCCCCCTTATTTTGCTCGTTCTATATATTTACTATATATGCTGCAGGTGCGTATCTAGGATTTCCGAAAGGGGGGGGGGGGCAAATGCAAAGTAGTGCTGCCGAGCGTAGCGAGGCAATACAGCTAGGGGGTCGGGGGGAGCGCTGTGAGCTCCCCCAGCTAGCCCCGGGAGAAAAGTAATTTTTACCATATTTTTCTTTTAAACATGGACTTTAATCTTTAATCTTTAATCTTTTAATCATGGACTTAAAACGGTGAAAAGTACTGAATCATTTGACTTCATCACACAATTAACGACAAAATAAACCTAGTTACCTGTCTTAGCTTGCTGAATGTTACGGAAATTTACTTATCCTTAGATACATCCTCTTCACCTCCAAGGGGGGGGGAATGCCCCATTTGCCCCCCCCCCTGGATACGCTACTGGACACTTCTCAAGATCTGTCCACTCGATCCCCAGGTACCCTTCACCATGCTCGCTGGCTAGATCTAGCCAACAGGGTCCTTCGATTATGTATCTCAACGCCAAATCCTGATAAAAACCTTCAAGATATAGTCAAGATTATTATGCAGTTTTATGCTCCGGGGTGGTTTTGGATAAAATCTCATCCTAATGCAACTGATGGGTCATATAACTTTTGGCATTTAATGTGCTTGCTTCGAAATTTAGATGAACAACATAGATCAATCATAGAACCAGTATTAAAGAATAACGCCTAACTTTGTCCACCCAGAAAATATACTTATATCAGTGGTAACTGACAAGAGACTAGAAATTAAGGAGCAAGCTATTCAGAAAATCATCCTTTCAAGAACAGGATTTTCAGCTACCAGAAACTTTTGAGTTGCCTCGAACCCTCAATTTTCAATCAACTGACTACACCGAGATGATCGATTGGCAAAAAGAGATCATTACTACTCCACCGCTGCTAAACAATTTTAGCGACGATGAGCTACTACAGACTTGATGTAAGCCACTGGCGATAGCTTCTTTTCCATGCCACAGTCAAAGTGTGGAAAGGGCAGTGAACCTAGTAACAAAGGCATGTCAGGAAAGAATAGGATATGACAACCGTCAAAAGTTTATCTTAAACTCATTAGAATCAAGGCGAAAACTGCCCAAGTTTGAATGGAAGGCCCAATGGAATGAATAAGAAACATATGAAATAAAATTTCCTAATGATATTGAAAATTTCTTCCATTTTGATGTGATAAGGAACAATGAAAAAGTGAATTGAATTTTAGCACATTTATTATGCCTCTAATTTTTCTTCTGAATATATTGTTGTAACATGGTAAAAATTTTATAGTGGGCCCACTAGGGGCCCTTCGGCCCATCTGGGTGGCTCCACTGTTAATATAAACAAATCATAAATACAGTTACATGCAAAATTAAGATACAATTGATCTCTGCAAATTGCAGTGTCACACATCTACTAGCTGTACATTAACTTCAAAACTTTGGATCTTGTGGATCATTCATGAATACCACTACTGTACTAATTGTAGACATCATATGGTTATATCATCACAAGAAGTTTTACATAGATCTACTACTTACAGTATATATACACAGTACCTTACAATAGTTTTGCAGACCTGAAGGATCAGGTCGTCTACGGTTCATATATGTATGATATATAGCTATAACCTGAATAATATAATACAAGCTCTACAATTAAGATAAAAGGAGTAGGTGGGAGTGTAAAGACTGTATAGAGTATTTGAATGTACACCCTTTCAGGGTCTCCCATTTAAAGGTGTCTATGAGGCAAGTGAACATAATGAGTCTTTCATACATCACAGTGTTATGGGGGAGCACCGCTCAGTAGAGAAATCTCTATAAATGGGGGGTATAAAGACAGAGTATCTCCTAACCCAAGATGCTGCCTCCCTGCATCCCATCACTCTGTGTGGGTGATGAGATTTACCCAAATAAAAAATGAACTATATATATATATATATATATATATATATATATGTGTGTGTATATGTGGGAAGGGTTCACAAACCTCTTCTCCACACCATTACCAGTTCCAGCAAAACGTCATTACCAAATACCTCTTTCAGTCATTAATTTATCTAGTTTTTTCTTAAAAGTCTCCAAAGTATGGGAACTCACAACTTCATCTAAGCTATTCCAGAATTTTACTATTCTATTTGAAAAACTATGTAGTATTAACTGTGATTTACATCTTTGCTGAAAAAGCTTAAGGCTATGGCCTCTTGTCCTATCATTGTGATCCTTTGTAAAAAGAGTGGAAATCTATATTATCTAACTCATTTATTATTTTATATACTTCTATCATATCACCTAGTAACCTTCTTCGCTTTAGGGAAAACATGTTTAGGTGCTCCAATCTCTCTCTCTAACTAAGGTGTCTAAGGCATGGTATCATCCTTGTGGCTCTCTCTTGTATTTTTTCTAGTCTGTCTTTGTCTTGCTCTAAATAAGAACTATATACTGAACTGAATGCAATACTCAAGAAGAGGCCTCACATATGAAGTGTAGAGCCTACTTATAATTTCTGGCGATTTATATTCTATATGTTTCTGCATTAGGTTCAATCTAGCATTAGCCTTATTTCTAATTTCAATACAATGAGTTGTATGATAGGTTTAAGGGTATTGTTCTACTATTACACCCGTCTAACGTCCAGCAATTATTATATGTTCATTAAGTAGTTGTTTTAATTCTAAGACACTTTCCTTCTATAGCGTTTCCGTCGCAAATGCTTCGTTTTCGAGATATAAACATTTTTTTGGTGTGTATCTAGTGTGTGTTCGTACGTTCGTTTGTGTGTTCGTACGTTCGTTTGTGTGTTCGTTACATGTCTGCCCAATCACTGCGCTCCATCCATTTCGAATTTGAATTACTTTCGTACCGGAATGGAACACTCATTCCACTCATTCAGAAGTACATTAGGCCTGGCTCTGTGATTTATAGTGATTCCTGGGCTGCTTACAAGACTATAAGTGATTTAGGATAGGTTAGGTTAGGTCAATTTTGAAGGTGAAATTTGTTTTTCCTATGGTTTTTGATGTGTTTTAAACGAATCTGACCTTCAAAACCGTCGGAAATGACTCGTTTTCGATTGCCGACTAGGGGGGAGGGGGGTCATCTCAAAAACGAGTCATTTCCGACGGTTTTGAAGGTCAGATTCGTTCAAAACACATCAAAAACCATAGGAAAAACATAAATTTCACCTCGAAAGGGAGACGGGTGTAATACTGTACATTTACCGGTTTAAGATCATGATTCACAATGACACCCAAATCTCTCTCCTTTTTTTCTTTATTTATCCAACTTCCATCCATGTTATACTCAAATTCTGGATTGTCATGACCAACATGCATAACTTTACACTTTTCCACATTAAATTTCATCTCCCATGGGCCATCTATCTGTCCAAGCAACTACTTTATCAATGTCCTTTTGCATTTTCATGGCACCTGTTAAAGATCTTACATTTTGTCCCAATTTTGTATCATCTGCAAATATTGAGGTTTTACTATTTAGACCCCTTTCCAAGTTGTACTTAATTAATTTTCCTAATACTGTACATTATTAAATAAAATATTATACGTTAATAAAGATTTATGCCATCAAAAAACCTGAATGTACAGTAAGTCTCGTATAAATGGAATATTCTTCAATATACGTCAAAAAGTGAAAAATTGTGCCCGGGGTAGGAGGCTTTAAACAGCGAAAATAATTTATGAGGGGGTTCCTGTGTTCCATTCAAACCTCTCACAATATGTACCTTTTCAATATAAAATTTCGACTCGGCCTTTTATATATATATATATATATATATATATATATATTTAAATATATAAATATATAAATATATATAAATATAAATATATAAATATATAAATATATATATATATAAATATATATATATAAATATATATATATATATAAATATATATATATAAATATATATATATATATAAATATATATATATAAATATATATATATATATAAATATATATATATAAATATATATATATATATATAAATATATATATATATATATAAATATATATATACAAATATAAAATATATATATAAATATAAATATATATATATATATAAATATATATATATATATAATAAATATAAATATAAATATATATATATAAATATAAATATATATATATAAATATAAATATAAATATAAATATATATATAAATATAAATATATATAAATATAAATATATATATATAAATATAAATATATATATATAAATATAATATAAATATATAAATATAATATATAAATATATAAATATAAATATAAATATATATATAAATATAAATATATATATAAATATAAATATAAATATATAAATATAAATATATAAATATATATATATAAATATAAATATATATATATAAATATAAATATATATATATAAATATAAATATATAAATATAAATATATATATATAAATATAAATATATATATTAAATATAAATATATATATAAATATATATATATATAAATATATATATATATAAATATAAAAAATGAAAACGCGTAAATCACCGGGTCCGGATTCCATATATCCCATACAACTAAAAGAATTAAAAGATAGCATTGTTGTGCCGCTAACAAAGATTTTTAATGCGTCTATTTCTGAAGGGTGCGTACCAGATAATTTCAAGTTAGCAAACGTAACACCAATCTTTAAGAAAGGCGATAAAGGTGCGGCGGGAAATTATAGGCCAATCAGTTTAACGTCTGTTGTAGGTAAGCTTTTGGAATCAATAATTAGGGATCGTATAGTGACTATAGTCGAACACTTAGAATACCATAAACTTGTTAGAAATACGCAGCACGGATTTAGGCGAAACAAATCTTGCTTAACTAATCTTTTAGAATTTTTCCAAAGCGTGGTTGACGTTTACGATAGACATCGGGCGGTTGATGTAGTGTATTTAGATTTTCAAAAAGCGTTTGACACCGTGCCGCACAAAAGACTCATTGAAAAAACTAAGGCTCATGGAATCAGGGGTGTAGTAATAAATTGGCTAGAAGAGTGGTTGCGAGGCAGGAAACAGAGGGTGGTCGTTGATGGAGCGGAGTCGTGCTGGGCTAATGTAGCGAGTGGCGTTCCTCAGGGTTCTGTATTGGGCCCCTTGCTTTTTCTTATATATATTAACGATTTAGATGTCGGCCTAGTCAGTACAGTTTCAAAGTTTGCGGATAACACGAAGCTGGGTGGTAGGGCGATTAATGACGAAGATAGAGGTAAAATTCAGGAAGATCTGAATAAAATCGTTGATTGGTCAGTCACATGGCAAATGAGATTTAACGTTGATAAGTGCAAAATTTTGCATATAGGTTCGCGTAACGGTAAATTTGCGTATAGTATGTCAGGGAAAGATTTAACAAGCGTAGAGCAGGAAAAAGATTTAGGAGTTATAGTCACTGGTGATTTAAAAGTAGCGAAACAAAGTACAGCAGCGGTCAATAAGGCGAACAAAGTGTTAGGTTTTATAGCTCGAAATTTTGAGTACAAATCGCGCGATATTATAGTTCCACTTTATAAATCATTAGTTAGACCCCATTTGGAGTACGCGATCCAATTTTGGAATCCGTATATGCGCAAAGATATAGACAAAATCGAAAGAGTTCAAAGACGAGCAACTAAGATGATTCCGTCACTTAGGTCAAAGTCGTACGAGGATAGGCTTAAGGAGTTAAAATTGACAACACTCGAGACCAGGAGGTTAAGGGGTGATCTAATCCAGGTTTTCAAAATTATGAATGGGTTCGATAACGTAGATAGAGATAGCTTTTTCGAAATATCTCAATATAATAGGACTAGAAATAACGGGTGTAAGTTGACAAGTAGAAGGTTCGAGACAGCAGTTGCGAAAAACTTTTTTACGCATAGAATAGTAAATAGCTGGAATAGTTTGCCGGTAGAAGTAATTAGTAGCACGTCTATAAACATGTTTAAAAATCGATTAGACGCATATGTTGATAGAAAGGGTATAGTTTAAGGTAGTAAAATTAAGGCTTTCTGGGGATAGATCCCACAGCTCAACACAAGTGTTGTGGGATATAGCGAGGCAGCGTCTTGGGTTAGGGGATACTCTCTGTCCTTACACACCCCATTTAAAGAGATTCCTCTGCCGAGCGGTGCCCCCCATAGTACTGTGAGGTATTGAAAAACTCATGATCTTCACTTGCCCCACAAACACCTTTAAATGGGAGACCCAAAATGGGTGCACACACATTTCTACATTACTGTACAGTCTTTACAGCCACACCTACTCTTTTTCTCGTAAGTGTATATATTGTAATGTATATGATTGTAAATTTTGACTTGGTCCGCTATCGATATGGACCGTGACTTGATGGATACCGTAATGAAATTGACTGGATTCTTTGGATCCGATATATTTGCATGTCCTTTATAAATAGATATAGAGTGTAACATATTTGTGGATAGTAGTCTATTATGACTTGATCCTCTGGATCAGAGATTCTATCTTTAGTTTTAAATCGATAATTAATTAGTTTTAAATTGATAATTATTTAGTTTCGTAAAAATTGGTCGTTGCCAATTTACCGGCAGTTTTTACATAAATTTCTAATGTTCTTGTGGTTCGGAACCCACGTAAAATTGTAGGTCCCCTCCGCCACCACGGAGGACATACACAATACACGAACACAGTTAGGTAGACCAGCCATGATTGGATCCTAGGGTCTTTGTTGGTCTGAAACATTATAACATTATATATATATATATATATATATATATATATCTCCTATACAAGCGTCGTTCTTTACGTTATTTATACTGCGTGTTCTTTGCAGTTGAATGTATATAATGATACGGCAAGCGGGAGGTGCCCCCTTGGGGCATTGGTTTCTGCGAGTATGTAGAGGAATTACGACATTTGGAAGAGTGAAGTCCATGGTGTAGTGGTTATCGCGTCTGACCGGCAATCGGAAGATCCCGGGTTCGATTCCCAGGTGGTACTTCATTTTTTCATTTGTTGTTTTCTCTTTCTCGTCTTGCGCGGAATATCTCCTATACAAGCGTCGTTCTTTACGTTATTTATACTGCGTGTTCTTTGCAGTTGAATGTATATAATGATACGGCAAGCGGGAGGTGCCCCCTTGGGGCATTGGTTTCTGCGAGTATGTAGAGGAATTACGACATTTGGAAGAGTGAAGTCCATGGTGTAGTGGTTATCGCGTCTGACCGGCAATCGGAAGATCCCGGGTTCGATTCCCAGGTGGTACTTCATTTTTTCATTTGTTGTTTTCTCTTTCTCGTCTTGCGCGGAATATCTCCTATACAAGCGTCGTTCTTTACGTTATTTATACTGCGTGTTCTTTGCAGTTGAATGTATATAATGATACGGCAAGCGGGAGGTGCCCCCTTGGGGCATTGGTTTCTGCGAGTATGTAGAGGAATTACGACATTTGGAAGAGTGAAGTCCATGGTGTAGTGGTTATCGCGTCTGACCGGCAATCGGAAGATCCCGGGTTCGATTCCCAGGTGGTACTTCATTTTTTCATTTGTTGTTTTCTCTTTCTCGTCTTGCGCGGAATATCTCCTATACAAGCGTCGTTCTTTACGTTATTTATACTGCGTGTTCTTTGCAGTTGAATGTATATAATGATACGGCAAGCGGGAGGTGCCCCCTTGGGGCATTGGTTTCTGCGAGTATGTAGAGGAATTACGACATTTGGAAGAGTGAAGTCCATGGTGTAGTGGTTATCGCGTCTGACCGGCAATCGGAAGATCC
Organism: Bathynomus jamesi; assembly: GCA_023014485.1. Classification (NCBI taxonomy): domain Eukaryota; kingdom Metazoa; phylum Arthropoda; class Malacostraca; order Isopoda; family Cirolanidae; genus Bathynomus; species Bathynomus jamesi. Next base: position 765,935 of record JAJOZX010000838.1, read on the forward strand.
CGGGTTCGATTCCCAGGTGGTACTTCATTTTTTCATTTGTTGTTTTCTCTTTCTCGTCTTGCGCGGAATATCTCCTATACAAGCGTCGTTCTTTACGTTATTTATACTGCGTGTTCTTTGCAGTTGAATGTATATAATGATACGGCAAGCGGGAGGTGCCCCCTTGGGGCATTGGTTTCTGCGAGTATGTAGAGGAATTACGACATTTGGAAGAGTGAAGTCCATGGTGTAGTGGTTATCGCGTCTGACCGGCAATCGGAAGATCCCGGGTTCGATTCCCAGGTGGTACTTCATTTTTTCATTTGTTGTTTTCTCTTTCTCGTCTTGCGCGGAATATCTCCTATACAAGCGTCGTTCTTTACGTTATTTATACTGCGTGTTCTTTGCAGTTGAATGTATATAATGATACGGCAAGCGGGAGGTGCCCCCTTGGGGCATTGGTTTCTGCGAGTATGTAGAGGAATTACGACATTTGGAAGAGTGAAGTCCATGGTGTAGTGGTTATCGCGTCTGACCGGCAATCGGAAGATCCCGGGTTCGATTCCCAGGTGGTACTTCATTTTTTCATTTGTTGTTTTCTCTTTCTCGTCTTGCGCGGAATATCTCCTATACAAGCGTCGTTCTTTACGTTATTTATACTGCGTGTTCTTTGCAGTTGAATGTATATATATATATATATATATAATTTTTTTTTTTTTTTTTTTTTTCTCACGAAATAGTATTGAATTTAAGATGCAAATTTTTTCTTTTCTCTGATTGGTCAGCCTTTAAAGAAATGAAATGGCGGTCTCTGATTGGACAATTCGGATCACCTGAAGATCCGTCACCCCAGTCTTTTTTAGTTAGCCTTATAAAGCTAACTAACGAAACTATCACGACTTAACCTAACCATTCGTTAGGTCAACTGTATGCCCTTGACGAGTGGTTAGGTTAGGTCGTGATATTGGTGCTACTGTAGTATGCGGTCTACCTACGATTGGTTAGGTTTAATCATGATATTTTCGTTAAAACTAACGAAAATATCATGACTAAACCTAACCAATCGTCAAGGGCGATTGACAATGGGATGTAAACAAACAATTAGTAAACAAGATAAGAAGCTATAATTAAAAGGTAGACCGCCGAATCGTAGGTAGACCGCATACTACAGTAGCACCGTGATATTTTCGTTAGTTAGCCTTATAAAGCTAACTAAAAAAAGCTGGGGTGACGGATCTTCAGGTGATCCGACAATTCATAATTTCTAACCCAGCGTTCTAAATGCACATTTGTGAGAAATGTTGAGGCCCTGCTTCCGTAGGCGTTAACTTCTCTAAAAGTAACACATTTTTAGACTTCATTTCGTTGCGACTTCGTAAAGGTATACATACAACGATTTAAATAACTAGTAAAGTTTGTTAAACTCATAGCAGGAGTGGATCCATAAATTTTTCAGGGGGGGGGGGGGTTCACTGCTGCCGTTGGTAATCATAAATCAGAAATATAATGCACAAACAAGATTTACTCAATTCATCTGAGGCCTTTTTCCTAACTTTAAAATCCACTCATCTATTAAACCTAACTTATGTCTTTCATTTATGTTTCAAAAAATCTATTATAAATCATATTATTAATTAACCCCCGATTTTGCAATCCCAACACGAAGCCACGTGATATTATGAAAAAATAAAATCCTTTCATCCTGTTAACATAAGTTCATAATGTTTACAAAATTTCAATCTATATTTATTTGGCGTGATTCCTACCTCGATTCGGCGGTCTACCTTTTAATTATAGCTTCTTACCTTGTTTACTAATTGCTTATTTACATTCCAATGTCCATCGCCCTTGACGATTGGTTAGGTTTAGTCATGATATTTTCGTTAGTTTTAACGAAAATATCGTGACTAAACCTAACCAATCGTAAGTAGACCACATACTATAGTAGCACCGAAACTATTTTTTAAATAAATAAAATTGAATAATAAATAGCATTTTATATTTATTATATTTTCATTTATACCTTGGATAGGAATCACACTCTACAGTACTGTAGTTTCGAACCAAAACGGGTAGGAATCACCCTATAGTATCGAAGTCACCGGTAGGAATCACGCTATAGTAGCACCTTTATTTCAATTAGGAATATGTCTATGAATGTCATATGTCTATGAACTCTGGGTGAATTATAAAAAAGGGTCTGGCAGAACCCTAAATTTGCTGTACAACAGGTCTTTTAGACTCTTGCATAAATTACCCCCGAGATGCTCAGCTTCGCAAATGTTTGCTACCCGCAATGTCCCGAGCTTCCCGGAGGTAACAAGACGTGCTCAACACAGTCTAATGCAAAGAATTAAAAATCAACCAACCCGATCATCCAAGCTATCCATGAGTCCTGCCATTTATCCTCTGAGCTATGGACAGTGGCGGTTCCTCATATGGGCAATATGGGCAGCCGCACAGGGCGGCATTTGTGGAGGGGCGGCATGAGCGCCTGCAAAAAAAATAAAAATAAAAATAAGAATAAATAAATAAAGAAATAAATAAAAATAAAAAATAAAATAAAATAAATAATAAAAGATCAATAAATATATTTTTATTAATAAAAAACCATCTATTGCATTTTCCATAAACCTTCCCATAAAAGACCTAAACAATGCAAAATGCTTCCAGATTAATATTATTGGGAATAAAGGCCCATACTTTAACATATGTAATGTTATTTTTCTGGGTTTGGTTAAATAGTGAAATGTATATTATTTATTACAGAACGAATCTTCACACTAAGCCACTAAGGTCTGTCAAATAACCGCAAATGGATAAGAAGAGGTCAAAGCTATCAGGTGCTCAGTTTAGAAAAAAGAGGAAAGAAGAAGAGGAGAAACGAGCAAAAGATAAAGGTATAGAGCTATGTCATCTACTCTTCACTGCTATATTGCACTGCTATTTTGTGATATAGCTTTCTGAGTCATTTGAAGTGTACTATTATGTATATAATTAGCCATTAACCAAGGAGGTTGTATTATTCATTTGTTTCCTATTCTAAAAGTTTAATAAATTGTGCTTAATAACATGTTAAATTAATTGTACTAGCCTATTCATGCATTGGTCTGTTATGTTCTATTTTACTATTTGCAGGGGCACTTTTGAAATATTTTGGAACACCCTCTGCCACTAGCCAGGATGAGAAGCCGTCTACTTCTGCCATTATTGAGGCTAGGAGCCATCTACCTCCTCAGCCTCACATATGTCTCCACAAATGCAGTCTGATCCTGAGGATGAAGACCCATTTGCTTCTACTTCTCCCCGGCAGGACTCTTCAGGTGAGTTTGTGTGCACATATGTCTGTGAGTGTGTGCGTGTGTGTGTATGTGTATGTGTGTGCATCCCTGCAAAGCATTTTGCAAACAGTTATAAATTATAATGTTATTATCACTGGGTCTGGGTTACTGGGTATGTGTGGTGTTTCACCACCATAATTCCATAACACCACCACCATAACAAAGTGCTGTGAATAATGTGTTATCTAACTTAGGTGTGTATACTAATGAGTAATGCTCTTGTTCTTTCTATTAGAAATGCCTGGAGCAGAATCGCCTCCTGAGGATGAGTCTCTGTCCACCGACCCTGCTAACTGGCCTTCAGTTCTGACTGAGAGAATTCGGACACAACTGGTTTCCAGGGGACCAAGTCAAGTACCATCTGACTTTGTATTCCCTAGAAACGACAGTGACGGAAGAAGTTTCCACCATCAATACTTCAGGAAGTCATTGGTTAGTGGGGAAAATATAACCAGAAGTTGGTTGGTCTATTCCTTAAAAAACAACAGCCTTTTCTGTTTCTGTTGTACATTATTTTCCAAGAGGAAAATAAATTTAACAAGTTTGGGACTCTCGGACTGGAAGCATGCAAGCTCATTGCTCACATCACATGACAACAGTTCAGAACACCTAAATTCTATGAAAATCTGGAAAGAACTGGCAGTGAGGATGAGAAAGGGGGAGACCATTGACAAGCAGGAGATGGCACTTCTGGAGGCTGAGAAGTTGAGATGGAGAGCGGTGCTGACACGTCTCACTGCTATTGTGCATTCTCTGGCAGTTAGGAATTTGGCACTAAGGGGACATACAGAAAAATTGTTCTCACCATCAAATGGCAATTTTCTGAAAGAAGTTGAACTGATGGCACAATTTGATCCTATAATGCAAGAGCACATTAACCGTGTCCAAAAAGGGACCTCCAGTCACACCAGCTACCTCGGCCACCACATACAAAACGAACTCATTGATTTGTCGAGCAGCAAGACCATTTCAGCAATGGTGAGCGACATCAAACAATCAAAGTTTTTTTCAATAATTCTAGATTGCACTCCAGATATCAGCCACACTGAACAGTTGTCAGTTGTGATTCGGGTTGTGTCACTGGAGGGGAAGCCCCATATAAAGGAACATTTCATGGGGTTTTTGGAGGCAGAGGAGTCCACTGGTCAACATTTGGCATCTCTGATTCTGAAGAGACTGGAGGAGCTAAAAGTTCCTTTCATGGACTGTAGAGGACAATCATACGACAACGGGGCCAACATGAGGGGAAAAAACAAGGGTGTTCAATCCAGGCTCCTAGAAATTAATCCCAGAGCTCTGTTTGTTCCATGTGGGGCTCATTCTCTGAATTTGCTTGTGGCCGATGCTGCTAAGGGATCTATTGATGCCACAAGTTACTTTGGCATCTTGCAGAAGCTTTACAACTTGTTTTCAGCCTCCACACAACGATGGGCCATTTTGAAAAAACATGTGAACATCACATTGAAGATGTGGTCTGATACAAGGTGGGAAAGCAAGATCAAGAGTGTGGAGCCCCTGAGATATCAGGCAGCTGCAGTGAGAGATGCACTGATCGAGGTGAGGGACCACACCAAAGACTCTGTAATAAAGGTCGAGGCTCAATCTCTGTCAGAGGAGGTTGGGTCATACCGCTTCGCCATTTGTTCAGTGGTGTGGCATGACCTGTTGTGCCAAATTCAGCATGTGAGCAAGCAGATGCAGTCTCCTAGCATGCACGTTGATGTTGCAGTAAATCTCCTAAAAAAAACAGAGAGAGGTCTCCGCAATTACAGGGCAACAGGTTTTGTGGCTGCACAAATGGCAGCCACAGATATCTGTGAACAAATGAATGTGGAGGCTGTGTTAAAACAAAAACGGCTGAGGTCCACAAAGCGGCACTTCTCCTATGAAGCATCTGATGAGCCCTTGATTGATGCTTTGAAGAAGCTGGAGGTGACATTTTTCAATGCAGTGGTTGATGCTGCAACATCAGCCATTCAGGAAAGATTTTCCACGTTGGAAATTGTGGAGAGAAGTTTGGAGTGCTGACACATTTCCAAAATCTCACATTTGAGGAGCTGACAGAACAATGTGTGAACCTTAGTACTACACTACACTTTAAGGGACAATCTGACTTGGATGGCAGAGAGCTTGCACAGGAGCTGAAGAACTTGCCTGACTTGCCATCAAAGACCATATCCTTGCTTGAACTGCTGACATTTATCCATGAAAGGGAGCTCTCTGAAATATATCCAAATTTGTGGACTGCTCTCAGAATTGGTCTTACTCTTCCAGTCACTGTTGCTGAAGCAGAGAGGAGCTTTTCAAAGCTGAAGCTCATCAAATCCTACCTGAGGTCAACTATGTCACAGGAACGCCTTACCGGTCTGGCCATCATCAGTATAAATCATACAATTGCTGAGCAGATTTCATATGATGATTTAATTCATGACTTTGCATCAAGGAAGGTAAGAAGAGTCAGGCTTTAGATGGCAGTTGTGCTGTGGTGCAATTTATTTTGTTTCTTGTTCAAAGTGTAGCATAATAATTACCCTCTCTTAAGTGTCTTATTCTATTTATGTGATAGAGCATTTGTACAATTTAGAAATTTGATTCTCTAGTTTATTTATGGCAGTTGTGCAATTTAATTTGTATTTTTCCTGTTCATAGTATCATAATTACATTCTCTTAAGTGAGTTATTCTATTTACGTGATGAAGGATTTGTAAAATTCAGAAATTTGAGTCTTTGTTTTGGTTCTGAAGTTCCAACAATTAGTCCAATAAAAAGTTATTTTGTGAAAGAGTTATGTCTGTCCTTTATTTTGGGGGGATTCGAATGTGTGTGTGTGTTGGCGAACAGGGGGGGGGGGCGCTGAAGGTGAGGTTCGCCCAGGGCGTCATGTAAGCTAGGACCGCCACTGGCTATGGACTTCTTGGTCCGAAAACGTCTGTCTGTAGCTCCACTTAACTTCGACAGTGCAGTATTATTTCTAATCAATTGTATATATTTCTATCCTTAGTGTATGAACTGACATTGTATTAATAATATTTGTCATATGGACTATAGTCTGCCCATAAACCTTTTTATTTTCATTTCATTTTCCTAACCTAATATATCATACTTATATGCATCTGCGTAGAATAGATTCAAATTCATACAGATTCAAATGTTCACAATACAAAAAGGTGCATTTGTAAATAATGGCCTGTAAATAATTTGTAAACAGTGTTTTATAGGCAACTATGACATGTTTACATTTCTGTAACCTTACACAGGCTTCCAGGGATGGGCGGACACCACTTTGAGAATCACTGCATTAAACGAACTGACCAACCAACTATTGAAATTTTAACAAAACTCTAATTGCTTGGGTTGTGTTTTGTGAATACTTGAATCAGTTGCGTTTACTTCCGTTAGTTTTAAGTAAAGTCACTTAAGTTTATGGGAAGTTGTCTTTTAGAACCTATTTAAGGGTTTTATTTTTTGACGAACGTTTCAGCACACTACTCAAAGAAAAACTCCATTGTCTACTTTAGATTTAATTTGTATTTTACTCATAAAAAATGAAATCATCGCAAGTTCAAGTAGAGTTTGTACCAACAACATATCCATGGGGCATTATTATTTATGTAATTTCATTTTTGACCATTTTTATTGCATTTGTCAGTCCATATTGGCTTGCAAACGATCATGAGCTAGAGAATCCACAATTTTTAAACACAGGTAAGGTTATTTTAATGTCTAAATGAACTAAGGCCATATTTCTTGTTCAGGTTGTAACATATCCTGTACTGGAAAAAATGTCAAAAGGCTCATTACATTAGATTTGCAAAACGTCAAGTCATTTTGGCCTAGTTTAATTAGGAAGAACAAAAGGTATAGTGAAATAAATCGTCAGAAATAGCAATAAAGATCCAAAGAAATTTGGTAATTGTATACAATCTCCCCCTCATCTCAGTTTCTAATAAAAATTATTGCAATGCGTAGAAAATAAATAAAACCTTTAAGTAAAATTTTTGGTAATAGTTCAGAATAGGGGTGCCACCTCAATTTTTGTTTTTTTCTACCAAAATATGCTAAAACCATTGGTTTCCTGTTTAGGATGAAAATGACCATTGCCATTACAGTAAATTATTGCTTGAAGTGATTTCACCCCCCAACCCCTCCTACAATCTGGGGGTACCACCGTGTGAACTGGGGGTTTTGGGTGGGGGAACACAGCACAAGCAATAATTTACTGTAATAGCGATGGTCAGATTTATCCTAAACAATAGGAAACCAATGGTTTTAGCATGTTTTGGAGGAAAAAATACACTAATTATTTACATTCCAAACATTTTTTATACATGAAATAGTACTAGAGGACGCATAAAAATGTGTAAATAAGTAATTAACCTAAGTTAATGAGGGGGCTGTGCCCCTCCTTAAATGTAGGATGGTAGCTGGTTGTAAATGTGCATGGTCAAAAAATGTACTGGTGAAAGCAGACTTCTTAAACCTACACCTACATCTCTTGATAGTCTTATTTCCACGAATAATGACGTGTCTATCACAGCGGAAATTATTATCAGCCACAATGTTCACCACACTATCGCAAGACGAACAGATAGAGGTAACTTTTATTAATTTATGGTCTGCAAGTAATTTAGTTTTGTCCAATCCTCCAACATGGTCGCGAGCTCAACTAGTGTCACTGCATAGCCATCACAGACTGAAGCCATTTTCAAACTGAAGTGAATGAATGATAGTAGGGTTGCCAACTCGAAATTTCCTAGATTCATACCCAAAGAGTACTAAAAAGCACTGAAGTAGCTATATATATTTTTTCATAATTTTCTAACTTTATATTTTTGACTATGTGACACATGCAATCAACATATTTTAATGAGAAACAACTTTGTGTCTATGGTATTTTTCAAAAGTTTGCTTAATTAAGTGGCGCCCATATTCTGAACCATTTACAAAAATTTTTTTGGTCAATCATATTTATGGAGATATTTAATTAATGATATCCATTTCATATGATATTTTTCTGATTGGGCTATTTTTTCGCTACTCTGCAACTTAATTAGTTGGTTAGTTTCTGTTCTGGCTATTTTTTTTTTTCTAATTGGATTCAGTTTGGGTAATAGCCTACCTCAGTTTGGTTGTGTTTGTGATAGAATTATGACATGTTTGTGTGGTTTTGACTTTGAGAACTTGATTCGTCATGTGCCCTAGATGAAGACTAAAAAAGTGCATAACTTACATGTTATTACATTATCATTTGTATAATTTAGGTCTCAGGGGTACAGGGGTGGAGCTCCCATAAAGATCACGCATCACAAATTGATCGGTATAGGGCTTACTTTGTGATTCATAATCTTTATGGGGGCTCCACTCCCCTACCCCCGAGACCTAAATTATACAAATGTTAATGTAATAACATGTTAAGTTATGCACTTTTTTTTTCAAAAATATATTTTTCTAGTACCTATATATATTTTTCTAGGTAAGGTTAGGTTAGGTTAGGTTGGTTTCTGAAAATAAAGCAAGTAATTACATGCTATAAATAAAGGTTTTACATCAATTGTGAAGTCAATTTCATAAAATTGAGGTGAGGGGGATATTGTATACAATTACCAGAAATTCTTTAGTTCTTATAAATACAATAATAAAAAGCATATTTTATGGTTTTGCAGTAAGTGTTTAACTGAGGTTAGGGACATGCCCAAGGCAAAGTTTAAGAAAGCTGCTAGCTCAGTCTAGTGGGCCTAAGTTAGTTGGCCCTATGATTGATAGTGTAGCTAGTGAGATTAATAGAACAGTTAGGCCAGAAACTGAGTCTAATACAGGAAATATTAATGTAAAATGTAGTGAGGTTGAGCCTAAGCCCAGCCCTACTGTTAGAGATTGATGCAGGCCCAAGTAAAGTTAAGCCAAGCCAAATGTTAGTGATAAGGATGCAAGTCTAAATAAAGTTAGGCCTGATGAATTATAAAGTCAAAGATAAGTCAAGAAATAGGATTAGCAAGAATAATCATGTATAGAAACTAATAATAGTTTTTAGATACTTGGGAATTTAGATGAAGCAGTAGGTTACAGTATGAATTTACCATGGGTTGGGGAATCAGGATAATGAATTTTGCAATAAGGAAGGAAAACCCATAGAAGAATATGTAGACTATTCCAGAGGCAATATTTCTAAAGTCAATGAAGTAGTGAAGAGGTTGCCTGAAGACTGAGATATAATTCATATAGGTATAAATGATTTAATAAGCAAGGATAAAGATGGTAGATTTAAGTTGAACAGAAATTTAGTAGTGGGGTAATTCCAGGACAAATCATGCAAAAAGAATGAAATTTTACACCACACACACACCAATTTTCCTATAATTTGTTATAGAGCATTGCCTATACCAAAAAAAACAATTTCTAGTTTTAGATTGCTCGGACTTACAGTTCAAAAGTTATGGCCCTTCCAATTTTGGGGGGTTCTCAGGGAGCCCCTAATTTAGATAGAAGAATGATTCAAATTGCACTTGAAAGGTAATTTGTCAAATATTAAATGAGTATAGACATGGATAGCAGCTTAGTTAAGAAGTAAAAAAGTTGACAATCTGTATTATTAAAGGGGGGTGGTTATCCCCCCCACCTCAATAGATTTTTAAAAAATTTTGGTACTTATATTAACGGGGGGCCACCACATATTGATGATTGGTTAGGTTAAGTTGTAATATTTTCATTAGTTGAAAATTTCTAATAGGACTACATAATAAGTACACTGGACAAAAAATTAGTCACCCCTAATAGCACCGATAGTAGGAAGTTCAAGGTCACACAGAGGGCGCTGATGTAGCATTGGTAAGTGACAAGTAGCGGTGACGTAGCACACAGGATCAGATCTGTTTCGTGAGGTGGTGAAGAACAAAGTGTGTATTGGATATAGTCTGCAAAATGGGTCGTGAGGCAGACGTTACTCAGTGGCAAAAAGGAGCCATCGTGTTTGGCAGAGCCCACGGACACAAAATGTCTGAAGTAGCCCAATTTGTTGGTGTGTCAACGTGTACTGTCCAGTGAGTTTACAAAGAGTGGTGTAGTTCGCAATCAACTGACAATCGACGGCGTAACTGTGGCCGGAAAACAATTCTCGACAATAGGGGCTGCCGCCATGTTTCTCGTCTAGTAACTGCAAATTGTTTTCAAACCAGAGAACAATTGCTCCAAGAAACCAATGAGCTTCTCCAGCGACCAATTTCCGAACGGACATTCTGACGAGAACTGCATGCGATGGACATCTGGAGCAGGGTACCACGGAAGAGGCCACTGTTAACAGCAAGTCACAAATTGGCACGTTATAAATGGGCTCAGAGGCACAAAAACTGGACTGTGGCAGATTAGAAACGTGTAATTTGGTCCAATGAGTCCTGTTTTTGTTTGTTCTCCAATGATGGGAGGCGATGAGTACATCGCAGGTCCAATGAAGCCTTTAATCTTGAATGCGTCGAAGGTGGTGTTCAGGCTGGAAACAGAAAGTGAAGCGCAGGACTCTGGCGGAACTTCGGGACTGGCTGATGAACGAGTGGCAGCAAATCGATGTTCAGTACATGCACCACCTCGTAGAGTCTCTGCCTCGCCGGATTCGTGCGGTTATCAAGGCCAGAGGGGCCGTCACACGTTATTAGGTACATTCTGAGAGGGGTGACTAATTTTTTGTCTGGTGTGCTTATTTAAAAAAATATTTACAATGATTTATATTAGAAATTAGATTAGAAATTTTCAACTAATGAAAATATTACAATTTAACCTAACCAATCATCAATATGTGGTGACCCCCGTTAATATGTAAGTACCAAAATTTTCATATCAGATTAAGCCCAAACTCTATCTGTATAAGTGGCATTTAAGAAATTGCTGTGTATTTAGGTGTAAACTGTGTTTTTTGAGATTTGAATAATGATAAATTTACTGAAAAAAATATTTCATTTTTATAATGATTTGTCACTTGCGTTTAATTTAATTTTTTTCCTGAAAAGTATGCTGCCTTATATGTAAACTACCTGTACCTATTTAATTGTAAATTGTTTCAAGAATGAAACCATTGAATTATTAGTAACTGCAATTTTTTTTTATTTAAAATGTACGGTATATACAGGGTGTCCCATAAGTCTGGAACCATAGGGCAAAATGATAAAAATGGCAATAAAAATGCCAGAGACTTTTGGGGACTGTTTGTGAAATGAGTGAGGATGGTAGCAGCTGTGTCATTGTCCGTGGATGTCCTCGGAGGTCCACTGTGTGGTTTATCTCCTATGGATCCTGTTTCCCTGAACTTTGGTACAAGTTTGCCGACACAGTTCTGTGTTATCAGCGCGTGGTCTTGATGCAATCTGTTAAATTCCTCAGCAACTTCCCTCTGACTCTGATTTCCTACGAGCAGAATTACCTGGATGCATTCTTCCTTACTCAGACATCATGGGCACTTGCATAAACAGAAAAACATGAATTACTTATTTTACCCTATAGTTCCAGACTCATGGGACACCCTATAGAGTACAGCATACAGGTTCAACAAACTCGTTGAACATAATATAACATAACATAATAATTAACATATTTCTCAACTGAAGCCTGTGAACTGTGATTAAATACTTAAACTTGTATGACAGTAACTTAGAAGTACAAGCATCAACTGGGTGAGTATAATATACCATACCATACCATACCATACCATACTAAACTTTTATGGCTCCACTAATTTGATCTCTCTTGGATGGAAAGAGTAGGCAATTTTAATATGGTACCACACAGGATATTTGGATTGGACATAGGTTGAATCATTTTGCTTTGTCTTACCCAGCAAATATCTTCCTTCTCTGGAAAATGGTATTTATTAGGGCCTCCTGAAGACTGAAGATGTTAAAAAGTTAATTTGGTAATCAGCAAATTCTTCTGAACTGTCTTTGATTATTCTAAGCCAGATTTTACCATCATACTTACAAGCAACATATTGGCCAATATGATACTCGTATCTTTGTTTACTAGCAGACTGCTCTCACCCTGTTCAACTTGACTTATTCTAAACAAAGTAGGATTTTCTGAATCAGATGTTTGATAAGCATGTATCTGGTTCCTTGACTTAGGTACAATTCTGTGGAAGTGGAAGCTTCTTGTTCTCTTGATTGATATAGCTTCATTGAACCTATTAGACAGATGTAATTTATTTGATTCAACCTCCTGCTTAGTAACAAAGAAAAAAGTTAGTGATTTGAAGTGCTTAGTACTAAAATCATATAAAGCTCTTGGTGTCAGAATGTGACCAGCATCAGTTTGTTGTAGACTAGCCTTTGCTACACCTTTTTTTACTGTTCCTCTAATACCATCACATGCATTTTTACCATGACTTGTAGCAAAGAAATTCCACTTGGCTTTGCTGCCAAAATCCTGTTCATGATAGTAGAGATTGATGAAATTCAATCTATTCTTATATTGTCCACCACATCCATCAGAAAAGTAAATAACTTTTTGTACATTAGGCAAAGGTGGGCACCCGGGCCTCAAAAAGGACCGACGGTCCCGGTCCTGGTCCTTGCCTCAAACTGGACTGACAGTCCCGGTCCTTTCTGAAGATAGGACCTAGGAACAACTCAGTCCTCGGTCCAGCCATGGCCTCCCGTATAGTTGGCTGAACCATGGTCCTCTGCCTCTTGTTGTCGGGGCGCTCCTGAGGGTCTCCTCACCGCCGCTTCTTTTTCTGGAGCTCCACCCCATCCTTGATGCACTGGTCGAACTGGTTCTGGACATGAGGGTGGTGCCTGGAGACATGTCGCTTGAGGTTGTTTTGGCTCTTGTTGCTTGTCGAGAGGATGTTCTTGTTCGGCAAGCACACTTGTACTCCAGGTTCTGCTCACCCTTGGGGCCCGGGTATTCAAAGTATTTGTCCAGGTACAGCCAGGGATTGCCGGGTTCAGTTCTTCCGCTAGGAGCTCCAGTTGCTTGACTTGAAGTTGAAGCACTAACATCAGTAGATTCTTCGTCTCCACCAGGTGTTGAAACAAGTTTCAGTTCAGTCTGTCTCTTTCTGAGTCTTCTGGAGGAAACGATCCATCTTCTTTAGAACTTCAAATAATCACTAAAAAAGACCGTCTGGAATTGCTTAAAAATGGACTGTCGCTCCTCATTTTGGTCCTCACTGAGAAAGGGACCGACTTTCCCGCGTCACGAGTTCCTGGAGTTCGGTCCTTTTGGAACTTGGTCCTGCCCACCTTTGACATTAAGAAATCTAGCTTTTATACCTTCAATCAAATATTGCTGAAAAGTGTGAACTGCTGAAGTTGAGTGCTCAAGACAGTCACTGACAATACAATAACTAGTGACTTAATTCCCCATCCTTCTTATGATAGACTACAAATGGGTGGAGTGTTGCCTGATCATTTGTCTAGTGAAAAGTCTGAGGGGCATCCTGAGTAATAAATGAATAGTTTTCAGCAAAATCCCCTAGTACAAGTACATTACTTTGAAGATTCCATTTTATATTCATGTGTTGACTGACATTTTGCAATGTAATGATGATTAGTGAGGGAGAAAATTGCTTCTGAAAGAATTTCAATAAATTCCTCTACTGTACCTGTATTGCTCTGCAAAAGTGACTGGTCTGTAGCAGACATGGGTCTATTACTTTTACTTTTGATTTCTTCTTACTTTATTTTTCATCTATTAATTATTATTACTTTTGTATGTAGGGTACTTCACTCATTTGAAAAGGATCTTTGTCTATTTAAATGCAGTTAGAAGGAGTGTGTTAACAAATATTTGTTTCAACCAAATCATTACAATTTCAGAGAATGTAGGAATGTAGGTCTTGATAAATTTTACTTTGAGGGAAAAATTTGCCACTATTAGTTCACAATTTCACACACGTTTTATTTTAGTTTAGAGTAGATTTAGTTAATTTTTTCAGTTCCTTGTTCACATAGTATGTCCATTGCCACTGTAATAGAAAAGTAATAGACCATTATCTATTACTTTGCCTTCTATTACAACCAAAAAATTATGATCTATTACTATTACTTGAAAAATCCTGTAATAGGCTATTACTATTACCCCATGCCTGGTCTGTAGTAGTCCATTGAACATATTGTACTGTATCTCTATCAATATTGACAAGGTATTCAGAAGTTTGCTACACTAATACTACCAGGACATTTTAGACATCTATGTAACGTACAGTTAGAATTATTGATATCACACACATTTTTCCATATGATATTTTATGATATTAATTGGCTTTTCTGGCCAATTAGTGACACCATGAGTTTAGGATTTTGGTGATAGGTACAAACACAAACTGTGTGTGTTTCTTTCCCCCCTAGTGATAACATGCCATTTAGGTCTTAAATTTGCAAGTGATGAAAAGCCAACACTATCATCAGTTTCCTTATATTTTGCACACAGTTCTTTCAAATTACCTAGTAGGAGACACTTTTGTTTGTAGCTACTCCTTTTCACCATCTTTATTTCTTATACTGACACACTCAGATTTCCCTGCACATATCTGACTTAGTTCATCTTCATAGAAAGCCTTTACTCTAGATAGCTTTTTCAGTTAATTATTTTCCTTTACTGTACTTGGGAACTTCTGGAAGAATACCAAATTGAGCTCTCAAATGTCTGGCTTTGTCAGCAGTGTTACCTAGTGGCACTGAAAAACTGTTGGGTTCTAGTAATTGTAAAAAGAGACAGTGTAAATGTCTGAAGTCTTCATTGATAGGAAGATGTAAAGTTGAATTCTTCTTTGAAATCATTCATCAGCATCTCATACCTGTTTAAAAGAAGAAAAATACATAATATAAATCATTGCAATTTTTTTGACTAAATAATATGAATTGAATAAAATTCAAGTTTCAAAGATCATTCTTATAGTATATTAATAAGTACTGTTAATTTAATTGCCTTGTATCATATTTAGCTGCATTTGTGGTTTGACTGTCTCTTACAGTATTAAAGTAATCTAATTTACATAGTTTCTTACATGCCTTGCAATATCTTTCTCCATTTTTTTAAGATCTTATTTATTGGATGGTCTAGCATCATCTTCGACTGTCACAGACATTGAGTCTTCCAGTTTCCTTTTTACAGATATTGAAGCTTTTGGTATTTTTTTAGATGCCATCTTTGATTTACTGATAATGTTCAGGCTATCTGAAAATTAGATATTTTAAAGTCTACCATTAGTTATAGAAATCCTCCTCGTTAACGACCTTCACATTGGTAGAAACTTCAGTTGGATGGACTAAATTGCTGTCTGGTTGTTAACATTCAGTTTAACATGATACAGGTTATTAAAGTGAAGATTTCCGGGAAAAAAGTCTGTTAGCATCACTGAACTTCACTTTAGCAGACTCCGACTCCGAGTCATTAAAGCGAAGGTGATGCCACCAGAATATTATTGGAACCAGCCCTCGGATGAGGTTGCAGAGCCTGAAGTGGAGTTCAGGACCCTCACACCAGACCTGGATTTTCCAGCCATCACACCAGAAGTTCCCGACAATATTTTGGAGGATTGACTATGGTGAGTACATAAAAATAAATATTTACATGTGCATGTGTTCATAAGTAGGTAAGTCTATGTATGCATTTTCATGTGTGTTGAATGTGGAGATTCGAAGGCTATACATACATGTGTATCTGTATTGAAGTATTTTGATTACAGAAAACCCCACTTTAACATCCTGTAGTCTGGTAAAGTGGGGGTCACCCATACTTCACTTTAACGTTCCCCAGTACGTTAAAGTGGGGGTTTTCTGTACTTCACTTTAGCGGAAATTTCACTTTAGTGACCACACGCTCCCCCCAAAGTGTACATTAATGTGATGGTCTACTGTATATTGAAAATTATAAAACTATAGAAGTAGAATATAGTACAATATATATTGGGTGTCCCATTCAAAATGAAACAACTTTCAAACCTTATCATTTTTTATGGAATGATGCAAACAATGTAATATTCACACAGTAAATAGTCAATGCCATAGTTTCATATGATATGTAAATTATAACATTTAGATACATTAGAGTTCTTTATTGTATGCATTCATTATGTGCATCATTTGTAGCATGGACCAGGTTGCAATGGTACTCAATTTTCCTCCACACATTGCCTAGCATCTCAGGGGTTACAGAGTCCACTGCTTCTGTGATGCGCTCTTTCAGTTGAAGAAGGAATCTGCAGTTTGACACTGGCATGATGGATGGACTTTCTCAGGCTACTACCAAAGGCGCCGTGTATTTGTTCAACATTTTCTTCCGATCTTGTTCACCCTCCAGAGTGTTCCTTTAGAACACTGCCAGTCTCCTCAAATTTCTTGGTCCATGCATATAGGTCTCTTCTGGTGGGTGGTTCCTTGTGAAAGGTTGTATGGAATTGCTGTTGCACCAGGGTAGGGGACTTCAACTCAGCCATCCATAACACACATTTCACTTTTTCTTGTGGGGTAAACATAATTCAATTTTAAACAAAAAGAAAACATTGACAAAAACTTACGCATATGGTGTAGTAACTGGCAAAGTTTCAACATTCTCACATTAATACTTTAAAAATTATAGCATTTCAAAGTTTTCATTTAAAATGGAATACCTGGTGTGTGTGTGTGTGTATATATATATATACTATATATACAGGGTGTCCGAGAATTATATGTACAATTTTTGGCTGTTATTAAAAGTCAACCATGAAGTGTAGAAATTCCAGTGTTGTCCCATTTTACAGAGAATCTCATTAAGTTTTTTCTGATACCAAGTTTTGACAAGTTTTTTAGAAATTCCAGTGTGAACATTATCTCTACAATTTCATCTTTTAATAAAATTCTTGATAACACACGTAAAATCCTTAAACAAGATTATTTAGAAACTGTATTTTCAAAAGTTTCTTTTATTAAAGTAACGTTGTTACAAACATTCGATATGTGCACCATTAGTGATTCGCAAAACATCCAATCGATACTCCAAATGTTGCCATGTATGCTGCAGCATATCCACATCAATTTGCTCAATAGCAGCTGTGATTCTTGCTTTTAAATCATCAATGTCTGTCACCCGCGTACATTTCTAAAAAACTTGTCAAAACGTGGTATCAGAAAAAACTTAATGAGATTCTCTGTAAAATGGGACAACACTGGAATTTCTGCACTTCATGGTTGACTTTTAATAACAGCCAAAAATTGTACAGATAATTCTCGGACACCCGATATATATATATATATATATATATATATATATATAATGATGGTGCACTTCTGAATACACGAAAGGCCTTGGAATAATTTTTCTTTTTCCTTGTAGGTTTGTATCATTCATTTTTCACGTGTTTAATTGTGAAATTCATCATATATATATATAGAATGTATACTTACATAATTTTATTGGGGTGACATCAAGCTGTTCAAGTCTTGTCTAGCTGCTCTCTATGCTGTTTGAACTCATGCACTTAGATGAAGGTTCATGTGTACAAGTATCACTTCCTGAACTTGCTGAATAACTGTTTTCATCATTTTTATTGATTTTCTTCAAACAGTTTGTACAAACTTTTGATGAATGACTGAAGCTATGTACAAGATCACTATTTTCAATAACATGATTTGGGAGTGATCTCAAAGCACTTGCAATAACTTTTGTGTATGTTTTGAATGGGTTACAGCAATGATAGGTACAGTTTTTACATTTAGTTGCCATTTTTTATTAAGTACTGTACGTAGCTATGTATTGTGAATTTCTGCAAAAATATTTCCTCAGTATATGCCTTCTAGGAGCTAATTATTTCACACATTTAACA
Source organism: Bathynomus jamesi (assembly GCA_023014485.1). NCBI lineage: Eukaryota > Metazoa > Arthropoda > Malacostraca > Isopoda > Cirolanidae > Bathynomus > Bathynomus jamesi. The sequence goes on from JAJOZX010000838.1 coordinate 784,045, forward strand.
CATGTACAAAATAAACGAGAGAACAGATTACTTTACTTCCTAAGCACACTTCCTTTGATTACTCAATAGTATTTAACACTAGTTGTGTTAGCTCTTGATTCAGGCTATCTAAAAAAAATTATTAATTAATGTAGGTATTTTTAAATAGCTTTTGAATACACTATCTCTACTTACATGTTTTGTATCCTTTATATACTTACATAGACATGTGTATAAAATACATTGCTGCATAGATGAATTTAGAAAAGGGTAAAATTATTTTATATTTGACAATTTGCAAAATTTTTATTTTTTTCAGTAAAGTTATCACTATTCAAATCTCAAAACACATAGTTTACACCTAAATACACAGCAATTTCATAAATACCACTTATACAGATAGTTTGGGCTTAATCTGATATGAAAATTTTTTAAAAATCCATTGAGGTTGGGAGGTAAAACCTCCTTTTAATAATACAAATTGTCACAACTTTTTTATTTCTCAACTAAGCTGCTAACCATGTCTATTAGGGTGTGTCAATTTTGTCAACTTTTTTCAAATCAATTTTGGTAGTGAAAATATAGTCTTTTCATGTCAAAACTTGAAATTGGCCAACCAAAATGAAATAAAATAACCCTTACCTACATCACTTTTACCTTAAAGTTTCAGAAATTGACTCTTTTTTACTAAATAATAGGACATAAATTGATTAACTATTCATCTGTCACAGAATTATCCCATTGATCGCATATGGAGTGTTTTCAAGGTCATATAGTTGTTGTACAATGTACAAATCACAACATGAATAGAACTGTCCCTCATTCTCAGTTGCCTCTTAGATGTCATAGATGGTGGTTTGCTGTTATTGCTCTTGTACTTACTTCATAGTTATTCTACTAGATGAATACAGTTTAACTGTAAGTATGGATTAGTGATTATTACAATTATTTATTTTTATCATATTCTGTCTAATTATGTTGTAATCCCATGAAATATTTTTTTATTGAATTTTAGAACATCGAATGACTAAACTTTGAAACATTGTAATTGATATAAAGTACTTAAATGTTTTTCTTTCTTTTCAGATATTCCTAAGATGCCAAAATTGAAGACAAGAGGTCAGTTGTCATGCCACTTGAGCCTGTTAATCGGTATAGGCAAGGAGCTTCCCGTATCAGAACTACCAACAGTGCGAGACATGTTGAGACTAGGGTTACTCCTTCATGAACAAAATACAAAGGATAGAAGGAACTACACAGAGAAAGAGCTCATAAGGGACATGATTCCCCCTCTTCTGCATCAATAGAAAAAAGCTAGTGTGTTATTCAAACCACCTGTACTCAATCAGTATAGAACTATTGAGCTAAAATTAACAAAGCTGTGGCACAAAGCAGTTGAGACATCACTTGGTAAAGGAAAACTAGCAAAGAAAAATAAATTTCTGCACACACTTGATACTCTTCTTGACATTTTTAACTGCCAGTGTCCCATAGAGTTGTTCTGAAGCCAATTGTTCTCCCTCATGCAGAAGAAAACCTCACCCTCACATTGATTGTCGCTGTCCTCGTGAGAAGAAGATCCCTGTTTTGGAGCTGGCTTTCATAAAGGCGCAGAGAACAAAGGCAGGAGGCCAAGGAAGTATGCAGATTGGTTCGGCAGATTATTCAGAAACCAAAAAAGATTGTTATTGCTAAGAAAAAAAAGAAAATCTGAGAGGGGGAAGAAAGGAAGAAAAAGAAGAGTGAAGAAGCCACCCAAAGAGATGAAGAGCTCTATCAAAAGGTTTCTCACTTCTTTGAAAGCTCTTCAGATGAACAGAAAGAAGCATCAGATGATAGCTCCAAAATGCCATCTGAACCTTCGCTGAAGAGAATGAAATACAACACTAAAGACATCTCAAACATTGCCCTTGCCAGTATTTGCCACCATACAGGGCTACGAGATACTGCAGAGATTGCCACTGCCACTTGGATAGATGCAGGCCTCATCAGCTGAGAGGATACATCCCTAGTGATAGATCATAATAAGATAAGAAGAGCAAAAAAAAAAAAATGAAGGAAATATCTGATCAGCATGAAAAAGATTTGAAGGAGGAAGGTCTCTCTTGCCTTTTGTTTGATGGAAGAAATGACAAAAATTCTCCTAGAGGTAGACGGAATGGACAAAGTTTCCCTATCTCATCAAAGAAGAACACTACTCTGTGTGTTCCGAACCTGGTGGCCGCTATTTGTTTCACTTTGTTCCTGAAGTAGAAGGCAAGAAACATGCAGAGGCAATTGCTGATCAAATAATATGTTGGCTTCAAGAAAGAAGACTTGACAGTTCACTGCAGGCTGTTGGTGGAGACTCAACTGTGGTGAACACTGGATGGCAGGGTGGAGTTATGATGCATTTAGAGAAAAAACTTGGAAGAAGGCTTGTTTGGATTGTGTGTGATTTGCACAGGGGAACTACCTCTTCGTCGTCTCATCCAGGAACTTGATGGTCCTACAAAGAGCAACAACAAGTGGTCAGGCCCCCTTGGCAACATGCTAGATGAAGCAATGGAATTAGAAATAAATACAAAATTTCCAAAGGTCGAAGTAGGCCCTCCCCTTCCAGTGTTGTCTGAAGAAGTTATCAAAGACCTCAGCATGGATCAATCTTACGCTTATCACATTGTTCAAGCAATCAGATCAGGAGAGTTGCCTCAAAATCTGGCTCTTGGAGATTGGACCTGTAAGTCAGTCATTGGTTAACTACAGCGATTCGTTTCTGCAGGATTTGGGTTTCCAAACATGCACTGAAGGGCAAAATGCTACAGAATTTGATGTTGATTGTTGAATTTATTATTGGGTTTTATCTTCCTCACTGGTTCAATGTAGAACTTAATCCAATGTGGATGGAGGGGCCCGACCACATCTTGTTTCAATTACAGCTACTGAGAACCCAAAGGAAAGTAGTGGTGGACATTGTGTTACCTGTGGTGAGAAGGTCCACTTGGTATGCTAGGCCAGAGGCAGTTTTGCAAGCAATGCTCTGCAGCCAATGTACCAAAGAGTGAACTGAGGCTGTGGAAATCATTCTAAAGCTTAGAGGAACATCACTAGATGATGACCAGCTGGGAGACTGCTCTGTTCAGACAAGGAAGCTACCTCCGACCTCCGATAAACGTTAATGCCACGAAATTGTCAGAATTAGTTAATGAGTTTGGAAGTTTTGGAGCCACCACTGACAACATGTATAACAAACAAAGATTTAACACAACTTAAAGAGGCCCTAATGCAAGTGCCAAAGTGGCCTTCTCACAGTCAGTGTGGAGAGGTGTGTGAAAATGGTCACAGAAGCAGCTAGTCAAGTTTACAGTCACGAGAGGCGAGAAGGCTACATCAAAGTGCAAATAGCAGCTGAATGCTGATGTCAAGGAACCGCAGCAAAAACGACATGACTGCATTAGTTACTTTCAAATAAATACTCTGAATGATATCTTATTGCCACTTTAAATGTTGATAGGATGTTTGAACACATTTGTTATTTTGTTACGAATTTACGGAAAAATAGAATTTTCAAATTAAAATTGATGTAGGTAGGAGTTATTTTTTATTGTTTTTGAAGCAAGGATATTATTTTGTATGCCAAATGATTACATTAAATTGCTACCAAATCACATGATTTTCAATTTAGTCATTTCACCCCCAAAATTGACACACCCTAATGTCTATACTCGTTTAATATTTGACAAATTACGTTTCAAATGCAATTTGAATCATTCTATCTTATTTAGGGGCTAAGATATGGTAATTTGAAATGGGGGGGGGGTCCCTGGGAACCCCCAGAAGTTGGAAGGGCCATAACTTTTGAACCATAAATCTGATCAATTTGAAACTTGAAATTTCAGGTTTTTTGGTATAGTCAATGCTATACACAAATTATAGGAAAATTGGAAGGGGTGTGGTGTTAAGCACTGCATGATCTGTCCTGGAATTACCCAGTAGTTAAACAAAGGTATAGAGAATTGATGGAAACTTTAAAAAATAGGCAGAGCAAGGTTAGTATTAGTGGGCATTTTACCAAGGGTTCAGGTAAGCATAGAGTTTACAAGTAGAATTTTAACCTTAAATGATAAAGTTAGGATGCTATGTGGCTCAGTATGTAGTGAAGGGATTGAGTTCATAGATTTGGGAGATAATTTTTATGAAAGGAGGGAGCTTTACAGTAAGGATGGATTACATCTTGGTAGAAAGGGAACTGTTCTATATGGGAGACTCCTAGAGGAAAATGAGTTCTTTGGGGTTTTGAAAGATAATCTTAGATTAACAAAGGATATAAAGCATCAGGGTATATGTAAAGTTAATACTGTTAGGGTCTTAAATACAGATTGTCAGGAATAGGCATATCAGCTATCTAGCCAAAGGTAGGGAACCAGTTAAAACTGAGGGGTTGAAGTGTTTTTTTTATACAAGTGCACAGAGTCTTAGGAATAAGAAAAATGGATTATTTAGTTATGACTATGGTAGTGAAAATCTGGATATAGTCTGTAGGGATGTACTGATATATTGGTATTGGTGATATTGGTCAATTTTTAACATTAGAACCCTATTGGCTGATATTTAAACTATGATTTTTACAAAATTATGAATAAGACTATTTAGAAGATGAAATTTCCAATATTTTATTGTTTTATCACTTTACATAAACCATAGCCTAGGTCCTAAGAAATGTAGCGCACAAGTTTTACCCAATTTTCTTTTCAAACAGCCACTCAAACAAGTGTAAATCCTTCGAGAAATAGATGTAAAGCCTAGAAAACCAAAAAACTATCTTGTAGTTATAGCTCAATATTAACCCAGCTAGCTGGTTAAAAACACATTTACTAAACCCAACAGAAAAGGTTAGAAGACAGCGTGCCAGATAGTAATTCTAAATAACCTTGAATCTGGGTGGTAGAAAGTGAAAAATGGGGTATCACAGGCAGGGTGATGAGTATGAACTGCACGAGTACAAGTACGAGTACTTCAGATTTATATGAGTAAAGTATGAGTACAAGTACTAGGTGTTTTGTCTGAGTACTGGTACTTGTAGAAAAGTACTCGAGTACATACGAGTAAATTCATTTCCAGAGTCTGAAATATGACCTGAAATGCTAAATGCAACCTCCTCCTCCATCCCCTAATAGTCGCACCTTCACTCCAATTGATTGCTAACCTTTTTTTCCAAATTTATTAGAAAAAGATTGCAAATTTATTTAACATCTATTTAAGGTAAAATTTACAAAAGGTGCACTCTGCAAAACTGATTATGTAGGTGGCTGTGGTACGCAGTGTAATTTATGTAGATAGTCAATGACACAGTTTATGTAATGTTTATTAATCACACAGTCCAAGAGACACAAGATAAACATGAAGCAACACTCACAATCACTCACATATACCACTCACTGCTCACCACTCAAATTCTAAATTATTTCAAATAAATATCTACAATTACAAATTTAAATTCAAAATTAATAATTTAATTCCAAATTAAATTAAAAATTTAAGTTCAGAATTATTTAAAATAAATCTCCACAATTACATTAAATAACAGTCCTAATTGATTTTAATGAGTAATTTACTCCTACCAGCTTTAGTTGTTAATGTTACATCTAACAAACATATGGTAATATCTTGGAAAGTTGTATCCTTCAAAGAATATCTATTTGGACAGATGATGTTCCCTGCAATACTGAATAGTCTCTCCACAGGGGCAGAAGAAGCTGGGACACTAAGGTATTTATTTGACAGGAGAGCAAGCCTTGGAAACACTACTTGCTCCTCTTTCCAGTAGAGCAATGGGTCACTTTCGTGATCAATGCATGGCCTCTCTAAGTATTTTGTTACTTCATCGCACATGGGTACTGATGATTCACTTTGAGTAGTTTCTTCATTATTATCCATGAAGTTGAAAATGCTTGGTCGAGGATTTGCTTTCATTAGCTTTTGTTTTTTGGGTGGATTATCATCAACTGTCATATTTATTGCTGATACTTTTGCAATTAATGCTGTTTTGTTAGAGTTGTGCTGCTCTGTATCACGGCACCATCTGAGTTTAAATCTGGGATTAAGCATGGTGGTAAACATTAAGTTCATATTGAGTCAGCCTTTCATCAACAGCTGCGTGAAGAGCAGTCATCATGTTGCAATTGTATGCTGCATTCAGAGTGCTTAATTTGCATTTCAACTCTTTGATTGATGGTATCACTAGACTTGCACTCACAGATTTTTCTTTTTGCACATAGTGTTACTTCTTCAAAAGGTTGGAGAATCTCTCATTTCTTATAATACTGTACTGTTCTTTCATAGCTTGTGATTTTCAGTCTCCAGTTTGTTTAATTTATCTTCTGAAGTATTCTAAACTGATTTTAATCATTGTGAGTTGTGAATTCCATCTTGTCAAGTTTGCTGGCTGCAGCCTTTTTTCTTGTTTTAACAGGTCTGTTGCTAATGTAGATTTTTGAACAAAAGCAACAAGCTTAGAAATTCTGTCAGTAATTCTTGTAAGAGCAGGAGATGCATGAACTAAGCTATATTTAACTGCAAGCTGAATTGTGTGGGCAAAAACATGGTTGATACTGGAAGGTGGTGGAAGATTTCAAATCCTTCAAAATCTTCTGGAAGTATATCTATTTCACTATCACTAATTTCACAGTCAGAGTCTGTCTTTATCTGACTGATCTTGACCTTCATTTTCAAAGTTTGGTAAACATACTTTGAAAGCTTTGGTGATGTTGGCAGCATTGTCAGTAACAGTATTGGTTACTTTCGTACCTATATTAAACTGGTCCACTATCTCTAAATATTGTTGATGAATGTGCTCTGCTGTGTGCTGACCTTTGAATCTTCTGCAAGCCAGCATGAATGACTTCATAGTCCAGTTTATTATGCTGTCCTGTCACACCAATAAACCCTTTGATCTGGCAATTGGACCATAAATCAATAGTCAGGCATACATGTTTTGCACTTTCCAAAATTTCTTTTATTGATGCCTCTATTGAACATTTTTTGTCCACTAATAATTTTGATGCAAGAAATTTGTGGTTTGATATGGCAAACTTAGGGTCAGCTATGTTCATGACTTTTTGGAATCTTGGACTTTCTACTAGTGTGAAAAGTAGGTCTCCAACAATCATTTCAACTATAGCATCAGTCATACTTTTTTGCTTTGGACGATTTGCACCATACTTTGTGGGTGATGAAATGAAAAAATCTAGGCTCAGGCATTCATTTGAAGATTTATCCAGTTTTCCCTTTTGCTGCTGTGATGTCAACTGAAGGATACTTTTTCTGAAAATCATATAATAATAATTAATAACAATATATATATAGAATTTCATTTGATCCTTATTTTAAATGTTAAAGTAAATGACAACACTTACCTTCATGTGTTTGATGAAATTGGATGTTGTTTTCATATTCCCTGATATGAAAGTGTCACAGTATTTGCATCTTCCTCTTACATCCCCTGATGACTTGGGGGGAATTTCAAAATGATTTAATATTTTTGCCATATCTAATTACATTTCTGAAAACACACATTTGTGAAGTACTCGTAAACTACTCACAAGTACTTTACATCCTGAGTACAAGTACTTGTGAGAGTACTTGAATTTTAAAATTTATGAGTATGAGTACTTTGAAAGTGGTACGGTACTCATGAGTACAAGTACTGAGTATGAGTATCCCAGCCCTGATCACAGGGATCAGTTTTTGGTCCATTACTCTTTTTTTTATATTTAAATGATTTAGAGAAGGGAGTAAGTAGTAGCTGAAGTTTCTAAATTTGTAGATAGATGATATAGAAGTAGTTGCCCCAGTTACAAATATAGAAAATTCTTATAAACTGCAAAAAGATGTTAATAGATTAGTTGCTTGGGCTAGGAAGTAGCAAATGGAATTCAATGGTTGAAAATGCAAAGTCATGCATTTTGAAAAAATAGTTGAGAGGTGCAAAGGAAATGGTTAGAGGATGTTTGCCAGGAAAAAGATCTTGGCATTATAGTTGGTAGTGATCTAAAATTTTCCAAGCAGTACTCAGAGGCTAGAGATAAAGCAAATAAAATCTTGGGTATTATTAAGAGGAATGTTAGTTGGCTACAAGAGTAAGGAAGTAGTCTGTAAATTATATAATTCTTATGTTAGGCCTCGCTTAGAATACTACATTCAAGCTTGGTTCCCTCACCTTAGACATGATATTGATATATGCTTGAAGGTGTGCAGTGTAGGGCAACCAAGCTTATCCCCTAACCTAAGAAGATTGGAATACTGGGAAAGAGTAAAGGAACTAGGTATGTTTAGTTTTGAGAGACATTGCATGAGGATAGAGATGATACAGATGTTAAAAATGTTTTCAGGTTTTGACACTTTAGATGTACATAACTTTTTCTCACTAGATACTGATGGGATAATTTGTGGGCATAATAAGAAAATTAGAAAATAGACTTGTAGACCTGATCTACAAAAATACTTTTTCAGTCATTGAGTATTAGATTTTTGGAATGACTTGCCATATGATTGTGAGCAGTAGCTCATTAGTTAATTTTAAGAAAAATTTGGACGAGTGAGAGTGAGTGAGTGAGTGAGTGAGTGAGTGAGTGAGTGAGTGAGTGAGTGAGTGAGTGAGTGAGTGAGTGAGTGAGTGAGTGAGTGAGTGAGTGAGTGAGTGAGTGAGTGAGTGAGTGAGTGAGTGAGTGAGTGAGTGAGTGAGTGAGTGAGTGAGTGAGTGAGTGAGTGAGTGAGTGAGTGAGTGAGTGAGTGAGTGAGTGAGTGAGTGAGTGAGTGAGTGAGTGAGTGAGTGAGTGAGTGAGTGAGTTGTAGATTGTGTATATTCTTAGCTTAAGTTATAGGTTACTTTGGTAGTAGTAAATAGTTATGTTAATTAGCTGACTTGAGATTGATGTTTTGCAAGATGATGATGATATGAAATATAGCTCATGACTTGGATAATGTTGATAGGCCCCAGTGGTTTCATGTTTTCCAAATGTAATGTATGGTAATAGGATTAGTCCAGTAGAACATGATAGGGTATTTGAAAATGATCAGGATATTTTTGGAATTTTTAATAATTTATTTTAGCTCTGTTTTTAGTTAAGAAAATTTGAATAACTGATTTTGTCTTTATTCTGTAAACTTGGGAATTCTTCACAAGATTCATATAAGGAAGGATGATGTTAGGCAAGTGATTTGTGCAATGAAGTCAAATTAAGCTGTTGGACTAGATAATATTTAGGCCTATGCTAAGATTCTCAGAAGGGGAGGGTAGCTTATCTGAGGCACAAACTATTGTTTGCTAGGTCTATTAATTATGCAGAGGTACCAGATGAATGGAAAAAGTAAATGTAGCTAGTACCTATTTATGAAAAGGGTATTGTAGCTAGTAAGTGAGAGGTAGAAAATTATAATTAATATAGCTAATTGGTAGCTAACAAAGTTACTAGAAAGAATTATAAAGAATAATAATTAAGAACATTTAGAAAATTTTAAACATTTCAAGTTCCCAATATGTATTTAGATTAGGAAGGCCTTCTTTGTCTAATCCGTTAGACTTTTTAATTTGTAGGTAACTCAACTCATCAGATAGATAATGGACATGGAGATATTATTTATTTTGGGATTTCATAAGGTATTTGACAAAGTTCCATATAGGATATTGAGGTCAATTATAAATTGGGTAGAAAAATGGTTAGAAGATGGAACAGAGTAATTCTAAATGGTCGTGAATCTGGGTGGCAGAAAGTGAAAAGTGGAGTACTACAGGGATCAGTTAGGTCCATTATTTGTTACATCTAAATGATTTAGAGAAGGGAGTTAAGTAATAGCTAAAGTTTCAAAATTTGCAGATGATACAAAAGTAGATGCCCCAGTTACAAATATAGAAAATTCTTATAAACTGCAAAAAGATCTTAATAGATAGTGGCTTGGGCTAGTAAATAGCAGATGGAATTTAATGTTTAAAAATGTAAAGTCATCCAGTTTGGTAGAAATAATAAACTTTAGTTATGAGATGCAAAGGAACTGGTTGGAGGATGTTAAACAGGGAAATGATCTTGTTATTGTAGTTAGTAGTGATCTAAAATTTTCTATACAGTGCTTAGAGGCTAGAAATAAGTCAAATGAAATGCGATATTAAGAGAAGTATTATCAGTTACGGTATAAAAGTAAAAATTATCTGTAGATTATTTAATTCTTGTTAGGCCTCACTTAGATGACTACATTCAAACCTGGTCTCCTCACCATAGGCATGATATAGATAGCTATGCTTGAAGATGTGCAACATGGGGAAAACAAGCTTATCCTCTGGCTCAAAAAGATTGGAATAGAGTGAAAGATTAAAGGAACTGGGCACGTTTTGTTTTGACACATTGTTTGAGGGGAAATATAATACAGGCAGTCAGACATTCAAAATGTTTTCAGGTTTGAACAGTTTAGATGTAACTAACTTTTTCTTGTTGGAGTCTGATGGAAAAATTCAAGGGCATAATAAGAAAATTAAAAAATGGACTTGTAGACTGGGGAGTGACTAAAATGTTTGAGGGGAGGAGTATGTCTATTGGCCTGTGTCCCCCCCATCCAAACCAATGCTTGGGCATATTTTCAAATTGCTGCAAAAGGGCTGTAACTCGCATCATACATAAAAGCCACTGTTGAACCTCTAATGCATAATTTAGGTCTATTTTCTATGAATACCAGAAGAGTAGCTAAGACTCTATTACATGCTACACACTAACTAATGCTTGTGTAATGCACAATGTTCTGTAGTTGCACACACACAACAAAGGGATATTGAAGTGCGTGACTATAGGGCCTTTACTATTTAAGGGAAAGTCACCAATGGTTGCGCAAAATTTAAGATTTTTTTAATTGCTATGAAAAAATTAATGTTAAGTCATAACAGATTCAATCTATGTTCCAGATATAGAAAAATGGTTTATCTTATGAGTATATTTACTTGTATGTATAATGTATTCCATATTTATTTATTTTCAAGACCAAATGGAGTGTGTGACCACTATTTAAAAATTCCCAATTTCACAGGATGCCATATTTCCTAACTTTATAATTTTAGAAGCTGGGCTCCCACTCTGTCAATGTAAAATCATGTGACTTGAATTGTCATGACCCACGTTGTCAGTCAATTTTCTGGTCACAATTGTAATTTAAATATATTTCCATCCAGTTCTTAATGTACTATTATAGGCAGTTACTGTTAAGCTCCTCCCAATAAGAGGTGGCACTTAAGCCGCATCATCTCCACATACCCTGAGATTATTTAAACCCAGGGCATTCTTTGCTCTTCTCCCGTGCTTTGTCAGTGCAGGCTCTGTGATCAATTTAGTGATGCTACACCCTCTTAAAAATTAAACCTCTGCTGCAGTAGTAAATTTAAAATGGTAAATCTGTAACTTTGTTCTGTTTTAACTTTCTTTAATTGTCATTCAGTTCAGTTACCATTATACAGTAAAACCTGCACTATTTGGCAATCAACTATCCAGAAAACTTTAGAAACTAACAAATTTCATATTAGGCCAATACAATTCACCAATCTAGAAACTGGGAAGCTTTCTGATGCCATCTGGAAAAATCTAGAGCATTCTTAACATTTTTAATAAAATAAGACAATTTTACTTGTTTAAATTGTCCCATACATACTTAGCATAGTGTTTGTTGATTACAATATACAGTAGTTTAAATTGGTGTACAGTGCAGTATAGTCAAAATTTGAGTTTTACTATTATTTTCCATTGGGTTTTCCTAGGTTAATGGTACCCTCAGATAACTGGAATGGCCTAGTCCCCGAGCTTGCTGGATAATGTAGGTTTTACTGTAGTTATCCATAGTGTTAAGGTTTTACTTTGTCAGCTTAAGAAACACACACATTTTATTTCTAAAGAAAAAATTACCAAATTAATTAATGACTTAAATGTAACTTGTATATATTTTTAATTAAATTTGTTCATTATCACGCATGAAATTGACTGAATTAATTATATAAATCAAAGAAATGAATTTCGGTGTTTCCATTCACTATAAATACTTGACTAGCATAATTCTACATAATTTATATGTGTTACTTTGTGAAGAGTTGGACACTACTAAAAAGTAACATTCTGAGGTGTAAGAGTGGTAAAAAGAGACATTTATCGAAAAAGCAGTGTCAATGAGAATAGACTATAACTCAAAAAGTGTTCTTCTTGGTTCCATACCTCTGAGAGTGACATTGTCGACTTCTTGTGGATACAATTATCTGTTTCTTGTGAGACAAATTTTTAAACATTATAAGAGGGATTCTCTGTTGAAGTAATACTGGAAAAGATAGTAAAAAGTATAGGAGAGTTCCAGTATTTTTTACTTTAACTGAAAAAAATAAAAATAAAAAACCCTCCACTGCATTTATATAATTTCAGTTTGTATTGTAACTTACTGGCTATATTTTTGCATGTAAAATGCCTGATAAATATCTGAAATTTGAACAACTTCAATTGCATTGTATTACCACTATGTACCATGTCGTGCTAACTCTACTAAATTCTTGGTGTGCTAATGTAGGCCTGTTCAGGTAAGAGTGTTGCTTTTTTAATAATAGATATTAAAAACCAGTTTACTTATTCCAAAAGATGTGAAGCATTATTGTTTCTTTTCATTCATTCCATAATGCATTTAATTACAAAGATTTATCATGGCTAATGATAAAATTTGTAGCTATAACTTATTCTACCATTTTATTGTTTTGACCTATATTATTATATCGTTTAACTTAGAAAGTTGATTGAGGCAGGTTGCAGTAGTTGGTTAAGAATATAGTCAGATTTTGAGTTAGATTAAAATTATAATAAAGTAAAATACATTTATTTGGATATTAAGAAAAATGATGGTAAATGGTACTTGATGCCAGAACACTAAATTTACTACTAAAATTTAATTATTTTTCCCCTCAGGATTGTGGCAGATCTGTGTCAATCAATATGGAGATTTCAAGTACTTATATGACAGAGTTTATAATGGCTGCTACTGGACTTTGGATGAGGAAATGCATGTTAGAAGTGACCAATTATATGCTCGTAAGTGTAAAATGAAAGTAGGCTACTTCAATAGAGAAACCTGAAAGAAAAAAAGTTTGGCAGAGACTTTCAGGTTCTTGCATGTGTGTTTCGGTAGGGTTTTTAACCATGGAAGCTAACAAATAGGGGTTGTTCCATTTAATTTTACTTGCTTAAGCAAGTTAAAAGCTAAGCTTTAATTTAATATCACAGCTGAGATAGGCCTATATTTGTGTAACTAAAGATTGCGCTTCTGCATTATGCTGTTAATTCATAGTACATGGCCTGGGCACTTATTTGGATATCACTTAGGCCTTTCTAGATAAAATCATTCCATCCAGGAATAATCTTAGTATGATAGTTGTAAGATTTAATCAGGGGGCTTCCTGCTTCTCTTAACAGGGATATAAAATAAGATATTTAATTGTAATATAATACTTGATATATTTGACAATAAAACGGATTAATAAAATAAAAATACCATACAGTACTTATTTATAAAAATTTATGAAAATTAGTATCCTATATGGCCACCCTTGTTCTTTCGGACTAGTTCAAAATGCTGAAGCATTAAATCAGCTAACTTCGTGCATGATTCAGGACTGATTTTATACCACTCTTCTTGAAGAACTCTCCATAAATCTTTTTTTTGTCTTATCCTCTCTTGTTCTTACTTTTCTTGCGAGCTCATCCCAAAGATGCTCAATAGGATTTAAATCTGGACTCTGACATGGCCATCCAAGCATTTTAAATCCTTCTTCAAGCTTACTGTAGAGCTGTTATAGTGATTTAGCACTATGCTTAGGATCATTATCCTGTTGAAATATGAAGTTTGTATAATCTCCATGAAGTTCTTTAGCAGCTGGGATTGCAATATTAGTGAATAGATGTTTGAATACATATTGATCCATGTGGCCATTTTCATTCCCAGTGATCTAGCGTAATTTTCCAACTCCCTTTGATGAGAAGCAGCCCCCACACATTGATTCCCCCACTTCCTCCTTTTTTCACCATTGGAATAAGGCATTCATTCTTATATTATTCACCAATTCATCTGTTAACAATTTTCCTTCTCTTATCCAAAAATTTTGAATCTGCTTTTGTCACTCCATACAATTTTTGACCAGTTCTCAGCATCCCAATCTTTGTGTTGAATAGCAGATTCTAATCATGCTATCACATTTTTCTTTGACAAAGGTTTTTTCTTACTGACTCTAGCAAATATTTTACTATCTGTTAACCTTCTTCTTACTGTATCAGCACTAACTTTTGTTTCTCCCGCTTTCACTAATTCTTTACTCAAGTCATTTGCTGTCATAAATCTATTCTCCAAAGCCAGAAATCTTAGATGCCTTAAACCATGCTCTGACAAAACCCTTTTTCTTCCAGTTTGGACTGACTTAGGTAGTTCCTTGGTTTAAAATACATTTTGTATGGTATCTGACTGTACCTTCACTTATCTTCAGCATTTTTGCAATACTTGTATTGGAATAATTACCCATTTTAACAAGATCAGTCAATTCTCTTAAGTCTTGGCTGGATAACTTGCATGTCTTAACCATCCTCTCAAATTGGAAATATATAAGAAAAAATTTTGTTGAACACTGTTAGAATGAACCTTCCACTATCGAGGCTGACAGCACACTAAACTTCGCATAGTCTGTGCTACTAATTTCAAAATTAGAGGACTTTTAATTTAGCGATGCCAAATTATCAAAATATTGAAGAAACTCTATGGGAATTAATTACAATGACTTTTAAAGTGGCAAAATATTGTATTTAATCTAATAATTACTGTCTTGTACTAATTTATTTGTGTTCTGCATAACAAATTACCGTAAATATATTAACATAAAATAAATTTTACTAAATCACAAAAAATAAAGCGATCATTAATATCTGGATAATATTTCTCAATTCGTAAATACTTTTGCAGACCAGTGTATATGACCCATAGGTCAAATATATAAGCACACCGGACAAAAAATTAGTCTCCCCTAATAGCACCGATAGTAGGAAGTTCAAGGTCACACAGAGGGTGCTGATGTAGCATTGGTAAGTGACAAGTAGCAGTGATGTAGCACACAGGATCAGATCTGTTTCGTGAGGTGGTGAAGAACAAAGTGTGTGTTGGATATAGTCTGCAAAATGGGTCGTGAGGCAGATGTTACTCAGTGGCAAAAAGGAGCCATCGTGTTTGGCAGAGCCCACGGACACAAAATGTCTGAAGTAGCCCAATTTGTTGGTGTCAATGCGTACTGTCCAGCGAGTTTACAAAGAGTGGTGTAGTTCGCAATCACTGACAATCGACGGCGTAACTGTGGCCGGAAAACAATTCTCGACAATAGGGGCCGCTGCCATGTTTCTCGTCTAGTAACTGCAAGTTGTTTTCAAACCAGAGAACAATTGCTCCAAGAAACCAATGAGGTTCTCCAGCGACCAATTTCCGAATGGACATTGCGACGAGAACTGCATGCGATGGACATCTGAAGCAGGGTACCACGGAAGAGGCCGCTGTTAACAGCAAGTCACAAATTGGCACGTTATAAATGGGCTCAGAGGCACAAAAACTGGACTGTGGCAGATTGGAAACGTGTAATTTGGTCCGATGAGTCCCGTTTTTGTTTGTTCTCCAATGATGGGAGGCAACAAGTACACCACAGGTCCAATGAAGCCTTTAATCCTGAATGCGTCGAAGGTGTTGTTCAGGCTGGAAACAGAAAGTGAAGCGCAGGAATAGACACCCACGGACTCTGGCGGAACTTCAGGACTGGCTGATGAACCAGTGGCAGCAAATCGATGTTCAGTACATGCACAACCTCGTAGAGTCTCTTCCTCGCTGGATTTGTGCGGTTATCAAGGCCAGAGGTGCCGTCACATGTTATTAGGTACATTCTGAGAGGGGTGACTAATTTTTTGTCTGGTGTGCTTATAATGTAAAATAAAAATGAACAAAGTAGCTACCTTTAAGGTGTAACTACTTGTTTATAATTTTAATATTGGCAAAGGGTGACCCCTCCATAGAAAAAGTAGGAGAGCCAAAAACAAGGTCTCAGTGATGCCATTTTTTTTCTTTTATAAATTTTGAAAAGATTGTGTAGTGTGTAAGATGCATGTATATGTAGTAAGGAATAGAGGGAGAAGGCATACTGGACTGCTCACAGGGTAGATGAGACACTGGAAACAGCTTGGCTAAAGTGGACAGTGATGAGAGAAATGGGAGTTCCAGCACTCTGTCTCCTACCTGACATTTGCCCCCAGAGTACTTCCCTGGTTGATTGGGGTCTACAATCTCCTCCTCTTGAGGATTACAGTATTTCAGTTTTAAATTTTATTTGTTTTATCTTTTTGTAACTTTTGTCAACTGGATATGTGTGTATAATAGTAAAATGGTACTGTTCTTTAATATTTTTAATATTTTAAATTTGTAATTATAATTTCTTGTATTTAGCTAGATCCCTGAGGATGGAATTGGCAAATTCTGAAACATAGGCTTAAGAAATGTTCATTTTGTATCTGGTGTTTCTGTTTATAATCAGGTTGGGTACTAGCAATATAAATGATACTGGTGTTGGTACAATAATTTTTAACTCAATTGGTACAGGTACTGGTATTTGACCAAATGGTACTGGTCCTAGTTGTGGTATTGGCTAATAGTTATAGGGTCTACAAATGCTTTATACATCTAGAATCTACTTTTAATATCACAAAAATGAAATGCTATTTTTATATATGCATAACTAAAGGAAATTTTTAAATCTTTTGAAGAAAACCTTTAATAAGACAGAAAATCTGAAATAAATTTAGCTAGAAACAGTATTAAAGACCCTAAAAATTTCTCCATGTTTTATAAATTCAGTAATAAAAATGAAGATAGAATAGTTCATTAAGTATGGCTCAGAGCATCAAGGAAATGAAAATACCAATGAAATGCCACTAAATTATGTGGTATACCAGCTGCTTTTAAGTTAATGGTATTCAAAACTTTAAATGAGTGGTACTGGTACCAAAATCTAAGTGGTAGTTACTGGTATTTGGTATTGATACTGGTTCTCAGCCCTGTTTATAATGAGGGTGCTTTTCAAGCAGTCAATCCATAAGTGCGTGTATATACAGTGTGGTCACAAAATTTAGGAACTGATTGATTGAAATCTCGGTTTCAAAATTCCAATCTGATTTTTTTTAAGCTAGATTCATAATGTTAATTTTAGGTAATTTTCAGTATTTATGAATTTAGAATTAAGTTTACTGTTATTGTATATGCCCTTAGGAATTGTTTCTTGATAAAAGCAATTGTTTTAATATGGTGTTCATGATGTATGTTAGTTTAAAAGGGTGGAATCAGATCTATGGTGGTGGTGCTTCCATGTGTTTAAGCAAATCCCAGGGGTAATTGTCAGGGGTGGGTGGGGTAATTGCTAATCATACATCTGCATTTGGCTGACCCATATGAAATCCACACACACAAGCCAGTTTGGTCTTCACATGTCATCTCAAAGTCTACAAGAACTCTTAGGTATGTTGTTTGTAAATTAACATTATGTAACATTGCATTGTTTTAATTTAGTGTACATATTTATTATCATAAAAGCTTTTTCTATCTGATACATCATTGTATTATCAACAGCATTCCACAAGTTCAGTCAGTATTCAAATATATAGCTCAGTACACTATCCTACACAGTACATACAAATTATGCTTCCTACAGTTTACAAAGATTATTTATGTTAAATGATGGTTACAAATGTATTAATGTATCTTATTGACTGGGTATTATGCTGCATTAATTACTTAGGGCTTATTTTAGTTTTCTTGAAGGTTGTTTTTGAACTTGTTTGACTATGTACATATTACAGTGACTGGATCTGATAGTCACAGGGATCAAAACTCTCACGAGTTCTGGATGGTGCAACCACCCATTATTTTGAAGTTTAGTGGCTGCAGTGTGTGTGTGTGTGTACCTTATTACCATGTGCCTTGGTGGTGTAGTGGTTAGCATTGCTAACTACAAATCCATTACCACAGGATCAAGACCTAGTGATGGCAGGTGGTACGCAGCAAAACCCAGCTGTTCATCCTTCCACACAATAAAAATAATTGGTTGGTAGGTAAATGGGTACCCTGGGTAGCCTAGTGGTTAAGATGCTGGGCTGCTGATTGGGAGGTTGTGAGACTGAGTCTGGGTGAGGACTTTGTAAGTTCTGATTGCCTGTAGTGGGGCATGGTTCAGATTATACATTAAACTTGTAGGTCTAAGGTGGAGTGTCAAGTTTGACTTTTGTCAAAATGAAGAATTGAGTGGAAGCAAAAACCAAGGTTGGTGGTGCAGTGGACAGTGTCACTAACTACAACTACAAATCCATTTGCCCTGGTTTGATTCATTTTCAGGGCAGCCAGCGCATGGCTCACACCCAGCTGTTGTTCCTTCCATTGTTTGGCAGATACATAAGTACCATAAAAATCCCCCAAAAGTGATATGCTGTAAAGGGGTCAAACACAGGTTAATCCTGAATATGGCTGTGTTGGTTGAGCAACCCCATACACGAGAAACATACTCCATACAGGGGTGGAGAAGACCCCTGTACAGAGAGAGCAAACTGAGTTGGGGTGAAGAAATTGCAGAGGTGGTACAGCACACCTAACATCTTAAAAGCGGTTTTGGAAAGAGGGTATATGTGATCATTCCAGGAAAGATCACAAGAAAAGAAAATGCCAAGAATGTTAAGAGAAGAGGAACGATTGAGTTGTGTGTTGTTGAAGGTAAGAGGAAGATTATGATGAGTAGACAGATGGTGGAACTGAGTTTTTGAGGCATTGAAAGCCACAAGGTTTTCTCGGCTCCAATCAGATATAGCAGAAAGATCAGAGGTCAGGTGTTCCATAGCCATTCCATATGGATCATGGAATGACTGTTGAGAGGGATGCTTTGGGGAGCAGGTGAAGTGAAGAGTGGAATACTCAGCATAGGAGTGAATAGGACAGGAAGTGCGAATTTCGAAGATCATTAATAAATAAAAGGAAAAGAGTGGGCAACAGGACAGGGCCCTGAGGAACGCCACTGTTGATAGCTTTAGGAGAAGAACAATGGCCATCTACAACTGCAGCTATAGATTGGCCAGAAAGGAAAATTAGACATGAAGGCACAGATAGAAGTATTTATCAAGCTTATGTCTAAGATTCAACGTGAGCACCATCAGTGTCTGCAAATCTCAAATCTGTCCACTGCATTGTGGAACATATTCTGAAGCATCTCTGGGGTTATTTTAGCCACTGTCGCGACAATGCGTGTTCATAGATCCTACAGGTCTGTAACTCTTGTTTTGTAAACCTTGGACTTTACAAAACCCCACGCAAAGAAGTCTAATGGTGTTAAATCCGGAGATGTTGAGCAGGGCCTGTTTCTACCGCGTCCAACAATCCAGCGATTTGGTAAGAGCTCATCAAGGTGCGCCCGAATGATATTTGCATAGTGACTTGAGAGACAACAGTGTCGAGAATGCCATCTCAACGAAGCTGGGGTTCAGGAAACTGCTGAAGCATGTCAAGATAAATTGGTCCTGTTACCGTAGCTTCTGCAAAGGAAAAAGGGTCGTAAATTTTCGATCTTGTCATGCCCAACCAGACATAAACGTTAGGAGAATATATATATCATTCGTAGAACTCGGTTGGTTTCTCACCACCCCAGATATGGCAATTATGTCGATTAACCTTTCTGCATGTGTGCGCAGTGTCGCATTCATCGCTGAAGAGAATGTGGTTTAATAAGTTTTGGGTATGAATTTTTTTCAATAAATTTTGTGCACATGGCGGTTCCTTCTTGGATAATCCTCTTCGTGTAGCACTTGAATATGGTAACTTTTCTTTTTTAATGTTGATTTTAAAATCCTTAGAACAGTCGTTTTTGGTATGCTCAGTTTACGTGGTGCTGTGCGAGATGACATTCTAGGATTTGTTTCGAAGGCATCTGTTACCAATTCGACATTTTCTTGAGGTACCTGGATGCCCAGATCTTGTCTAATCATGAACTGATCCTGGTCTTTTAAATTTATTGACCAGCTCGCGAATTGTTCTGTCTGTAGGTCCTGGTTTGTGGTTTCGAATTTTTCTCGAATTTCTTTGCACTTCTTCCGTTGGATACATAGTGTTACTACCATCACACGTTCTTGTACATCCATCACCTATGTATGGCATGTAGAAAATAAAATAGAATATAATTATTTCAGCAAAATAGATAAGGATTTTTTCTTGGATTTTCCCTTTTTTCATGATACATTCCCATATCTTAAAATATTTATTTTATTTAAAATAAACCTTTAAAAAAGCCAGTTACTCCCGCCGTACATGCCCGTCTTCAGTCCGTGTATGGGTATGATATATTCGCGTTTTATTTTTGGGAATAATGATTTGACTCGATAAAAAAAAGTAACTCGCTAATTTCAGGAATCATCACGAAAAATACAATATGTTGGTGGTTTTCAATAAAACCTTGGATCTTGATATTTTTTCCCTCCCCAAACTAGTTTTTCGTCCTTAATTTCCTGGTTTTCCATATCCATGTTGGCAACTCTGTATATATCAGGTTGTAACATAAATTCTGCTCGATTAGAAAACGGACGATAGATAATAGAATAACCTCAAGATAATGTGAATAGTTTTAGAAATGTTGAAAATACACGCGGCGACAGGTTCGCATATGTTTTATCACGATACAGAATGACTTAGGCTAATGAATATTTTCTCTGGTTTTTTTCATGCAGTTACAACGCCACCCCTACGATATTACAGTAATTGAAAAAACATGGAGCCCACGAAAGAGCATATTCGACATGTGATGCTGTATGAGTTCCATAAAGGATCTAACGCTAGTGAATCCGCAAGAAACATTCAGGAAGTTTATGGAAATGATGTTGAGCGAATGGATGTGTAGGAGATGGTTTGAGAAGTTCAGAAATGGAGTGGAGACTTCAGTCTGAAAGATTATCAACGAACAGGACGACCAAATGAGTTAGATGAAGAGTTGCTGAAAGCAACAGTGGAGGAAAGCCCAACTGTAACTGTAAGAGAACTTGGCCTGCATCTCGGCGTTAGCCATATGACCATTCATCGTCATTTGAAGCTGTTAGAAAAAGTAGTGAAGGTTGGAAAATGGGTTCCGCATGATTTGTCACAAGCGAATCTTTAACATTGAATCGATATTTGCACATCACTGCATTCTCGGCAAATGCAGGCACCGTTTTTGAATCGGATCGTCAATGGGGATGTAAAATGGGTCCTCTATAACAATATTGAGCGTCGACATCAGTGGCTTAGCCGTGAAACAAAGCCTGAACCTCAGCCAAGGAATGGACCCCATCCAAAGAAAATTTTGCTCTGCGTTTGGTGGGATATGCAAGGAATTATTCATTTTGAACTTCTGCCAGATAACCAAACAATCACAGCTGAAGTCTACTGCCAACAACTCCAACGATTGAAGATGGCATTACAAGAAAAACGTCCTGCATTAATTAATCGCAGAGGTGTTCTATTCCACCAGGATAAGGCGCCCTCACACTGATCGAATCACCACTGCCCAATTGGAGGCATTTGGTTGGAAAAAAAAAAATGCCTCATCCACCTTATTCTCCGGACATCGCACCTTCAGGCTACCATTTATTCAGAATTCTGCAACACCACCTAGATGGACAAAAGTTGCAATCCAGGGAAGCTATCGAAAACGAAGTGATCGCTTTTTTTTTTAACTCGAAATCAAGGGATTTCTTCGAACGTGGCATAAAAAAACTTTTCTACAGGTGGGAGGAGGTTATAGAAAAAGAAGGGAATTATATTGTCATTGTCGTTTAATTTTTGTTGTGAATAAACTAAAAATTCGAGCAGAATATGTTACAACGTTGTATAATCGATGCATTCGAAGTTGAAGTATGAGGAGTTAAACATCTTTTCACATGAGCATCATTCCATCCATACGCCCGTGTTGTGGCCGATGTTGTAACATGATTTCTCGTCGATCAGTGAAGTTAAGCGACACGAGATCTGGAGAGTAGTTGGATGGGAGACCGTCTTCTACGTCCAGATTATGTAGCGACCCGTGGTTCAGATTCCGTGTAAAGCTGTAGTTCCCCTCCATCAAATGGCTGTAGATGTTACGGAGGAGGTTAAAAAAACAAATATATAATATATATATTTTTTAAGTTCGGGAATAACCGATTCGCCTCTATTTAAAAGGGCATATCTCGGCGGAAAAAGAAAGGGTGGAGGGGACAGTCGAAGTGGAAAAAGACGAAGGATCACAAGGACTGCAGGGTCGAGCCCCATCCTCCTTGGGTGCTAGGGCCGCGAGGGCGCACGTGAAACCTTCAGGAACAAGCACGTACAAACGAGCACAAAGAGCACGAGCTTTTAACCCCCTTGCGGGTTATATATATAATATAATATTATATATATATATATATATATATATATATATATATATATATATATATATATATACTAAAAAATTGAACATTAGATGCTCTTATTATAATAGTAACTTAAAACTAGTGTTTATACGTGCGTAGATGCAAGAGACATTTACTAAAGTATTTCGTATTTCATTTTTTTTCTTATTTAGCATTTTATAACCTTCTCTTAAGTCGACTATATCGCATTGTTGTTTATGTACTGAATGATGAAGTAAGTTGAGACCAAAAACGTTTATATTGTTTTATGTATTTGTTAATTGATGGAAGTGGAAATTGGATGTATATCTGGTGAAAGAACAAAATCACTTGGTATTTGTACACAAATGCAAGGAATGCAATACCTAAGTACGATCAAAGCCTACTTATCTCTAGTCGGTCTGCAGTTGTTTAGCCGATCAGCCCACCCTGATCGAGCAAGCTGGCGGCACGCAGGTAACCGATCGCCCTCTGTGGAGTGGACCAGAGGTTCAGCGCACTACTGATGTGTTGTGTTCTTTGTTGTGCTAGAGCGGTACAGTCTATCATAATGTGTTCAATTGTTTGTGTGTGTCCTGGCACAGGTGGCAGGTGTCGTCTAGTCTGTGTTTATAAGTTGGGGTGATGTCCACATCGGAATCGTGCTAAGTTAACTCGATCTGATCTGCTCAGGCTGGACTCTGACCTGTTAATGGGTGGCGGCTTCGCACCTAGGACCGCATTCGGACCGAGTCGTGTCTCGTGTGTGTGTGTCTGTGGGGCGTGGTATGGAATGGAGTATTTGGTTATAATGTGTGTGTGGTGTTATCTTAATGGTGCGAGGTGTCGGTGCATGGTTGTACATGTAGTTGCAAGGGTGTTGTGGGTTAGTTGTCGCTGCTGCCATGAATTGTGTTCCCCTCATGTCTAAATGTTCCCTAACTTTCAGTATTTTTGTTTGTGTGTGCAGGTGTTCTATTGGTGGTGTTTGAGTGCATCCTGTAATGATACGAAGTGCGTTGTTTTGTATTGTCTTTAAGGTGTTTATGTGTGTGTTTGAGATAATGGGTGCTCAGCATGGGCTAACATAGTCCATAACTGAGCGAATATATTGTTTCCTGCTGGTGTCCAAAGTTTGTGCCTCTTAGTACCCTAAGCGTGTTTTTGTTTTTAATGTCCTGAATGTGATTTGCAAAAGATAATGATGTGTTGTATGTGACCGCAAGTATTTTGGTCCTGTGAGTGTGCTGTGTGGAATGTTTAGTGGAAGCTGTGGAGTTATCGGGTGTTCTTTTGTGTTGCTTGTAAGCAAAGTGGTGGTTGATTTTGTGGGCGCTACTTTGAGTCTATTGTGTGTGAGCCAGTCTTGTATACTATTTATGTATGTTTGTTGGTTATTTGTAGCGGTGTCGATGTTGTTGTGGGTGGATGTTAGTGATGTCATCTGCATATGATGATAAGGTAAGCTTGTTATTTATGGGTGTTGGAATGTCACGCATTTATTTATTGTCGATCTACACTTGCATTATAACTTGTAAATAAATTCATACAAAACGATCATAAACCGAAATTTTTTAGCCAGTGAGACGTAAACATTTATTTTAAGTGCAGCTTCACAAATTTGGACTCGTTGACTTTGGATGTGAACCCCAGATTTTATTGTAGATTTATGATCTGGCTGGCTTTGCCTCGATTTCACGAAAGAGTATGAAACAGGCGTTGTCTGACTGGATGTAGGTAGGCTTTGGTACAATCATGCCATCGGATATTTGTTAACAAATTTTTTTTTAAAAACACGTAACAAAAGCAAGTTTCAATCTAATATACTATTTCAGAAATGAAGCTCTATATATATATATATATATATATATATATATGAAAATTATTTCACGAAGGTAACACGTGAAAAATATTTATGATGAATAAAACCACGAAGGAAAGGAAACACAAAATGGTGCTCAAGCGCTTTCGTCTAATGACATCCTCAGGAACACTGAAGTATATAAAAAGGTTAAGCCTATATATAGGTTACAGAAAGAAAAAATAAATAACATACAAACACACACATATATATATATATATATACATACATATCTATATATACAAATACATACATACATACATATATATACAATAAACAGAGAAGTAAAAATAATCAAAAATTAAAACCTTAAAGGATTACCAATGAGGCGTACAGATTGTAAGGAAAAATATCGATTTTTAGCACAAGATCAAATGGATTATAAAAATACAAATTTATACTAGAACTCTGTCCGGGTTTTAACATATTGCTGCCTATGGTCAGGTTTCGATATATATTAAAAAATAAAATGCAAATTAAAAGTTAATAAAGTAGAAGACAAGTTTACCAAAGATTTAATGTTTTACACTTCTTATCTAAATCTGCTTTGAAGGAATTCAACATAACAGGATCGAGTTGAAAAAGACCTTTGCTTATGTTGAAGTTATTTGAAAGTTGGATAATGGCAGACTCAAGAATATTTCTATTAACAATGTTGCTTGAATGGAAAAACTGAAGCATTATTCCAATCAATACAGTGGGCTAACTCTGACAAATGGACAAAAAGGGCACTGGACAACTGTCCTGTTCTAACGGAATATTGATGCTGTTTTATACGTGTGTGCAAATCCTTTCCCGTCTGACCTATATAAAAGGAATCACATTGTTTACAACCAATTTTATAGATAATGCCTGAATTATTGGTAGGGCTATTTTTTACTATGATATTTTTCACAATATTGTTATATGAAAATACTACATTAATATCCAAAAGTTTAAGTACATTAGCAATGCCTAAAAAGCCCGGGAAAAATGGAAGTACTAAAATATTTTTGACAAAGTACGAGTGTTAATATTGACACGATAGAAAGTTCGTTTTGCCTTGTTGAGACAAGATTCCATAAACGCAGATGGATAACACAAATCACTTCCAATACCGTTGATTTTTTCCAATTCGGCATCGATGTATTCCGGACTGGCGATCCTAAGGGCGCGGAGAAACATTGATGAAAATATGGCCTTCTTAATGGGGGTATCATGTCCCGAGTAAAAGTGTACATAGGACAAATTGTTTGTCGTTTTCCGATAGATACTAAACTTAAAACCTGGGCTTTCCCTATGTACACGCACATTGTATTTGTATATATAGATATGTATGTATATATATATATATATATATATATATGTGTGTTTGTGTGTGTGTGTGTTTATTTATTTTTTTTTTATTTTTTTTTTTTTCTGTAACCTATATATAGGCTTAACCTTTTTATATACTTCAGTGTTCCTGAGGTCATTAGACGAAAGCGCTTGAGCACCATTTTGTGTTTCCTTTCCTTCGTGGTTTTATTCATCATATATATATATATATATATATATATATATATAAAAACCCCCTCCCCGCGGGCGGTCTTTCTGGGGTGGATCGCCGCGGGCTCCTGCCTCCATGTGGCGAGGGGGTCAGCCGTGGCCTGGGGCCCTGCCGGGTCCCCCGCCCGGTTGCGAAGTGGACTTTTAGCATACCCTGCTATCCTACAGCCCCCTCTTTCCTGTCTTCCCCTCTTTACCCTCTTCCTTGCCCCCTCTGTTTTTTCTGCTTTCTCTGTTCACTTCGCGCGCCCCGTGGGCTGCCGGGGCTGGTCGCTGGGGGTCTCGCTCCCATGGCTGGGGCCGGACTAAGTTGGCTGGTAGGGTGCCCAGGCCTGGGACCCTGGGGGCCTTGGTCTTTGCTGCCGGCGGGGAGAACTTTCGACGCTGCAAGGGCCCCTTTTGAAACGGGGGTACCTACATGGGACGAGGCACCCATCCCCCGCCGGCGTGCGCTTGGTCCACTTGGGCCCTGGGTAATCGGTTCCCCGCGGCCCCGGGCGCGAAACAATAAAAAAAAATTTTATGGAAACACTTACAAATCTAATGGACCTCGTTGACGGCCCGGCTTGTGCATCTGACCTCCCTCTGACTACCTCTTTGGACCTTGGGTCTGGTAAGGGCAGTCGGCAGCCCTCGCCCACCCCGTCTGCTCTTCTTGCCGACACCTCCTCTCCCTCTCTTCCCCAGGCTCGTGGCGCCACTGCCCGACCCCCGCCAGTGGCGGATGGACCTGCAGTGGACCCCCCGACCCCTGGATCCCCCCATATTCCACGTCCCGATAGGGACCCACCTGCTTTTTCGCCCTCAGGTGGGAAGCCCGCGGCCCCGGTCGCCTCCCACTCCGGTCGGGCCTCATCGCCCCCGGCCCCCTCGGCCCCTGGGGGACGTGGGACCCGACGTCGCCGTCCGCCTTTCTCGTCTCCCCGTCCCCTCGAAGTACCGGTGGTGTTTGGCCCGACGTCTTCGCTCGGCCTTAGGACGGTGGACAAGTTCCTCGTCCTCCGCCCCTCCTCCTCCAAGCCCCTCCCCACTAACCATGAACGCCTCTTTCGAGCGATCCATGGGGTGACGGGGACGGCTCGTTTTGAACTTCGGCCTCAGAGGGATGGCTCCATTCTGATAAGGTCGCGTTCCTCTGTCGAAACCTCCTCTCTGCTCGCTATCCCCAATGTCCTGGGCTGCGGGATTGCGTGTCCCCCCACCCTCGCCCCCGCCTCAATCAGTGCCAGGGCACAATTTACGTTGCTCGTCTTCTACCCATCCCGGTGGAAGACCTCCAGATTGACCTCGCCTCCCAGGGTGTTGTGAGGGTGTACCGCTTTCCTGACAGATCGCGATCCCCAACCGCCCCTTCTCCTCGCCTGCTCCTCACTTTCGACTCACTGGTGCCCCCGTTTCGGTATTCTGGGGCTTTGGTGAGAGACGAGCGTGCGAATTCTCAGTACGACCATACGTGCCAGATCCTACGCGCTGTTTTCAGTGCAATAGGTTTGGCCACGTGAGCAGCTCCTGCCGTCAGCCGGCCCCGTTGTGTGTCCGTTGTGGCGGCCCTCCCCACCCCTTGCCCTGTACTGCTCCGCCTTCCTGCACCAACTGCCATGGACCACACCCTGCTTCATCCCGCTCTTGCCCGTCCTTCCTCTTTGAAAGGGAGGTTCGGGCCCTCTGTTCATCAGAGTTTCTCAGCGCTCGGGAGGCGCGGGACCGGTTGCGTGGCTGCGAGGCCCGGCGTGGTGCCTCGTACGCCGAGGTTCTCCGTTCCCGGACCCCGTCCTCACCGGCGGTTCCCAACGCGCCTCCACCCACCGTGTCCGCTACTCCCAGTCCATCCTCTGCCGCCCAGCGGACTCCTACCGCGGCTCCCCGTACTACCAGCGCGTCCCCACGTGCTCCCCCCGCGAACGCCGATGCTTCGTCGGCAACCCCCCCTGCCCCTTCTACGCCCTCTCCACCGGTGCCTTCGGCCACCCCCATTCCGGATCGTGACCCGCCGTCACCCATGCGGGCCGCACGACGGAGGGGTAGGGGCCGCAAGCGCCGCGCCAGTGGTGACCCCGAAAGGTTCGAAGCCATAAGCCTCGCATCACCTTCCTCTCCCAAACACAAACGCCCCCTTCGCCCTACCGCCCCGGTGTCCTCACCATCCCCACTGCGCAACCGTTATGCACGCTCCCCCCTGGGGTCCCCGACGGCCCTCGTGGTGGGGGCTGAGATACACTCCTCTCCGGCCCGGTCGATGGACCCACTGGAGGGGGAACTCGCCCGCCTGGTCGGGGTGGGTGGGACGTGCACGCCCCCGCGCTTGACCCGCCCATCTCTCTCCTCGACCTGCCAATGCCTCTGGGTGAGGTATTATTTTCCACTCCCCCTCGTAGTCCTGCCTCCCCCACACCTCCGGTGAAGGGAGGGGCATTCTGGATACCTCTCACATCCCCTTCTCTGCATCGCTCTCCCCCGGACGTCCGGGAGACTCCTCTTCTGGAGGACTTGCCGGCGTCTGGTTCCACATCGCCCCCTCGTCGGGTGACCCTCGCCTTCGCCCTCGTTCGGCGTCCCTCGCTGAACTCCGGGGCTTTCCGATTCCCTCTTTAATCTCGGGCCGCCCGATCGGCCCACCCACCCCATAACCATCCTTTACGCTGACCTTCCTACCCCCCTATACCTCGCTCCTGCAGTGGAACATCCGCGGGCTCCTGGTAGGCCTCGAGAGTCTCTCCTGGCCTCCAGGTGTCCGGCGTGTTTCTGCCTTCAGGAGACGATTCTGGGATCCCGTTCCCTCCCTCGAGTGTCCGGTTACTGCGGGCTCCCTTCCCCGCCTCTCGATGGGGCGGGGAGGGGGGGCGCCGCGGTCTTCGTGCACCGCTCCGTCCCTTTCCACCCCCTCCCGCTCCGTACAGTCCTGCAAGCTGTGGCCGTGCGCCTTTCTTGGGGCGCCAGCTCACGGTCTGCTCTCTTTACCTCTCCCCTAACGTACGCCCTCCACCCGATTCTCTCCGTGACCTAATTCTTCAGCTTCCCCCCCTTTCCTGATTCTCGGGACTTCAACAGTCGGGACCCGGCCTTGGGGGACGTTTGCTCCACCTTTCTCTCCGGGACCCTTCTCTCCCTTATGGACGAGCTCGAGTTCACCTTTCTGAACGATGGCTCCCCAACCTGCCTTCACTCGGCCCACGGCAGTTTCACCTGTATCGACCTTTCCCTGGTTTCCCTCGAAATCGTGACGGAGTTCACCTGGGAGGTCCTGCCGGATTCTTCCGGCAGTGACCATTTCCCAGTGTGTCTTACCCCGACCCGTCTCCTCCCCCCCCACCTCTGTCCGCCCGCGCTGGCTGTTCGCCCGAGCAGACTGGGCCTCATACGCGAGGGGCACGGCGATCTCGCCATCAATTCCTGCCTTTCCCTCCGTCAGTGAGGCCCTCGCCTTCTTCGAGAGTAAGATCCTCTCGGCTGCCGCCAGTTGCATCCCCCGTACCTCTGGCTCCCCCAGGCCGCGAAGCGTCCCATGGTGGACCCCAGAGTGCTCCCATGCCGTTCAGGAGCGGCGCCGTGCCGGCCGCCGCTTCTACCGGACCCGCCAGCTGGAGCACAAGATCGAGTTTCAGCGCCTGAAGGCAGTGGCCCGTCGGGTCCTGAAACTGGCCCGGCGTACCTCCTGGCGGAGTTACGTGTCCGGGATCTCCTCCACGACTGCCCCCTCGACTGTTTGGCGCAAGGTGCGTAGCTTTGAGGGGACCCGTGTCCCCCCTCGACCCCCGGTGCTTCGGGTCGGGGACGACGAGTTCGTCTCCGATCCGGAGGCCGTCGCGAACGCACTCGCGGCGCACTTCGCAGCCATCCCCAGTTCCGATTCCCCCCCATTCCCGCCGCGACCCACCGGATTTTCCACCTCATAGGGATGACCCCTATAATCACCTCTTCCGCATGACGGAGCTTCGGGAGGCCCTCCGCCCCCGACGCTCCTCCGCACCCGGTCCCGATAATATCCCCTATGACTTGTTACGGCACCTCCACCCCTCTGCTCTCAGCTTTGTACTGGACCTCTATAACCGGATTTGGTTGGAGGGTTCATTCCCGGACCGGTGGCGTGAGTCCATCGTCGTCCCCATCCCGAAGCCCGATAAAGACCCCTCACTCCCGTCGAACTATCGCCCCATTTCCCTGACATGCTGCGCCTGCAAGGTTATGGAGGCGATGGTCGCCTCGCGGCTCTCTCTTACTCTGGAGGCGAGTGACCAATACCCTGCTACCCAGGCTGGTTTCCGGCGCTTCCGGTCTACCACCGACCCCCTCCTCCTCCTTAGCCACGACGTGCAGGAGGCTTTCTCCCGGCGTCACTTTGTACTCGCCGTCTTTTTCGACCTCCAGAAGGCCTACGATACTACTGGGCGGAGCGCGGTCTTTGACTGCTTACGCTTCCTGGGTTTCGTAGGCTTTCTCCCCTCCTTTATTTATAACTTCTTGTCCGCCCGTTCTTTCCGCGTCCGCATCGGTTCTACCCTCTCTAACCGCTTTCCGTTGGAGGAGGGTGTCCCTCAGGGTAGTGTCCTTAGCGTCCTGTGTTTCTCACTAGTGATGAACACAGTCGCTACGGTCCTGCCTACTTCCGTTCGTAGCTCCCTCTATGCCGATGACCTGGCTATCTATTGCTCTGGCCGCCTCCCGTCTTTGGCTGAACGTCGACTCCAGCTAGCCATCAACGCGGTGGTTCGCTGGGCGTCCTCGGTTGGCTATGCTTTCTCACCCTCTAAGTCTTCCAGTATGCTTTTCCGTTCTTGGCGCCTCCGTCTGTCGCATACCTTCGCCCTTACCCTTGCCGGCACTCCTCTTCCCCTCGTCCCATCCGTTCGATTCCTGGGTATGACCCTCGACGAATTTTTCGGTTGGGTTCCACACCTTAGGTGGTTGCGGCAATCATCTCGCCGCACCCTCTCCCTTTTGAGTCACCTGTCCCACATGACCTGGGGGGCGGACAGGCGTACTCTGCTGCGCCTGTACACCTCACTGGTGCAATCCCGCATCGACTACGGCTGTGTGGTCTACAGCTCCGCCTCCTCTCCGGCACTCCGTATGCTGGATCCTCTTCTCCACCGTGGCCTTCGCCTGGCGTCGAGTGCCTTCCGCTCGTCCCCTGTCGCTAGTCTTCAGGTGGACTGCCGACACCCCCCCCTGCCCCTTCGTCGGGGCCTTCTCATGGCGAAGTGTTACCTTCGCATCTGCCGTCTCCCGAGGTCCCTACTCTTCTCCGCGATCTCCCAGGCGCTACCCCGGCCTGACACGTGGCATTTCGCTGCCTCCCTGGCCGACGTCTTTTCGTCCCTGGGGATCCCCCCACCCTCTATTCTGCCGTTCTCCTTCGACCTGTCGCCCCCCCTGGCTGACCACCCCTATCTGCCGCTGCCAGGCGCTCCGTGGCCTGCGTAAGGAGTCTCCTCCTACCGTCCTCCGGTCTTCTTTTCTGGCCCATCTTCCCGTACACTCGGACGATGTTCCTGTCTACACCGACGGCTCGCGCTCCCCTGCAGGTGTCGCGGCCGCCGTCTTCTCTCCGTCGCTGTCACCTACCTCCCGGGTATCCCCTGCCGGTTCAGGCCTCCATCTTTTCCGCGGAGCTCTTTGCCCTTCTGGAAGCCCTCCGTCTGGTATCGGGTTTTTCGCGGTCTTCCTGTACCATCTTTTCGGACTCGCTGAGCGCTCTTCAAGCGCTCGAGCGCTATAATTCCCCGGACCCCCTCGTACGCATTATTCAACAGGAGTACCATGTCCTGCACACCGTTCACCGGATCCGGGTCACCTTCTGCTGGGTTCCTGCCCATGTCGGTGTTTCCGGTAATGAGGCGGCTGACCGCACAGCCCGGTCCGCCGCCTCGATGCCTCCCCTCCCCCGCCCGCTCCCCTTCTCTGACTATGTGCAGGTCTTTCGGTCCCTCTACGACCGCATATGGCAGCAGTCCTGGGACGATGCCACCGGAAATAAACTCTGGTCCATCCGCCCCCGCCTGTCATATTGGGCGTCCTCTTTCCACCGCTCCCGACACAAAGAGGTCGTCCTTGCGCGGCTTCGCATCGGCCATACGCGCCTCACGCACGGCTATCTTATGTCCCGGCAGGAGGCTCCTTGTTGCGCCTCCTGCCAGTCGCCCCTCACCGTCTTTCACATCCTTGTGGAATGCCCCACCCTGTCGTCAGTACGTCGTCGCACTTTCCCGTTCCTCTCTGATTTCCCCCTCCCCGATCGTTTCCGTCTTATGCTCGCTGAGAGCCCTCTCTTCTCGCTTGACCGTCTTTTCCTTTTCCTCTCCCAATCTCGCCTCCTCTCTGAGCTTTAGGTGACTTCTCACCCGTCGTCCGCGGTCCTCCCACTTCTAGTGCCTTTCCCCCGTCTCCGTTTCTCTTTCTCATATTCTGCTTCGCCATGATATCCGCTAGCGTATAGCGGGAAATGGCGGTAAACGCCCCAATACAAATATATATATATATATATATATATATATATATATATATGTAAGTTTTTTTGCGCACACCTACAACAGGTAGCTACAATTGGTGTAGAACAATGCGGTTTTCACCATTCGATGCGTCTTTTTGTTGTGCAGTGCCCATGCTAAAAAAAAAACTCCCTAACATAAATCCTGCCCCCCCCCCCCCCTTTTACGGGTGCAGTTCTTCCCATTTCTTCATTTTTAATCATAATTTTGGCACAAAATGGGGGAGGGGTGGGTCAATGGGGAAACTCAGAAAAATAGATGCGATATATATATGTAACCAAAAAAAAATTAAAGTAAATCATTTGCAAGGTGCCAGCCCCCTTCCCCCCTTGGGGGGAGGG
Source organism: Bathynomus jamesi (assembly GCA_023014485.1). NCBI lineage: Eukaryota > Metazoa > Arthropoda > Malacostraca > Isopoda > Cirolanidae > Bathynomus > Bathynomus jamesi. The sequence goes on from JAJOZX010000838.1 coordinate 816,704, forward strand.
AGTATTGGGGGATCTATACTATAATAAGAGAGCTGTACGTCCGTCTGTCCGTCCGTCCGTCCGTCAGTCACACTCAGAAATTGTGAGAAAAAATTCAGAAATTGTATTACGGGCGGGAATGTGAAGCTCAAGATTTTCATGACTGTGTTCTTTTTTGTAGTTTAGCCTGTCTGTCTGTGAAATTTATCCCGGGCGGTAATGGGGGAGGGGGTTATCCCCCAAGTTGCATGAATGGGGGTGAGGAGGTTTTGGGAGATACCAGATTCAGAAATGTTGACACAATGTGAAGCTCAAAATTTTCACGGCTCCGTTCTTTTCTGTAGTTTAGCCTGTCTAACCGTCAGCGAAGTGACGGGAACTACTAGTCTAATATACTATTTCAGAAATGAAGCCTTATATATATATACAGGGTGGGCCGTAAGTTTCCATACATAGGAAAAATTAAACGTTTGTTTTTATGTTTCAGATACCCTAAGAATATGCGTTTGACGTAAGATCTTGTTTACTGATGAAGCAAATTTTTACGTCAATGGAGAGGTTAATCGGCAAAACATACGTTATTGGAGTAATGCTAACCCTAACTGGCTGAGTCCGACGAAGATGCAAGGTGCCGGTAAAGTGATGGTGTGGGCCGGGATATGGGGTGACAGAATTATTGGACCAATTTTTGTCAGTGGAAATCTTAATGCCGAAAGGTATCTTAACATGTTGCAAGAAGAGATTTTCCCATCCCTGCTAAACGAGGAAGGTAACTTCCCAGTTTACTTCCAGCAAGATGGAGCTCCACCTCCTCATGGTCTTCACGTGCGTCGGTATTTGGATCAGCAGCAGTTTCCGGATGCTTGGATTGGTCGGCGTGGTCCTGTGGAGTGGCCTCCCAGATCCCCAGATCTCACCCCCCTTGATTTCTATCTTTGGGGGCACTTGAAGGCCATGGTGTATCAGGAAAAGATACGAGACATAAATCATCTAAAGCAGTGGTTCCCAAACTTTACTAACTGTCGGAACCCTTACAGACTTGTTTTTATTTCGCGGAACCCCAACTCCATACATATATATATATATTAGACTTAGAGCTGTAAAATATTTATTGAGCAACAAAACTTACAGATTTTAGTGATGAACACACTGCAAATTTTTACACTGAAACCACTTGAGTAAATAAAGCCTATCAGAAATTAACTTGACAGTGCATCACGCCAACGGCTATAGTTATACTGAGTGGTTCACAATTATTTACGAAACAAGTACACATCAAATCAACTGGTAACTTAGAAAATTTTAATTTTAGCGAAAACATATTGCTCAAAATTAATTACAGTTAAATTCTCTCGAGTAAAATATATATATTAAAATTTGTCATAAATAATATGACAGAATTTATATGATATTTATTTTAAAACAGTACTAATCAGTGGTGTAGTCCGGGGGTAACGCAAGGTAACGGCGTTACCCCACTAGTTTTATTTTACTTTATATTTTTTATATTTTTTGCTGCTTCTACTGAACATTTTTGTAATACATACTCTTTCTAACTATATTTCTTTCCTAACCCCTTCAATTTCAACGTGTTTTTGGGAATGTACATAAAATGCAAAAACGCTGTAGAATTTTATAGAAACGCTGTATAAGAAAAATTGTTGTTGCGTTACCCCACTGAAGAAATTACGACTACACCACTGGTACTAATAGAACCAGTCTTTTATAAAATCGTTAAAATTAAAATCTGCCAAATTACACTCTCAGTAGCCGAGTAGCGAAAATTTATTTACATATACTTAGCAGATTTTAATTTTAGCGAAAAATATTTAGCGATCCCAAATCCACGATGGTGCCATTTCAAGTCAGAATAAGAATATAAAATATTATTTAACAAAAAGCCACAAGGTAAAATTATGTATGCATATTAGGACTTTAATTAGACCTTAATGTTAAGACCTGATTAGACTGATTAGAAAACGTGTCACGGAACCCTTGTTAAGCCTCTGTGGAACCCCAGGGTTCCGCGGAACACAGTTTGGGAACCACTGATCTAAAGGAACGTATCACCAACGCCATTACAAGCATAACGTCAACTGTGCTAATGCGTGTTCATCAACAGTGGGGAACACGTATTGAAATGTGTTTTCAAAACAATGGCAACCATGTAGAGCATATTATATAAATAAAAATGGTTGTCCATAAAAAAGTTTATTTTTCCTATGTATGGAAACTTACGGCCCACCCTGTGTGTGTGTATATATATATATATATATATATATATATGTGTGTGATGTAGGTCGCATCCGCATCCGCGGAACATCCGCACATTTTCTCGCATCCGCACTTTGGACTGCGGATGTCGTGCGGATGTGGACCGTTGAGATAAAACGTCATTAATAAGCGGAAATTATCAAATTCTACTATATTAATAGAACTAGTTCATTGTGCGCAAAAGTGATGCAAGCGACAAGACGAGAGGCTGTTCTTGTATGAAGTTACTCTCTTGCAACCTACTTAGATCCACATTACAAAGCTAAGTTATTTTCACCTAGTACATTAGAACGAGTTAAATCATCACTTGGCAAAGCAGTTGAAGAGCTTCAATCTCTTGAATCTGTCGCTTCGCCACCCACCAAAAGAATAAAAGTTTCAGTGACAGAACCAACACCTTCAACAAGCAAATCTATCACAGAATCTGTCTCTCAGTTTCTTGAGTCAAGCAGCAATGACGAGACCTACGCGATGTCAAAAGATGTAGTAAAAATGATCGAGAGCTATCACCAAGAAAAACGCCTGGCTGCATGTGACAATCCTATTAGTTGGTGGAAAAATACGCAGAATATCTATCCATACTTGAGTAAACTTGCAAGGAAACATTTAGCCTGTCCTCCAACAAACGTACCAAGCGAGAGATTATTTAGCAGTGCTGGATTAATATATGATGAAAAGAGAAACAGACTGGCAGCAGAAAAGGCAGAAAAATTAATGTTCCTTAAGCATAACCTTCCTATAATTAAGTTTGAACATTAAACGATGAACATCTTAGTTTACTTTATTTTAATTACTCATTTATAAATATGCCTAATAAAACTTTAAACTTAATATAAATAGTTATCAAGCTAATTAAAGATCTCTTTCTATAAGGGTGGAGGTTGGGGAAAGAGGTCGGTGGGGTGCATTTGAGTTGGGTTCACGTCCCGCATCCTGGTAACACAATTATGGTTTCTAATTGTGGCTGAAACTCAACAAAATATAACGAATTTATTTGCAGACGAATTCACTAATTGATTTCTATATTAGTTAGATGCTTGATATTATTTTATATGTTCAGAGAAAAGTACAGCAATTATTGTACAATTAATCAATTATATTACATTATAGCTACAGCTCTATATAATAACTTATTATATACGTTAAACACAACAAATCTCGAATATATCCTAAAAAATAACGAAAATGTAGACATCCGCGGATGTTGAAATCAAACATCCGCATCCGCGGATGTGAAAAAAATGACATCCGCTACATCACTAATATATATATATATACAGTATATACAGGGCGTCCCAAAAAAATGTATACACACTTTAACAGTTGATAGCTCAATTGATGTTTCTTTCCAAGTTAAACCCATTAGAATTAATAATGGCAGTCAGACTAAGCTTTGAACAAAGGAAATTCATTCTAAAATGCTACTGGAAGTGTGAAAACGCAGTTGAAGTGCAAAGACAGTTTAGGAGGGAGTTTCAAACAGATCCACCAACGCGACTTACCATCACTCGAATTAGAGATAAGTTTGAAGCCGATGGAACTGTTCAGAATGTCCACAAGAAGCGTTCCGGAAGACCACGGACATCGACAAGCCCCACAAAGCAAGAAAGAGTACTGGAAACGTATCACCAAAGTCGAATAAAATCTGTGCGGCAAGCGAGTCGTGAGGTAGGAATTTCAGAATCGTCTGTCCAACGCATTTTGAAGCGCTGTCAATGGAAAAGTTACATTCCAAGATTAGTCCATGCTATTAATGAAGATGATCCGGACCGAAGAGTGGAGTATTGCGAGTGGTACTTGGCACGATGTGGATGTGGATTGGACGAAGGGGTTTCGTAGAATACCCTCCGCGTTCACCAGACCTCACACCACTAGGCTTTTTTTTATGGGGATACTTAAAAGACAGTCTATGCTATAAAACCTGCAACAGTCGCTGAATTGAGAGCAGCCATTGAACGAAAATGCACACAAATACCAAACGAAATGTTTCGTGATGTTTGCGATTCCATTGCTTCGCGTTATCAGCAGTGCCTGGACCAGAACGGACGTCAGTTTGAAAACAGGCGTTGACAAAACAATTAAATAATGTCTGTAGATTCTATTACATTTTGAAAATGAAATGTGTTTTAATAAACACTGCCTTTATAAGTATTTAAAGTGTGTATACATTTTTTTGGGACGCCCTGTATATATGTAAGTTTTTTTGCGCACACCTACAGGTCGCTACAGTTGGTGTAGAACAATGCGGTTTTCACCATTCTATGCGTCTTTTTATTGTGCAGTGCCCATGCTAAAAAAAAATTCCCGAACATAAATCCTGCCCCCCCCCCCCCCCCCCTTTAGGGGTACAGTTCTTCTCATTTCTTCATTTTTAATCATAATTTTGGCACAAAATGGGGGAGGGGTGGGGTTAATGGGGAAACTCAGAAAAATAGATGCGATATATATATGTAACAAAAAAAAATTAAAGTAAATCCCTTCCAAGGTGCCAGCCCCCTTCCCCCCTTGGGGGTAATGGGGGAAGGGTGAGGTTAAATGGGGGAGAGGGGAGGGGGTGGGGTTAATGGGGACTCAGAAAAAAAATTGGTGGGGGAGAGGGGTGGGGTTAATGGGGAAACTCAGAAAAAAAAATAACCAACATCGATTCCGGTCAGGAAGATCGAGGGGTGGGGTTAATGGGGAAACTCAGAAAAAAAAAATAACCAACATCGATTCCGGTCAGGAAGATCATGCTTATCACAACTAATGGAACACTATAACAATATTATTGATGCACTCGAAACAATGAAAACTATGATTTGGCGGGCCGCAGGGCCCCCAATTACTGTCGGTTCAGTTATTTGGTCAATAAAACTATAGAAATTAACGCAGTCATGAAAATCTTAGGCTTCAAATCCGAGCTCATTGTATTAAGATTTGTGAAGCTTTAGATTTTCATGGCTGCGTTCTTTTCTGTAGTTTTATTGAATGAATAATTGGTTTGCCAGTAACTGGAAGGCCGCAGGCACCCCAATTACTGAGGCCCAAGGTGAGAGGAATAGGAATGATATCCAGATAAAGGGCTACTGATGTTCAAAATAAAATACGCCGTAGGCCCACAATTCAGCCCAAGCACCGCAGATCTAGCAAAATCGGCGCGTAGCGCCGACCTTTTGCTAGTAATTTCTAAAGCTAAAGTTGAGCTTTAGAGATTATTGAAATTTTTTTTAACAAATGCCTTATTGCATGATTATACCCAAAGCCTATCTATATCCAGTCAGACCACGCCTGTTTCATACTTTTTTTATGAAATTGAGGCAAAGCCAGCGAGATCATAAATTTACAAAAAATTTGAGCTTCACATCCAAAACCAGCGAGTCCAAATTTGTGAAAGCTTGTTTTAGCATAAAAATATATGTACAGTATGTTAAGGTCTCGCTGGCTTAAAAATTTCTCTTCATCATTTTGTGTGAATTTGTTTACACGTCATAATAATAAGCACAGTGCTTAACAAATCTTGGCCCTAATCTGAAATTACCAGCAATTCCAAACACGCGTTCTTAATTGACACCGTTGAATGAAATTTGTAATTTGTAAAGCTCTCGTGGGAGGGCGCTGCAAGTCAATTTCTGTATAAAAGTTTACGAATTAAATTAACTTTTACGATTGGACTTCCTAATAATATCGGCTTATATTGATAGGGTATTCAAACCTAAATGCAGATCAACTGATTTATTATTTTTACAAATAAAGTATTGAAGGCTAATTTTAGACTAAATCTTATGGGCGGTATATGCATAAAAATTATCACCAGACATGCCAGCCATACATTTATTGTCATCTGGGTTTCATTAGGTAAATTTAGTTAAAAAAAACAAAAACACACAATATATTCAAACCCTCCTTGAGCCCCTATGTCGCCTTACCAATAGTTAGGTCTAGCGTAGGTCCTAAGAGGCAAATTAGTCTAGTTAATTATCTTAAAAATGTAATAACCTTTAACTCGAATTACAGTGCATTCTTGTCATATTTTTACCTTTAACTCCTTTGGGTAGGTTGGCTGAGTTTAGTTTGTTTGCAAACTCGTGACGACGTTTTTTTTCAAGGTTTTTGCGATCAGAAAGTGAACATACTTTTCAAAATTCTCTCTCTGATATGGCCTCATTGACGAATAGATGTTTGATCACGGTCAAAGCTATCATGATTAGAGTATCGTTGACAAGTAGATGACTGCTATGAAGTATTTTTCCTAATGTAATGGGTATAGTCGATTACAGAAGTCGAGAGAGAAGTTTGTAAATTGTGTAAATACTGTATATTTTGGCTTAAGTAGGCTACTTCGGTAGCTTTATAAATAGTTTAAGGATGATAGCTGATATGAAATTGATATTTTGCATAGTTTGATCATAAAATATAACAAGCATTTATCTGACTGATAACCTCGATATGTTAGTGGCTTCATTATTTTCCAAATGTAATGCAATGAGATACGCTGTGCTAGACCTACATTACTGTCGATTGTATCTCTGTCCCCTAGTCAAAAGTATCGAAGTGATGTTATTAATAGAATATATATATATGTATAAAAATAATAGAATCTACCCTTGTGTAGGAGACTATATAACGATGACGAAACTAACCATACAAAAGTATATTTTTGTTAGTTTTAATGAAAATATATCAACTTTAACCAATCGTAAAGGGCGTACAGTTGACCTAACCGGGCATTCAATTAACCTAGCCGGTTTACTTTGACCGGTCACCATTTATAATAGGGGTGGGGAACTTGCCGCCCGTGGGCAGTTTTATTATTTAAAGTCGTGCAGTATTTACATCTTTTGTCCCAAACTATTTTTAAAACTGCAATTTGCTCGGGAGGGAGTATTTTAGTTGAAATTTTCCACTACACAATAAAGGCTCCCCATCCCGAATCTATAATATATTGTAACGTAATTCTTAACAAAATTATGAATTGTATATAATTTTAAAAATTTAGGGGGTTTTTGTCGGAAGGAAGGGGATTTTTCTCCGTAGCATTTTATTCAATCAGTGTTTGTGTATGTTTAAAAAATATCGTTTAGGTATGGGTTTACCTTTATAAAATTGTATATATATTATCGAATATATACCTGTATTTAAACTAGTAAGGTTTATCGTCGTCCTTCGCTTAGAGTTAAATTAGCTTAGGCCTAGGCAAAGTATAAGGTGGTTTCAGGACCTAATTTACACATAGCCTAGCCTAGGTGTATGTAAACGTAAAGACGTTGGGCTGGGCGTTTCCATCATTAATTTACATTGATACCCTTATTAGTGTTAAGGAAGTTAGAATTAGTTGTAGGCTAGGTAATTATGTATATAGGCAAGTTCAGTCATTTTACACACCAAAATACATTTTTCTAGTAGTATTTGATGTGATTTGTTCAAATCTGACCTCCATTTCCCTCGGAAATGAGATCCAACAAAGTTATAGTACTTTGAAGTTTGGCTCATTTTCAAGGGAAATGGAGGTCAAAATCTAAGCAAAACACATCAAATATTACTAGAAAAAAGTATTTTGGTATTAACCTAACCTAACCTTACCCTAACACTAACATAAGTGGAAATAGTAACCTAAAATGCCTAAAACTAACGAAAATATCATTACTTAACCTAACCAATCATCAAGGGCATTCAGTTGGCCTAACTGGTTAATATTGGTTATTTCGCCTAAATATCTTCTGATCTTTTCGTATTTGGCACTCACTGTCACATTTTGGGCAAGTTAAGGATGAGAGAATAATGCCATAATTGATAAAAACATCCAATGCTTTCTCTTCATCTAGGGCACATGATGAATCAAGTTCTCAAAGTCAGAAACCACACAAACAGCATGTCATAATTCTATCACAAACATGACCAAACTGAATCCAATTACAAAAATAGCCAGAACAGAAAACATCCAACTAATTAAGTCGCAGAGTAGTGAAAAAATAGCCTAAGTCTAGCTCATATGTCATATTTTCATGATGTCACCAGGCAAATATTGGGAGGGTGGGAAAAAAATGCTGCAAAAATGTCATAATATTCAAATCTACATAATTTGGTAAGGATGCATCTGCGAACATAGTGACTTAGGTATATCAAAATAATGAGAAAATTATGCTTTAATATTTTATAATTATATGTATTTGCTTTTGATATTCTGAGTACGATGAAACTCATATTATCCTTATATTTACTTACAATTAAATAACTTGTAAGGCAAGCTTAAACTCTTGATTTGATAAATTTAAATTAATTGGTTAGATATAGTTAAAGCAAGCCATGCGTTAAATAACTAAGTAAATAATTAGAAATAAATTTGGGTAATTATTCGTTTTAGTGCTTTTCCTCCTTTCTGAACCAAAACATATTTTCCTGGTGTTTTGTGGTGTGATTTGTTCAAATCTGAACTTCGTTTCTTTGGGAAATAAGCCGTTTTTGAGAAATTTTAAAATTGAAAATTTCTCAAAAATGGCTCATTTCCCAAAGAAACGAAGTTCAGATTTGAGCAAATCACACCAAAAAACACCAGAAAAATGTGTTTTGGTTCAAACCTAACCTAAACAAACCTAACCTAAACAAACCTAACCTAAACAAACCTAACCTAAACAAACCTAACCTAACCTAAACAAACCTAACCTAAACAAACCTAACCTAAACAAACCTAACCTAAACAAACCTAACCTAAACAAACCTAACCTAACCTAAACAAACCTAACCTAACCTAAACAAACCTAACCTAACCTAAACAAACCTAACCTAAACAAACCTAACCTAAACAAACCTAACCTAAACAAACCTAACCTAAACAAACCTAACCTAAACAAACCTAACCTAAACAAACCTAACCTAAACAAACCTAACCTAAACAAACCTAACCTAAACAAACCTAACCTAAACAAACCTAACCTGATTGGGTTTTGTTGCCAGACCGTAATATCCAGCTCTTCACGTCTTTCCAACAACACTCAATATTTTGAATGTGAACGGTGTCTTCCACGAACCGCTGTGAATGGTTGACTGTCTGGTGAATGTAGCCTAGATTTCCAAGTTGAGAATACGCACGCCACTCGTCGGAATAGATTGTAGTCCCAGGCCTAATATGTTGCTGGATCAGGCGAACAAGAGTTGTTGCGTCTCTCTGAGGAACTGCAAACAATAGTAGTTTTTTGGAACTGCGTTCCAAGGTACCAAAAACCCAGGCAATCGCAACCTCCGCAAACCATAATGAAAACCAGACTAAAGCATTCTTGAATGAGTATGTATTATGAGAGATTCAAAATGTACGTCTCTGATTGGTTGGATAAGGTCACGTGAAACCAAAACGAGATGTAATTGGTTGTTTTGACCTATGTTTCCTAATTTTGCCACGAGATGTCTCCCCATTAAACTGGAGAGGGCGACGTTCGTTAAAATTTTAACAGCGTTAAGAGCTAAATACTCGGTCAATGGCCTATAATGGCTGCTTTTTACGTCTAAATTTTTTTTTTTTTTTTTCATAAAAAATAATTATTATATTTCCTTGATTTTTATCAGTTTCCCTGAGGTTTCAAGGTGTCCTGAATACGAATGTATATGTTAAATTGTCATAGAATGTCTCCTTCTATCGAAAACGAACAAAGCATTAAAACAAATATTAACCTAAATTTGTTTAATTTAGGTTGAAGTCAGGTAGATTTATATTTAGAATTACTATATTTTTCAGTCTATAAGATGCATTTTTTTTTTTCTAAAAAAAAAAAAAAAAAAAGGGTCTCAAAATCACTCTACTTCCTATACACCGAAGGTCATAATATTACCTTTATATGGGCTAGAAGAACTGATGGATTTTTACAAAAATTCATCATCTCTTAGTTCCTCCTGACTGTGTATTGGTTTGGCCAATTTTACACTAAGTTTTCACTCTTCCCAACCCACTGATAACAAGAAAAGCAGTACGTATTGCATAATGATTTACTTTTATGTTTCATAACATATAGTATAGTCTCCCATATACTTAACTATTTTCTTATAATGAGTATGGGTGAAAGAAAACATATCACCATACTTTTGATGGAGGGCTTTAACAAAAGTCAGCCTTACTGGTAGAAAATTACGGACATTTTCTGACAACTAGGCAGTTGGTCAAATTTTTTCCTGAAAATAGGGGGGTGTCTTATACACCAAAAAATATGGTAATTAATAAGTTAGTTTTCTTTGCATTTTTTATATTTTAAAGTACTAAAGAAAAATGATAAATAAGGAATGATGGTTATGCTATGATAGGTCATGCAAAATGAAAGGACCCATTTTTCTCAACAGGTTTTAAAATTTTGGATACTAAGCTTGGATTGTACTTATAGGAAATGTCATAGATTTCGTTCCAAGATAAATCTTGGATAAATGAGTCAAATTTAAATGTATTGACCAGATTAGATTAATACTAGAATGTGCTTACCTTAAACACAAAGCCAACAAATAATTAAAGTATTGATTACTTAGTCCTCAATGATTTGATCCTAAGAAACTAGCCTAACCTAACAATTCAATAACTCCTAAACTAAATAATTTAGATAAAGCACAAAAAATTATACTAGATTTTAGACTTAATTAAACTGCTAAAGTTTTAAATCAAAGCTAAAAGCAAATAAATTTCCTAACAGAACACTTTGAATCAGGGCAAACTGGAGACTTCCTCACAAAGCAAAGGCTGAGAATAGACTCCTAAGAACCTAATCTAACCTACGACTTCCGCTTCTAGAAGCTTCATAGTTGGTTTATACAATTTTGGAAGAAAATGAAACTGTATATATACATATATTATCAGTTATTTAATATTATGGATTTATAGACTCTTTTAGTAGAATATATGATTATTATGATCAAATAATTATTTATTTATTTTCATTGATTTTGGTTGGTTTGTGGTTGTTTTAATAGGTTTTAATTGGTTTTTAATATATTTTGATAACTGTTATGCCATTGGGAGTATATTTTAAGAATTTTTGAACCTATCTAAATATTTTAGACAAAAAGATATGCATACCTAACCTAACCTTTTCATACCTTGAGTTTATGTATGTATATTGGTAATTATGCAGCTAAGGAGTGTTGCTGAGTTTGGTGATAATTTTTATGAAGATGGTGTGCACATGGCAAAGATGATCCTAGTAGTGTCACACCTCAACCAAAAAAAAAAGGTCTGGGAGACCAAGAAAACTACTGAAAGACTGATGAGAAGAGTGGTAATGAAGTGACCATTCATTACAGCAAGACAATTGAGAAAAAATAAACCACAATTACTATGGGAAGTCAGTATTTGAATCATACAATATAGGTTGCAAAATTACTAGAACAAAGCAGAGAAGATAATTTTTGTAATAAATTGGGATTGAGAAAAAGTAGTATTTTTAGATGAGAGCTCATTTAAGGTTGACTGCAGAGTAAACAAGGAATGATGACCAATTGGAAGCACTCACTCTGCTAGTTAGTATATTGTGAAAACTGTGAAAGTGTTGTGGTTTGGGGTAACTTTAGTGCTTTTGGCCATGTGCAATTGCAACCATAAATGCAGTGAGATATAAAAGTGTGTCAGGAGGACATTTACTATAGCAGGGGTGGCGAACCTTTTTGAGTGTGTGCGCCCAAATTGGCGATAATTATCTGAAAAATTCTCTTGCGTGCCTGTGGGAATTTTGAGTAGATTATTATTATATTTGTATTTTATAAAATTTTTATAGAGAAAGAGTACAAAATACTTGAAAGCATTTAGAAATGTCTATTTAGGCAACCATTAACTCTTTTAAATGGGACAGCTTTAGGAATTACATGTTATTTATAACTAGTAATTCACAAGAGCATGACTCCAGATTCCTGGGATCTTGGGAGCATTGCTCCAGTAAATTTGACCATGAGAAAAAGTAAATTTGGGTTTGGGTTTTGTTCATCCGCTAGATGTTATGCAATTTTTTTGTGTATACATTCTTGTACAAACCAATTTTTTTAAATTAGAAATTTAGTTATTTTAAGTTTAGTTGGTAATTCCATATTTAACAATTATTTTTATTTTTTGTTAAGTTTCAATGTTTTGATAATTAAAATTTTATTAAAACGTATATTTTTTTAATATAAAATTATCAGGATTGGACTATGTTCCATTGATCTCGGCCAGGTTTGATAAATTGGCCAGATAATTACTTGTGTGGTTTTAAGTAATCCACCATGACTCTAGAATTGAAAAGTTTAGTTAAGTTTAAACTTACTTTAACTTACCTACTTTTACTTACTCTTCCTTACTTTTACTAAGTTTAAAGCACTTTTACTTACTTTCATTGTACTATATTTACTTACTTTTACTCACTTTTACCATACTATATTTACTAACTTTTACTTATTTTGTATTTTTTCAGGTAATCAATAATGGATCCTAATATTGATGAAGTTGGAGAGAAAAGTGAGGGTGTTAAAAGGGGTTACTTTTGTGGTCAATGCAAGAACAAATATTCAAAGAAGCAAAACTGGGAGGAACATTTTAATTCCAAAAAAAATATTTGTTACAATACAAGAGGTCCCAGAGTTTGGGGCCACAGCTTAGATATTGCAGTAAAGAAATACCATGATGAAGTGCAGCAAAGAGATACGGCAAAGCAATCATTTAGTTTGTTCACAAAATGTGCTAGTGCTAGACCTCAGAAAAATGAACCAACTTCTTCAACTGCTAATCTAGAAAATGAAACTTTTTCACTAGATGTTTCACAGACTGCAGAAAGTGCTTCTCCTCCACCTAAGAAACAAAAGGTAAGTGAGGAATCTGCGCATCAGACTAACAAAACTGCTTTAGAGGAATTTGAAAATTCCCAAATCCAGAAGACATTGAATGCAATTTTGCGCCTAACAAAAGAAACTCACCAAGCTGTTGTGGTTAATAAAGAGAAGAGTCAAAATATGCCTTCAAGTTCAAGTGTTGCATCCAAATCTAATAAAGCAAAAAGCAACAAATTTGACATTTCCATAGCCCATTTAAGCAAGTGTAAATCAATACAAGAAATCCTGAACAATGATTTGATCAAATCTACATTCAAATTGGTGGAAAAGAAGGATCTAGGGCATGCTGATGATTCATTTTCAGTACCAAGTGATATAATGGAAAACATTGCAAATAGTGACACTAATATGCCTGATGTAGATATAGCTGTTGAGGATGAAGATGATGATAATCAAGATGATATTGATGATGCTTCTGATGATAAAATGTTTACATTATATTGCATAGCTTGCACAGACCCCAAAGCATGTGCTTCAGACAAACATTCTAACATAAAAGGTTACTTCAATGTTAAAGATTTAACCTATGTATGCAAACAAGGAGAAAATCAAGAGAGATGGTTTAGAAATCTGAAAACCCACCTGAAGAGACATTTAATTAAACTTCAGCATCATCAAAGAGCTGCTGTTTATGAAGTGATGAAAACATCTTCTCGGAACACTACTAAACGCATAGAAGACTTATGTGGCAACATCTTATACTACATAATGAAAACAAACACTGCATGGGCTCTATATCCAGTACTTCTAGCTGTATTACATAGGTCAGGTTGTGAGGTTGGAAATTTGAATCATAGCACACATGCGTGCGAGACAATTTGTGAGCTATTATATAATCAACTTAAAGAACAAACTGTAAAGTGGTTCTTAGAACAAACTGTAAAGTGGTTCTTAGAACAAACTGTAAAGTGGTTCTTAGAACAAACTGTAAAGTGGTTCTTAGAACAAACTTCAGTAACAATAACAGCTGACATTGGAACAAGTTTGGGATTAAGCATGCTAGTTGTATTAGTTATGAGTGAAGAAGATAAGACTGTAAAACTTGCTGGGATAAATTTAGTACACAGCAAATCAGGAGTTTATTTGGCCAATGAAATTTTTGATGTGTTGAAGTCTCCTAATCACTTGAAACTATCTGAAGAAGCAATTAAATCCAAGGTATCTGGAATGGTTGGAGATGGGGCTTTTTGTAAGGACAACGAGCCATTTAAAAACGAAATGAAAAAGTTGTTTGGAGAAAATTTCAAATTTCGATGGGACTTAATGCATCTTGTGAACAGAGCCCACGTTGATGCATTGAAGAAAATTTGTAAACTAAGTGAGCTTTTAGACTTTATTCAGAATCACTCTTCAAATCTGAGATCAGGCCTTGACTATACCAATATGGTTCTTGACAATATCATTGGTTTTAAGAGACCAAAACTCAAATCTGATACTCGCATGGTTAATTACGAATTTGATCAATTTGACAGATTTGTGGAAAATTGTTTTTTTTTTTATCATCCACAAGAGAAAGAAATTAGTGCCAAGTTCTATGTATTGATTTCCTATGTAACAAAGATTGTGTTGCAAGTAGCTCAAAAAACCATAGTTAGTGCAGAATTTGTAGAAAATATATTTTATAAAGAAGGAGGGAAAACTGTTATGTTAAGAGTGATGGAAACAATTTCCAAATTAGCTAATGGAGGAAATGCAAATGATGTAGTTTCTGAATTTAAGCACGATACCACAGGGCAGCAAAAGGAACTAACAGCTGAGGATTACATCCTAAATGAAGTTTACAAATACATCAAGAAACATTCTGATTACTACCAGGTTGCTGAAGTTGCTAGACCATCCAGAACCAGATCTGAAAGTAGTTTTACAAAAGACTCAGTGATAAATTGGCTGACAGAATATATAGAACAGCTGTGGAAAGGAATCACAGAGAGATTAAAGCATTTTGATAAAGATGGATCAACTGCCTGGAGTGAAGCACCAGCTGAAAGGACATTCTCCATTCTTGGTTACATTGTTGAACACAAAGGATCCATTAAGCCATCTCATTTGACTAAGCTGTGCAGAATTGTGAAGGAGGGTCCAGCTCCAGGCACTAGATCTGCTGTAATGATCACACAGAAAGCCATTGATCAGTGGCCAAGCATACATGGCGGTAAATTCACAACAAATGCCTACATGCAAGGTCTAACATCGTCCACTGTTGCTGCTGCAATGAATAAATAAACTTAAGGTGAGTTATAAACTGTACATTATTGTATTATGATGTTTAGCTAAAACAATTTGTAATTGGTATGTCGTCAATTCAAGAGTTTACTATCATTAACCTGTAAGGGGAAAAAAAGTAAATTCAGAGCTGTGCTCCAGTAATTTTTTTCAAATCTGGAGTCATGCACAAGAGGTAAAATTAATGATTTAGTGACAATAATAATACTTTTATTTCATAAAAAAGTAGTAGTCCTGTTGGTTATTTACGTGTATTCCTTGGTTTACTATTAACAAAAGTATAACAGAGAGATTGAAATAAATGAAAGCATTTTAGAAAGCCTGTCCAAAAAATTAATAACTGTTTTTAAAAAAATAATTGAAAAATAACATCATTTATAAATAGTAGCTACTGTACCTTATAAGTGACGAATGAAATGTGACAGTGAAATGATAAGCTTTGGTTCATATGATAAAACACACATGAACACTGCTCCCTGTTTGTAAAAATTCATTTGCGGGATTATTTGGTAGTAATGATAATCATTATACAGGGTGTCCCATAAGTCCAGCATCATAGGAAAATAATAATAGGCAAAACAAAAGCTTTTATTTACAGAATGTGCTCAATATGTCCACCATTGTTTTCAATACACAAATTCAGATGTGATACCCAGTCAGCAAGCACACGGTGAATGATGTCAGGAGTAATGGTGTTACATGCCCCAATAATGCGTTGCTGCAAATGTTTAACACACCTAATTTTCTCTGCGTATACCAGCGCTTTCAAGTGGCCCTAGAGATAAAAATCTAGTGGCATGAGATCCGGGCTTCAAGCTGGCCATTCCACAGGCCCTCGATGTCCTATCCAATGACCAGGGAATTCTTGGTACAGGTATTCCCTTACTTGGGTGCTGTAATGTGCAGGAGTGCCGTCTTGCTGGAACCATGTTGGGAAATTTCCTTCTTCATTCAAGACACTGGGAAATGCTTTTTCCTTGAGCATACATAGGTAGGTGCCTCCAGTGACATGTTCATCGAAAAAGAGGGGGCCTTTGATGTGATCCTTCCAAATGCCACACCATACCATCACCCGAGATGCACCTTGTTTCTTTGAAGTGGTATACCAGTGACAGTTGTTTTGAGACCAGTAGTGGGTGTTCTGTCGATTTACCTCACCATTTCCATAAAAAACAGCCTCGTCTCTGAACAGAATGGTGGACGGGAAATTGGCGTCCTGAGCATAAATTATGGTTTGTAGAAATAGAAAAATATTAATTTCTCGTATGATGCCGGACTTATGGGACACCCTGTATATATACATATTTATTATGAGGGGTTTAAAAAATCTTGGGGTGGCAGTGCATGCCACATGCCAACAAAATTTCTTTGCGTGCCATAGGTTTGCCATCCCTGTACTATAGCTTATGGAGATCCACCCATGTAAGTGCTGCAGGGAAAAATTAGGTACTAATTAGCTCAATTTAAAGAAAATCAAGGTGTTAGATTCACCAGGAAACACACTAAATTGAATGAAGAATCTAATGAAAGGAAGACTCCTGGATGAAGATACAGCATCACTTCTAAAACTGCAAGATGCTATAAAAAAGTGGTGGTGATAAAAGATGAGTTGAATAGTGTAAGAAGTTGGTTCATTCTATGCCAAAAAGGATGTAAATGATCCTCAAAGCTAAAGGTGGCATATCCAAACACTAAATATAGTTAGTTTTACCAATTTTTACCTTTAATTTTACTTAGCTATGTGATGCCTTTTTCTAGGCATATTCAAACAGATGGATGAAACTTTTGTATGTATAAGATCTTTCTCCTGACCCTCTAACCAATTCCCTTTCATCTAACTCATCTATGAAGATGATTTTCTTATGAGTAGCGAATGTGCTAGTCCAATTTTAACCAATTTTATAGGGCTTTTAAAAATTTAATGTAAATTAATTCAAAGTGTCAGAACAACAAAACCAAGAATGCAGTTTTATACAATTTTGTGAGCTTATTGCTGAAATTACAATTACAATTACAATTAATTACAATTGCATTAAAAACTGTAATTATGATTTCTACAATTCCAAATTAGGTAAGCAGAAGAAAGACAACACAATCACCATCATGAAGGGTTGCAATGACTGAAATCAAATTATTTAAATTATAAGGAAAAAAATAACTGATCGAAATCAAAATAGGATTTTTCTTTCTCACAGATAAGGAATAGTACCATCATAATAATCTCATTTTAGTTATCTTACTATGTATGGGTGAGTTAGAGGGTGGGTTTTGTTGTACTGTAATAGCAACTTGACTTTTGTATTCATTGATATGTTGTAATCATGATTATGATTCCTTGGTTTTTCCAGGACAAATTGAATTAAGATTCCTGAAAAATGTGGAATTAATTTGTGATTAAGAGTCCTGATTACCATTACATCATGTCTGCTGTGGAGTAATGGTTTTCTAATAAGAATTGCTTACGAAACAGCTTGCAAGAGAAACCTCTTGTTGCAAAAAGGATTGTTTGTGAAGGTCATATGTACAGACCAGGCATGGGGCAATTACTTGATTTTCAGTTGCAATTTCAATTACAAAGAATTATTATTTTCATAAATATACACTATTTGATTTATGTCATGCTTTTCTACCTACAATCTACATGTTTCTTCAATTAATTAAAATTACCCCATTCCTGTACAGTACTACTATGGAATTTCCTGAATATTTGTCTGGAAAACTCAAATTTAACTGGTGATTAAGTAGCCACTATGAAAATTAGGCAGACTGCACTCACCTATGACAAACCTAGCCTAACCTTGAATACCAATAATATGGTGGGTCTACCTTGTACAGTCTTTCAACCAGACTGAAATTATATGCTGCTGATCTTAAGGCCACATTTGAACACTTTTTCTATTATGGTGGACAGGTATATATTGCAGCAGCAGCAACAACTAATAAATATGGTATGTATCTACTTTATTTTGATAAATTGAAAGGACTGCAAATTTTAAGTAGGTGAAGAAAAGTTTTTAATGTGAATTACTTATTAATTTAAGATGGAAATTGTAACATACAGTACAAATTATTCTTAAAATTCAGCAAATAGCAATTTTGAAGGTGTTATATTTGGCCTTTTTCATAAATACACATATTGCGTTACATTTGGAAAACATGAAGCTACTTCGCATTGGAGGATTTATGTATAGACAGAGTAGGCACCTGCTTACTGTGGCAAATTTTGTCATATTTCAACAAATAGGGTGAAGAAAATAAATAACTTGTAAGCACTAATAAATTAAATGGATTCACAAATAAGTTTTAAAATAAAAAAGAGCAGCAGCCTCTAATACCAAACTAGCGATATCAAATGGCACAACTATGCACCTCTGTACTTGGGTGTAAGTCCACTAAATTTCCTTAAACTATTTACAATGCTATTGAAGTAGCCTATATTACTTGGGCTAAAATATACAGATTACAAATTTCATAAAAACATAATTTTTCTTTTAAAAAATTTTGGCAAATCATTCTAAAAATTATGCTGTATGATTTGTAGAGTGGATCTACAAACATATCAGTCCCCCCGCCCCCCAGGGAAAAGCAAGTTGCATCTAAACTTAAAAAATGTTTGGAACATCTGTGTTTATCTTGCCTTAAATAGTATCAAACATGTCCAATTCATTTAATGTTACATACCTTTAAGGAAAATTTGGATCAAGTAAAGATAAGCAACCCCAACCTTTTTTAGTTAGCTTTATAAGGCTAACTAACGAAAATATCACGACCTAACCTAACCAATCATCAAGGGCGTACAGTTGATATAACGATTGGTTAGGTTAAGTCCTGATATTTTTGTTAGTTAGCCTTATAAAGCTAACTAAAAAAGGTTGGGGGTGCTTATCTTTACTTGATCCAAAAATTTAGATCACTTACTAAGGCCTTTTTCTTAACAAATTTCCTTCCATCTTCTAACTCGCCTATCAAGATATTTTTTTTTGTGAACAATGAATTTGCTAGTCCAGTTTTAACCAATTTTATAGCTACAGCTTATAAAAACTTAACAAACTTATCAAAAATGTGTAATTACTGTGGAGTAATTGCCAAATTTATATTAACTGTTCTATGCTAATTGCATAGCTGTAATGTAATTACTCTGCCAAAACCAATTTGAAGTTGAATATTGCACACAAGCAGTTTAATCCTAGCCACTTAACCTAAAAATAAGGTTTAAGATTCATACCATATAAAGACTGCCTTATAGAAACCACCCTGGTATAATGTTTACTCTCTATAAAGACCACTTTGATCTAACACTTGCTTGTTTATAAAAGACCACCTTGGCATAATGCTCACTCCTTCATAGAAAACACCTTGATATAACATTCAGAAAGATAATTTTATAAATGACAGTGTTATATCAAGGACCACTTCAATATAAATTTAGCTTCGAATTAAACATAACTCAATGTTGTATAGCATAAAAAAGGATTTTTAAAGGATAATAAAACGAGCACATGGTACTGTATATATATATATATATATATATATATATATATATATATATATATATACATACACATACACATACACATACATACACACACACACACACAAGTTTATTAAAAATTACCAATGTGCATAAATGAAGTAATACAGTACATTCAAACTAAGAAAATGCCAGAAACTTAGCTGAGGTTAAATTAAAGTACAGAATTATTGAGGGGAGACGGATGTTTCTTACTGGTCATATTACAGGAATACCTCAAAATTCATCATTTCAAATTTTGTAGTTTTGCAGATTCGTTGTCAATCTTTTACTACCTATAGTTTCGCAATCCATCATCCATAGATTTGTCACTTTTTTAAAAAGTGTGAAAAAAAGATTGAAATTGATGAAATGCAACTGTTTACCAATGCAATATATTGTATATTTTGCTGAAAAACGAGTAGAATTTGATTAATTAACCTGTTTAATAACATAATACAGTAAAATGTTTTCTCATTGAAACATTATATTGCACCTCAAATCTTGTCATGTTCCAGAATGAATTTTGAGGTATTCCTGTATTATTATACTACTATACAAGTATATACTGTATATGTATGTATTTAGTAACCATGGAATGTTACCCCCATTCTTTCACTTTTAGTGAAGAGGATTTTAATTTTGGTAGAAATAATAAATGACCCCCACCCCACCCAATTTCCTTATTTTATCAGCTACAGAACTTTGAAAAGATGAGAGGACTGCACCAAAAAGTTAGAATTACAGAAGGTGACAAAAGTGCAACTTGAGTTCTTAAAGGGATGTGCTCCTGTTTTTGAAGAGCTTCTGACTAATTTCCAGAAGAGCAGCCCAATTATTCACTTACTCTATGACAGTATGTGTGAAACTCTCCTGAAGCTCCTGCTCAAGTCCATGAAGCCAAAAGCAGTGAAAGGAATATATAGTGTTAACCTATCATGGTTATGACTCGACATCAAAATCTTTAGCTTGCTGATAAGGACCTGGTCATCAGTGATGCCACAAGAAAGTTGCTATCTGCATTGAAGCCTGAGCAACAGAATGAGATTCTTTAAAATATATTCCTATTGTGCTGGTTCCCCCCAGATGCAAATTTCCTATTTGTCTACTTTTTGAAAAGTACTGGGTGCTTGATGCCCTGCTATTGTGTAAAAAGAAATATGATCAGTATTGAAATTATTATTCGTGAATACGAAAAACACAGTACCTTTAGTCTTATTTCTCACACATTCATTTTTAGTATGACATTGGAGGATGGTGCAGTCCCCTTTCAACTTAAAAAAAAAAATCCCATATATTTTACCCAATTACTACATAGCTTTTTATTTCCTTTGTGCATTTTAGTTTTTTTGGTAGAACTTTACATTTTAAATTAAATTACTTTTGAGTTACATTATGAAACAAAAAATCTAAATCTAAATACTGTTGAATATACAGGGTGTCTAAGAAATAAGTTAAAATAATTGGTCATTTTTCTTATTAATTAATGTGCCTACACTATATACTTGTACAGTATATTAGCTGTAATCTTCATGACACACTCTTTCAATAAGATACCTGTGCTTGCTTTGCATTTGTTAATTGAAGCAACAAAATTATTGAGTATTTCAAAACCACTATGCGCAATGAAACACAGTTAAGAATTTTGAGGTTGTTATGACCTTAGTAATGAAGAATGAAGTACTTTGTTTAGTCAAGATACATGTATATGAATTTTATTTTGATGAAATATAATCCTTTAGTACACAAAGTTAACACCTTACCTTAATTGTATTTCTCATGCTAGGGTTATTGGCCTTATAAAACATTATTCATTTTTCTTCACTTCAATCCTTAATGAGGTTAGAAGTAAAAAAAAAAAATACAGGAAAGATCCAATCAGAAAATTATATGTATGAAAATTATTTCACAAAAGTAAATAAAGACTTCAAGACTATATATAGGTTACAAAAAAAAATATATATATATATATATATACACCGTATATAAATAAATAAAAATTGTGGGAGCATACAAATTTGCAAGGAAAGATATCAATTTTAGCACTGCCCAAATTCAACACAAGATTGTTTACAACCAATTTTATAGATAATGCCTGAATGATATATAGGTCACAAAAAAAAAAAAAAGTTGAAAAATAAAAATTGTAAGAGGAGTATACAAATTTATAAGGGAAAATTACCAAAGGTTTAGCACTGCCCTTTTTGTCTAAATACATTCTGAATGAATTCAAAACAATGGGATCGAGTTGAAAAAGACCTTTGCTTATGTTAAAGTTATTTGTAAGTTGAATAATAGCAGACTCAAGAATATTTCTATTAACAATGTTGCTAGAGTGAAACAAAACTGAAGCATTATTCCAATCAATACAATGGGATAACTGACAAATGGACAAAAAGGGCACTGGATGACTGTCCCATTCTAACGGAATATTGATGCTGTTTTACAGGCATGTGCAAATCCTTTCCCGTCTGACCAATGTAAAAGGAATCACGTTTTTTACAACTAATTTTATAGATAATGCCTGAATTATTGGTAGGGCTATTTTTTACTAGGATATTTTTCACAATATTGTTATATGAAAATACCACATTAATATCCAAACATTTAAGTACATTAGCAATGCCTAAAAAGTCTGGGAAAAATGGAAGTACTAAAATATTCTTTGACAAAATATGAGTGTTATTATGCACATGATAGGAGGTTTGTTTTGCCTTGTTAAGACAAGATTCCATAAATGCAGGTGGGTAGCACAGATCACTTCCAATACCGTTGATTTTTTCCAATTTGGCATCGATGTATTCCGGACTGGTGATCCTAAGAGCGTGGAGAAACAATGAAGAAAATATGGCTGCCTTAATGGAGGTGTCATGTCTAGAGTAAAAGTGTATGTAAGACAGTTTTTTTTTTTTTCTGATAGATACTGAACTTAAAACCTGGGCTTTCCCTATGTAGATGCACATCCAAAAATGGGAGAGTTGTCTTGTTCCACTTCTAAAGTAAACTTAATGAAGGGGATTTGATCATTTAACTGAAGGAGGAAGTCATCCAGGTCACGATTCATGGGCAAGATACACACAATATCATCGATGTACCGCAACCATGGGATGCCAACCCCCAGGATTCTCGGAATGTAAGTAATTTCGAAAAACTCCATATAAATATTGAAGAGGAGGGGCGACAAGGGGTTGCCCATGGCCATCCCAAAAACCTGTTGATAATACTACTGAAAGTGAATTTACAGTCTTTGATGCAAAGCTTAATAAGTTCCAAAATGATGTATGCAGGTAGTGGTAGGTCAAAGAATATTTCGGTACTTCTATTTTTCCCCAGGCTTTTTAGGCATTGCAAATGTACTTAAACTTTTGGATATTAATGTAGTATTTTCATATAAGAATATTGTGAAAAAATATCATAGTAAAAAAATAGCCCTACCAATAATTCAGGCATTATCTATAAAATTAGTTGTAAACAATCCATTTGATCTTGTGTTGAATTTGGGCAAAGTGCTAAAATTGATCTTTCCTTACAAATTTGTATGCTCCTCCCACAATTTTTATTTCTATATTTACAATATATATATATATATATATTTATATATTTTTTTTGTAATCTGTCTTGAACTCTCTATTTACTTCAGTGTTCCTGAGGATGTCATTAGACAAAAGCGCTTGAGCACCACTGTTTCCTTTCTGGTTTTATTCATTGTATATATATTCTGGGAAATTTGAGATATATACAGCTACATAATTTACACCCAATTGCACTCCGTTGCAATTTTATCCCAAGTTTTCCCTATAATTTTTGAAAGAAGGGCTCCATGGTAGAGCACTGAACTCTCAATTGAAAGAACCTGGTATTGAATCTCATGGATAGTGTAAATTTCAGGACAGAATTCCTAAACCAAATTGTTTCAGGTTATATGGTTCAGTACCATTGGTGTAGAAGGGAGTGGTTAAAGTAGTAGGACCAAGACAGCAAAACATTGTTAGTTCCTTTTTCTTTTTTATCCTAACAAAATGACATTTTTTTTCAGATTTTACTGAAATATACTTTTTATTTTTAATTATTAGCAGTTAATGATCCTAAAAATAAATGGCCCTCCCACCAAGAAGTAGAAGAACCACCACAGGATGGTCTGCAATTGCATTTTGTACGATGACACTCCTATTGATAGGCACTGCTATGTTTACAAGGAATTGGCTGCAAGCTGAATCAAAAGCTTATGGCACACCCATGAATAAAATTGGGTTATGGGTACAATGTTTCAGAAGTTTAACTGTGCCTCATGACTATATGAAACATACATTCTTTACAGGATGTCGATGGATCTTTGATCCATTTACAACAGATTATGAGGAGGTTCGAGCAATGTTACAAACACGTAAGAATATGTACTGCACATACTCATTAGTTTGTCATCTTTCATGCACCATACTACTCCACAGTGTTTATAATTAAGTTTCCAATGGGTATTTCTGTATTGTTAGTCATTTTGGTTTATTAAATAGGATTAAAAACTAGGCACCAGTAAAGAAAAATTGCTGTTGGATATATGCTTATAGATACCAGTTAGTAATATGTTTACTGCCTTAAAGTTAGTTTACATTAAAACAAAAAATCCTAATGTACTTGCGAAGTTCCTTCAAAAAACAAAAACCTGATTTACTTATCATACATTACTTAGGCTGTTGTCTGGAAAAAATAATAGAGCCAGCCTTGTCTACTCTATATTTTACTAGTTTGTGTGAAAGCTTTATTACATCTTGAGTATAAGCATGATAGGGGTTTTCAGTAGTGATGGGACGATTAATCGGAATCGAGAATCGGAAGAATCGAGCATTTTTCAGGAATCGGAATCGAGAGAATTGTACCATGATTTCCGATTCTTAAAACGATTCTTTAATTTGCTTTTGATTCCTTTTTGAGTAAAAGGATTTTTTTAAACTTTTAATTGAACCAGTTTTGCAATGTAAACTTTAAAATTTAAATGAAAGAGGATAACAAATTTTATTTTCATTGTATTGTAGCTATACATTAAAACATGTATATCCATGATGTGTAATCAAGATTAAAATGAATTGTTACAACTTACAGTTGATTTTTATTTTTAAACCAATCTATTATAATTTATATTACCATACTCATAATGTAAATAGTTAATCTTACCAGAGTAAAACATGACAATTTCCAGAAAAACAAGTATAGAATTATATTTAAAAATATTGAGAATCGGAATCGAGACTTTTTAGTGGTATCGGAATCGTTAAAAATTTTGGTATCGTCCCATCACTAGTTTTCAGTATTCTTAATTTATATTTACTTCCTGCCTCCACCCAGCTTCTAGTTCTTTCTTGGGGTAACCTAGTGTGCGTTTTTGTTAGCCTATAACTTTGGCAACTCTTTAAAAGAAAAAATTAGAAATAGAGGAACTATATATATATAATGTACTAATGAATGAATGTTGTTTTTTATTTTATTTGTAGCATTCTTTGTGACTGTGCAAGTGTTCTTCACATTCTGCTTCACACTTTCTTTGATTGGCTTTCTGCTAGTTGGAATTTTAGTTTTGTGTCCGGGAGAAGATTTTGAGCCTGTTGTTTTGAAAATAGCTTATATAGATTGTTTTGCAGGATGTAAGTATATATTAAACTCGTTAAATTGCTGAAATATGGATGCACTGGATTTTGAGTGTAGTGCAATTGAAGGCAATCAGTCATGAATAATAAGTTATTTTGTTTCACTGCAGGGTTCTTTGGTTTTATTGCCGTTATTGTATTTGGAGCAATGGGAGACAACCGTGATTGGATGCCTCATTGGGAGCACAATCATTTATCATGGTCGTTCGGGCTGGGTAAGTTCATAATTTAGTCTGGAATACTGTAATGAACTTTAAATAGTGTGTATTAAGTTACTTTAAATGATCACCAAATTAATTTTAAACTTAGTTTCACTGAAATTATCTTTTGTTTTCAGGTGTGGTTGGAGTTGTTACCCAGTTTGTGGCTGGAGTACTTTTCTGGGTAGAGGCCCGCATTCAAAAGAGGAAAGAAGAGTATAGACAGAGTCACGGTGTTTTCACACTAGAAACAAAGGCTTAAAAATCTTTGTAGAAAGAGTTAATTTTATTTTCAATCCATTTAGTTAGTATTAAGATGTCCATTGTCCACAACAACGCACGCATCCTGTATGTGCCTTAAAAGCTTTTAATATGCTGAAGCATATTTAGGCTTTAAGTTACTTACTGTAAACCATTTTTATATGATGTACAGTATTATGATTGCATTCACAATTACCATTTCGTCCATATTTATGATCTGAACAACTAATTCCGTCCAAAGGGAGATTATATTTTATACTCTTGTACTATGTTCACATTGATCCATTTTATTCAGAATGAAGGAGAAAATCAATGATCCTGTTCTCACTTCAATACATTTGCTAAATTGGATTAAGAGAACATGTTTGAAGGCACAAGAGTTATGGTAAAAAGAAAAACAAAATTTAAATGGATTGCAGATTTACTGGAGTTCAACTTTTTACCATCCAAATTTTAAGACGAAAGAAGTCGATTCACAAAACCTATTGAGCAACTTGAAAATAAATTAAATGTGGTTTTATACTTTACTATGTACGAAAGGATCAAGTGAATTTGCGAACAACGTTCTATGTAATTGAAGTTAATTACTGTTAAAATGAAATTCACTTAGTTAACCCAAAGAGTTTCGTGAACGTTTAGTTCTCTTCATCGCTATTTGTGTGTATGTGAAGGCATCCAAAGAGAACCAAAGTTTTCTCATTTTTCGTGATAAAATGGATCGGTGATAATACAGGGTGGGCCGTAAGTTTCCATACATAGGAAAAATAAACATTTTTTTATGGACAACCATTTTTATTTATATAATATGCTCTACATGGTTGCCATTGTTTTGAAAACACATTTCAATACGTGTTCCCCACTGTTGATGAACACGCATTAGCACAGTTGACGTTATGCTTGTAATGGCGTTGGTGATACGTTCCTTTAGATGATTTATGTCTCGTATCTTTTTCTGATACACCATGGCCTTCAAGTGCCCCCAAAGATAGAAATCAAGGGGGGTGAGATCTGGGGATCTGGGAGGCCACTCCACAGGACCACGCCGACCAATCCAAGCATCCGGAAACTGCTGATCCAAATACCGACGCACGTGAAGACCATAATTTAAATTTTCCTATGTATGGAAACTTACGGCCCACCCTGTAGAATAACGTGTGTAACTAATTGTAGTATTAAGGTGGGTATTTTTTTGAAATGTAAGTACTAGAGATTCATAACTGTTAGTGTTAATTTGACCAGGAGTGTGTAAGTGTTCGAAAATATGTAAAATATTTTCAACTATATTTTTTTACGTTTAGGTTTTATATGCAAGGAACTTAAGCCTAATTCATTTAATGGATACGATTATCATCATCAGGGTTTAAATTCTCAGCGTACTTGTCATATTTTGCAGTGAGGAACTTTTATGAAAATTTAAATGTTTTGTAGAGTTTTTCATAACACCATTTTATGCAGCTATCAGTATCTTTATGCAGTTGTGTAAATAATTCTATGCAGTTGTGTAAATAATTCGCCAAAAATATTTAAACAACAAAATAGTAATTTCCAGGTGTTTTAAAAATATTATTTTTTGACATTTATACATACAAGAAAATAACTTTATAGTTGTAATCTTGTTACTTATTGTAAGTACAGTACTATGAATAAGTTAGTAAGTTTGATAATCCACTTAACTGAAACGAGTTTGTAACCAATTATGTTTGGTTCTTTTTTGTCAACAAATGTTTGCTAAAATGGATCGCTGGGTGTTCGAAAAGTAGCTTAGTACTTTTATTTCAGTATTCGAGTTAAGCGCTTTTCGAAGCATGGTGTATTTTGTTCCAATTTTTCCTTAAATTGTTTAATAATAACGCTGAAAATTTGTCGCAAATACATTTCTACAAAGAAAAATCATTTCCTGAAAACTTTCTCGATTAACTTATATTGTCACTTAAAATTGAGATAAGCCCATACAATGGTAGCATTAATAGTTTTATTCAGTGGTGGGCACGCGCAACGATTTTTGTAGCGCCGCAACCGCAACCGCAACTCGCGCAAGCGCAACCCTCTTCAAAAAGTTGCGCCGCAAGCGCAAGCGCAACCAAAAATGTTGCGCCGCAACTTTTTGCGGCGCAACTGCCCACCTTTGCATCTAACGTATATCTGCAGTGGTGGGCACGCGCAACGATTTTTGTAGCGCCGCAACCGCAACCGCAACTCTGCTGAAATAGTTGCGCCGCACGCGCAAGCGCAACCCTTTTCAAAAAGTTGCGCCGCAAGCGCAAGCGCAACCAAAAATGTTGCGCCGCAACTGCCCACCTTTGGTTTTATTGTGATATGGTATATAATGTCTAGGCTGTTTTAACCATTCTACGTCTCAATGATGTAGTTTTTAAGGCAATCATCGGTGTAATTTTAATAAAAATTATGATTATCCTTTTTAAATAAGCCCATTTTTTAGTCGTTTTTGCAGGAGGATGATAATCATGCCACACGTTTATAAATGGTAATAGTCAGAAAGTTAACTTTCATTCATGAAATGTGGCACAATTGTTGTGGAAGGGGAGATTATATGTATGTAATATTATCGCATCGATCCTATCCTCAACAAGCATATATTGTGTTCGGTTACGTTGCGTCGTTAGTGTTTCGGAGTGTCGATCTGATGAGTATACGTCTCGTGTGTGTGTGTGTGTGTGTGTGTGTGTGTGCGAAACATTCTGAGTGCCCTTTCCTTTGCCAAATTACTGTATGTAGTGAATTAAGGACAAATGTGATTTATGGCTAGTATCGTCTCGGCAGAAATTGAGGGAGTTTCACGTTCAAAATCTGAATTTAGGATTTCCATCTAAGACACCCTCTGTTAGCTATCTGTATGTATATATATTAAAAAAAATATTAATCAGATTTAAGATGGGGGGGGTGGGGACATGAGGCCATACAGGATCACAATCGTGAAGGTTGGGATACCTGTTAGACAGGACTTTCGAGTCAAAAGTTTCATGCAAAAAATTCTAACATTTGCTGTAACTATAGCAGTCCACATCAGTATCTTTGCTCATAAGAAACGGTATGAACTGTTCTTGGATGATGCGGAAGTAAACATTTTGGTCAACTGTTGTGTCAATAAAAAATGGACTAAAGAAACGTTGGAGGCCGCAGTAAAGATACTTTGAGCGTGTTTTGAGCCTATGAAATTTCTCAAATCTTTCTACAATAATCGCCTAATTCATTGATTTTCAATTACTTTTGGAAATGGAGCATAATTACAGGATTACACTGTTGAGTTATTTTAAAGCAGTTCATGCATGACAACTTTTAGAATTTTTTATACAAGGTGAAAAATCTTTAACGAATAGGAGAAGACTAAATTTGACTAGGAACGGATATTTTGTAGTAAATGAAACTTAGATATTATTAAGAGTGCTTAAAAAATTTCTATATACCGACCCTTGGTATCGAAAGACTCGGATTGGAATTACTTCGACTTGCATAAAATAAGTCTAGAGCATGTTGTTTAAAAATAAGTAATCGCATCACTCCGTTAATCATTTCTTAAAAGAAGAGTGAAAATGGTTTACCCCAAGACCCATAAAGTTGACGCCTAAAAGTCCTTCGAATCATACGTCTGGCAACGTAGTTAACGTTGGAATTTATGTAGGCTCTATTGAAGTTGGTTTGTAAATATTTAAGGAATTCATTTAAATTTGTTATTTCTCAAACTTTCAACCATCTGTGATTAAGATGGTTCATTTATAATGGACGAAAACCAATGCAAAGTATTCTAGCACCCTAATGTTTTCATATTAAGCCCCGCCCCTTTATTTTATGAGAAGGTAACGCAAACAAATAAAAAACGACAGGTAACGATAATTTCGATTCCAGGTGTGTGTTTGTTATGCCATTTCTTTAGTTTGTTGTTTTTTTAAACATGAATTACGCAGGTTCTTTAAGAAGTTCTGCTGGATTACTACAAAATGGTCAATCCTGGAATAGCTTAAAGAAAGATATTAAGCCAACTCCCCCTTCAAGTGAGTATAAGCCAACTAGTAAACAATTCATGCAGAGAATTAGGCGTTAGGCAATTCAGGGTTTCCTCTCTCCTTACTCCGTTCCGGGACTTGCGCGCTCGAGTCTATTTTCTCATTTTGTGGAAGAGAGTTAATTAAGTTTGTGTTCGTGAATATTTTTCTAATTTAGTGACGTAATTGTTAAGGCCAATAAGAGAATGGTCATTTATATAAACATACATAATATCAAATTTAAACCCACAGTGAAGAGCTCAGTTATAAATGGAGTTTTATAATCACTAGTGTCGAAATAGTAGCCATATAGGCTACAGTTCACAAGTGACGAATGAGATCAGTTGTTTTATGCAGAAAAACAGTCGCCGGCTTAACAAATATAAGTTTTAGAGGACTTAATAATTAAGTAGGCCTTGCATTTTCTTCAAAATATAGTACCCAATTAGGCTAGTTCACACTTCGTTTTTAAACGAAATCTACTTTTTACTTTCAACTTTACTTTAGTATGAAGAACAAATACTTGGAATACTGCTAATTTCTACGTTAATCTAATCAGAATGGAAGTAAGAATTTAAATATCACATTAGGACTTAAAAGAGTGGTAATATGTAATATTATATATTGGTGGCCATACCTTGAAAGAAAAAAAATATATATAAAATTATTGTTGATATCGTTTGTCTTCTCGCCGTTTATAATAAATTTAAGGCAAAAGTAACTTCATCACGTAAGAGTATATAGCCTAAGCGACTTGGTAGCTTTCCTGGTTATCTTGCTAATCTGGCATATTTTAAACTATTTTGTTTACATACTATTTGCATTGTGGACAAAATAATTAATCAACATACCAAATAAAGTTTGCTGGAGGGTTCTTGTAAAAAACATGGTTTAGCTAAGTTAGGCCCCAATAGGACACTAACAAAAACGAATTCTTGGAATTTCACTTCGACTTGTTTGTGTCAAGGAAATGTCATAGGTCTGGTTTTCATAATAAACAGAGATGTCATGTCGTAACCACTTCGCACTACTGCTTTCCGTTTGATCAGCGAGGTTAAGCGACGTTGGGTGTGTGCATTAGTTGGATGGATGACTGGCCATCACGTTCATTTAATAATAGCGACGCGTGGTTCGGATCTCGCGTAAATCCGTAGATCTTCGTCAAATGAGCTTTGACAAAGAAAACTTAACAACCCCCCCCCCTAACATTATTATTCTACAATTGAGGCGTTGTAAATACTAGTGACGAACTCGACATGGGTGCGAAAATCAATTTTCTACACCATTATAATTTATAAAAAATCTATATAGTGTTGTTATGTTTGATTGTCCCCTAGGGCCTAGGCCATCCGTTGGAAATTTCCAGCAGATAGTGATGCTCAGATAACGGCAAAAACCCTACGTCTTTTCATTAAAAAGGTGTGTTTGAGGTCGTCTTCAAAAGACCTTGTTAAGTAGTTGTAGTTTTTTTTTTTGGTTAATGTTTAATTTATATGCCTTCGGTACTTAGCGCTGCCTAATGGTAAAGAAGGAAATTACCATACCTTATTACTTCATTGGTCCTTGCTTCTGGTTGGAGGGCGCGCGGCTCTCTTTCGATGTAGTAGATGGGGTTACGCAACGAGTTTATTTGGTTTAATTAATATAGGCATTCACTATACTTAAATGCTTGAAGGAATAGACCTATATTACTTTATATTGTTAGGTATTCACTCAGAACTTATAGAAAGAGTAAACTCTTCTCCCTTGCCCAAAGCATCGCTCGAAACTAGCCCTGAGATTAGCTAATATAAATTTCTTTTTCTTAAAAATTCGCTGACTTTACAAAGTCCCGAGACGTCTAATTTTTGTGGTTTCATTATTTCTTCTCTTGAAGTAATTTTCATGCGTCAGCGACGGAAAATTTTTATACAAAATAATACCTTTTTCTTATGTGGACCCAATGCCTACATATTGGGTTCTATGTATGGCAATTATTTCCATTCCCAATTGGCTATGTCGCCAATCCCGAGGCAATTTTGTAGTTATTTAATTCAATAAATTAATAATTTGTTTTTAATTATGAAATAAAGGTATCATATACGATACCATGTAGGCGTGTATAGTTTTTCCATAACCATCATATTCTCCAGGATGTACTCTTTTAAATGGATAATGACACATGATCCAAGTTCGTCACTAGTCCTCGCAAAATTCAGATTTTTTAAAGGGGGAAAAACACATGCGTTCATGGCAGATTGTGGGGGAATTCCGCAGATAAAAGTGACGAACTCGGCAAGCAGCTAAGCCTATCAACATCTTAGCATCTCTCGCGGAAAGCAGTCTAGTTATCATTATTACAATAATTTCCACTCATTTCCGATCAAAATGATACAAACCCTATCAAAATCTATAAATTTTTGGCAAAATTATGGGGATTTCTAATTTGCAAAACTTTGGAGTCCATTTACTCAAAACGTAGTTTTGCCGAGTTCATCGTTAGTATTCGCAACGCCTTAATTAACGGTAGTCAAACACCATTTCCTCTGAAAATGCTGAATCTCTAACGTAAAACATTTTTTTTTTTTATTTAGTATCATTATTCATAGAAAAAAAGTCCAAAATAGCGAGATCTGTCTATAGTTCCTAGATTTATTATTAAATAGAGGCCAAGTACTCTGAAAAATATACTCAAAACATCCAGAAGATTTATGATGGGATTTTACGTGTACAGTAGAATGAAAAGGCACAAATGCGAATGGTGGCTACACTTAGGCCGACGACTAAACCCTGATTATAAAACGAACATTAAGTGGGCACACGTTTGTAATTGTTTGTATTAAAATAAACTTTAAATGAACTTGAATGAGTGTTCTCACATGATGCTGCACAATGCACATGGTTATTAGCCTCCAAAACGCGTACCGGTAGGTCTTATAACGCAAATTCACTCTTAACAATTGGTCATGCAACTCCTTCATTGTGATAAGCTAAATAATTGTGTGTGTGTGTCACACACAATCATATTAATTGCAAAATATTGCCATTTTTTCTTCATTCTATTTACAATAAAAAGTATGACATGAAAAATTTTTCGTCTTTGAATGTCAATTCCCTTGTGTTAAAACAAAATATTCTAAAACTAAACTACTTGTATAGAGAGTAATGGCAAATAAACTGCAAATGTTTACAAACTGAAATTACAAACAAGTCTACATCACCCTCCATGTAAATCATTCAGCAAATATGAAAAAAATGTGAAAATCTATCCAATTCTTTTCGCTCTTTCTTAGAATCTCTTCCAAAGATGTTCTTTCTGCCCTATCTGGGCTCAACTCTAAGAAGGCGTACGGCCCTGATGGTGTTTCTCCTGTTGTTCTCAAGAACTGTGCTTCTGTGCTGACATCCTGCCAAGGCAAACTCTTTCGTCTTTGCCTTTCATCTGGTAATTTTCCTTCCTGCTGGAAGATCGCTGTCATTCAGCCTGTACCAAAGAAGGGTGACCGCTCTCAACTCTCCAACTATCGTCCAATTGCTTTGATTTCTTGCCTTTCTAAATTTTTTAATCTATCCTTAATAGGAAGATTCTTAAATACCTCTCTTCTCACAATCTTGTTTGAGATCGTCAGTATAGGTTCCGCAAGGGACGCTCTACTGGCGATCTTCTTGCACATCTCTCTGACTCTTGGTCATCCGCCTTTCGGGATTTCGGTGAAACCTTTGCTATTCCGTTAGACACATCAAAAACTTCTGATAGAGTCTGGGACGAATCTTGTCACTCCATGATTCGCGTAGGACGGCTATGGTACACCCAGACATGGGTAGTAATGTACTTGAAAATACTTAAATACATATTTAAATACATGTATTTAAAAATACTTTTTGGAGAGTATATTTAATTACATATTTAAATACTTTTTGGAGAGTATATTTAATTACATATTTAAATACTTTCGAAAAGTATTTAGTATTTGTAAATACCTATTTTTAAATACATTTTTAAAATACGTTTTTGTGAACTGTTCAATTTTGCGAGGATGTACAGTACTAACCACCCAGAACACAGTAAAACATTTTTCAAGGTGCTTGTGCTTCTAGAAGGTTCCCGGCTCGGCAGGCTGGAACTTTCTGGAAGCACCTTGAAAAATGGAACTTCCAGCCTGCTCTAGTGGCGATTGTCACAGACTAACAGCGGCAGCCGGCAGTCTATCCTGAGGCATCGTCATATGTGGTTGTGTAAAGTTCAGCGCTAACCGTGCAATTAGCCTTAGCCTATTGATCATATTAGATGAGGACAACATTTGTAACATGGCTGCAGCAAGTGGAAGTGGTGGAAAAGGTGGTAAAATAGAAGTTGTTGATGGTGGAAGTGAAAATAAAAAGAGTGAATCACACCTGCACCCACTTTTTGATGGAGAATATTTCCGAATAACTTCCAAAGATGGTAGTAAAGCGAAGACTTTGTCTTCTGTGCCACAAAACAATTGCAGCATCTACTTCTGCGACTTCTCAATTTTATTTGACTCGAAGCTGATGTTAGTGATTTTGTGTGCTTTTTGAAAAGTATCTAAATTGTATTTGAAATGTATTTAAATACATTTTATGAGTAATGTATTTAGTATTTAAATACTTTCTGAAAACCTGAATTTTATCTAGTATTTAATTACTTTTATTTTCAAGTAACGTATTTATTATTTAAATACATCTAAAGTATTTACTGCCCATGTCTGGGTACACCTGACCTCTGATCTTTCTACTATCTCTGATTGGGACAGAGAACCTTGTGGCTTTCAATGCTTTCTGTCCACTCGTTACAATCTTCCACACGACTACCTTTAACAATACACAACTCAATCCTTCCTGTTCTCTAACATTCTTGGCGTTTCCTTTTCTCGTGAACTTTCCTGGGAAAGAGGACATATACTCTCTTTCCAAACTGCTTCTAAGAGGTTAGGCGTGTTGTACCGGCTCCGCAGTTTCTTCACCCCAACTCAGATGCTCTCTCTCTCTACAGGGGTTTTGTTCGCCTCTGTATGGAGTACGCTTCTCGTGTGTGGGGTGGCTCAACCTACACAGCTTTACTTGACCCGGTGGAATAAAGGCTTTTCGTCTCATTAATTCCCCGCCTCTTACTGACTGTCTTCAGTCCTTCTCTCCTGAAAGGAATGTTGCCTCACTCTCTCTTTACTATCGCTTTTATAACGGATACTGCTCTTCTGAACTCTTGAACTGCATGCCTCCTCCTTTGAGGAGGAGCACGTGTATGCTCTCCTTTAAGAAGAGCACACACTTTCAACACATCCTCATTCCTTTCCTGTCCATCTCTAACGTAAGGATTAATCGGTATTTTCAATTTTTCATCTTCTCAACCGGTCAACTCTGGAACAATCTTCCTCAATCCATCTCTCCCCCTGTTTATGACCTCCAATCTTTCAAACGCAGAGTGTCCAGTCATCTCGAAAACCCTGGACCTTGACTTTGGTTCTCTTCCGTGTGTGTGTTGGGGGGGGGCGTTTTTACGGCATTCGCCCTTGGCCCCTCCTTCCTGCACAAAAAAAGCGAGTTAATTACGACACTACTACTACCAATTTTGAACACAAACCAACTTATACGTTGAAGACTATAAAATGCACCGGCTTCTTTGAAAGCAGATGTGTAGAATGCAGTACTAAAGTACATACAGTTCTACTTTGGCAACTCCCAAATCGGTAAAAAAAAATCATCTGTGTCTACTAAGTACTGTATTGCATACTCATGTCATTACTATCAATATTTTTGTAATTGTAATGGGACCCAAAAGAAACCCCTGTAACTCTTAAAGTATAAGTCCTTTTATAAAATCATACGCATCATTCGAAAGAGGATAGTTACAAGTTTGTACAGGATTGTATAGGTTTTGACAATACAAGACAAGATAAGATACAAAACAAAATAAAAGTGTTAGTTAAAACTAACCCTTCAAGATGACTGCATGGACTGTGGAACAGCTGCGTTTCATAACTGAGCAATATTATGAGCATGGAAGAAGTGTAGTTTCAGCTCTTAGAAGGTGATTTTGACATCTGAAAATTTGTCTTGAAAGATCTTTGAGCTGAAACTACACTTCTTCCATGCTCATAATATTGCTCAGTTATGAAACGCAGCTGTTCCACAGTCCATGCAGTCATCTTGAAGGGTTAGTTTTAACTAACACTTTTATTTTGTTTTGTATCTTGTCTTGTAAAAACCTATACAATCCTGTACAAACTTGTAACTATCCTCTTTCGAATGATGCGTATGATTTTATAAGAGGACTTATACTTTAAGAGTTACAGGGGTTTCTTTTGGGTCCCATTTCTCTGGATCACCCTTTATAAATTCAGACATGGGGCTGAATCCGGCTTCGGCTTCGAGACTTTGTTATTTGTACAGTTTGAGGGGTTTTATTTTTTTTTAACTATTTTAATATTTTTTATTATTAATAATACTAATTCGCTTAATTCGATTGACCCTTAAACATAGGTAATACTTAACAAATTAATTTAATCTAACGTAACCTAATCTTCACGAAGTCGTTAATCGCTTAATCGAATTCCGCGAAATGTCGAAATTTTTAGGCATTATGTGAAATGATAGTTTCACACATTGATTGTAACACATTAAGAGGTATGAAGGGATGAATTTCACAAACATGTGAAAATAATAAATGATGCACACCCACAGAGGAAAAATAAAAAACGATTCCAAGGTCCTTCCTGTATTAAACATCATCAGGGAATGAAGGGAGGCAAAAGGGAGAATATATACAGGGTGTTTATAAAGTCCTTATCTATTTCAGTGAAAACGTAGCAAAAATGGTAAAATTCAATAACAATATAATAGAAGGCATGCATTTAATGAATACTTAAGCATATGATTCTACATGAGCACCATCAGTATCTCTACAGAGTTCGAATCTGCATTGCGGAACACATTTTGGAGCATGACAGGGTTATTTTTGTAACTGCTGTTACGATACGAGCACGTAAATGTCACAGCTTCATTCAGATAGCATTTTAAACACCGTCGTCTTTCAAGAAGATGGGGCACCTTGTCATTACGCAAACATTGTTCGGGAGTACCTAAATGAACGATTTCCAAATCGGTGGATCGGACGTAGAGGCAACAGGCCCTGGGGGGCTCGATCTCCTGACCTAACGCCCTTAGATTTCTTTGCATGGGACTTTATCAAATCAAACGTCTATCAAACGAGGGTTACAGATCTGCAAAATTTACGTGCTCGTATCGTAACAGCAGTTAAATAATCCCCGTCATGCTCCAAAATGTGTTCCGCAATGCTGCTGACAGATTCGAACTCTGTAAAGATACTGATGATGCTCATGTAGAAGAATCATATGCTTAAGTATTCATTAAATGTATGCCTTCTATTATTATTGCTATTGAATTTTTACCCTTTTTGCTACGTTTTCACTGAAATAGATAGGGACTTTTGTGTGTGTGTGTGTGTGTGTGTGTGTGTGTGTACAGCGCAGACGAAAGAGATAAGAGGGATTAGCGAAAGGTTAACAAGTACTTATGAAGAGAAAAAGGATACTTCAGAATTATTTAGTTATGACCTTTTTTTTTTTTTAAGAATTTCAGAACTTTCCCAGTTAATACTATAATTAACGGATCACCTGAAGATCAGGGGCCCCAGCCTCAATTACCAAATGATATCTTCGTTAAAACTAACGAAAATATCACGACTTAACCTAACCAATCTTCAGGAGCATACAGTTGACCTAACCGGGCATTCAATTTAATTTATTGTTATATTTGGTACTGTAAAGCAAAAAACAAGAACACATGGGGGCTCTGATCTTCAGGTGATCCTAATTAACTATATGTATACGCGTAGATATAAACAATGCATTAGAATTATTCGCAATTCCGCACGCATCTTTATATTTAACCCTGACATCTGAAGTTTTTCCATTTTGACATATACTGTATAAAGAGGAATTCAGTTACATTATCTGACATGTTTTTAATTAGGCGAATTTTAATGGTATTTTTATGATTAATGTTAATTGTTAATTCCAATTGTTTTAAGTGAGGTTGGAAGGTGTTTAAAGTTTACATGAAAAGGAGGTTAAGCGTAGTTTTATGATCAAACTCCTTGTGAATTACATTATATTACTTTTTTTTAACTTTGCTTAAACAATTTTCTGGAAATGGAACGGGATTACATATATAGGGTAAAGTCACCAATGGTCGCGCATCGGTCCTAATGTCGCCGCGCATTTGACTTAAAAAAAAAACCTCCCAAGATACTGTTAAAGTGAAGGAAATAAAATTCATGTCAAACATTACTTCTAGTAACGAAATTAAGAAGTAAGGTTTTTTTAAGTCAAATACGCGACATTATTGTGGACCGGCCAAAATTAAAATATCGACTTTGAACGGCGTTTTTTGTTAATAGCTGGCACCCATGCTAAATCAATGTACCTGTGGGTAAGGAATAAAATGCAGGTGGATGCCACTCTCGCTTTTGGCCTTGAAGGTCATTTTCGAGGTCAAACTGTGCAAAAAATGATATTTTCTAATTTTAATTTTAAAAAAATATTCTGAGCCAATTGGTTTGATCAAATGTTTCATTTTGCCACACTTATGATAAAGCAGGCGCGGATCCAGGGGGGGGTCCGGACCCCCCCCCCCTGGGCACGGTGACCAACGATTTTTCGATTATGAGGTGCTCATGAACATGTACTATGACACTCCGATTGAGACTGACAAAGTGGTCCGAATGTTCATACAGAAACATCCGCGGCGTTTGTTTGCTCCTATATATGAAAAATAAGACCTGAAGACTTAAAATGGCTTAAGGTACATGTATCCCGGTTGCCACAAAATTAATTTCCTTAAAAAGAATAAAGAAAAAAAAGTTTATGTCCGATCCTGAGACATTTCAGACCTGGCCTGGGTGTGTGAACAAGCAGGATTTTGATAACGGGAATATACTTCAAATCCATCTAAAGCTATCTTCAAATATGAAAATTTCCTACCGAGGGGGGACACCCCCCTCAGGCCCCCCTATGGCGCTCGCTTCGCTCGCGCGTCCTCGGCCTTCAGCCGAGGACATATCAGTAACGAGCCCCACCAAGACTGGACCCCCCTCTGCTTAAATTCCTGGATCCGCCCCTGTAAAGAAGTATGATGACACGCTTATTCCATCCGAATTACCA
The DNA here is from genome assembly GCA_023014485.1 of Bathynomus jamesi. NCBI lineage: Eukaryota > Metazoa > Arthropoda > Malacostraca > Isopoda > Cirolanidae > Bathynomus > Bathynomus jamesi. The sequence continues at coordinate 855,776 of JAJOZX010000838.1, forward strand.
ACTCGAGGTCAAATACAAGTTAATCACGACCGAAATTGTGCTAAAAATTTGTGATTTTTAATTTTAATTTGGCGAAAAAAAACATTGAGCAAGTGTGTTTGTCAAAACAATTTATTTTAACATGATTAGTACCTAATAAGTTTGATGGCATGAATTAAGTACTCACAGTAACAGAATTATCACAACTAAATCACAAAGCAGTAAATATAGCCCCATAACTATACAGTTTATACATTAGTAACATCTACAAGTTCACGTTTCTTGATGAACAGCACCGAAATGCTGCACTGACAGTCACAATTCTGTGGATTGCAATCACTTAAGAGCAGAGTTATTACTGTAGTTCCTTACAGCACATTCTAGCTTCTTTCGATTTCAGCCCGGAAGAGAGACATACAGTAGATCTACTATCCAGCTGGGTTACAGCAACCGCTGTCGTCACAACCACTTCATCCTTTTCCTGAAGCAGTTGCATCTAGCTGTCTTGCACTTTTTCTTGCAACCACAAGCAACAAGCTCCAGGCAGGCTTCAGGGATTGGAGGAAGTCTTGTCCACACTGGTAGGAGGCTCCCATCTTCCAACTTCCAGGCTGAAGTGTCCACCGGATCTTCAACATCTACGTGCTCTTTGTCAGCCTGGAGCCATATTTTGGCCTGATAGTTTGCCCGCTTGGCGTGGAGCTCCAGGGCATCCTTTGCCGGTGGGAGCATTTCCAGTCTTCTTGGCCTTCCCAAAAAGGTGAACTCTGGCGTCATCAACTGTGTGTTGTTCCGGAGTGCCATACAAATGAGACACAATCTTCTCAACATCTGCGATATCCACATTTCGACCAATGGCGTGCAGCAGGAGTGGGTGGTCACTGACATGACTCCAGATTCCTGGGATCTTGGGAGCATTGCTCCAGTAAATTTGACCATGAGAAAAAGTAAATTTGGGTTTGGGTTTTGTTCATCCGCTAGACGTTATGCAATTTTTTTGCGTATACGTTCTTGTACAAACCAATTTTTTTAAATTACAAATTTAGTTATTTTAAGTTTAGTTGGTAATTCCATATTTAACAATTATTTTTATTTTTTGTTAAGCTTCAATGTTTTGATAATTAAAATTTTATTAAAACGTATATTTTTTTAATATAAAATTATCAGGATTGGACTATGTTCCATTGATCTCGGCCAGGTTTGATAAATTGGCCAGATAATTACTTGTGCGGTTTTAAGTAATCCACCATGACTCGTAGAATTGAAAAGTTTAGTTAAGTTTAAACTTACTTTTACTTACCTACTTTTACTTACTCTTCCTTACTTTTACTAAGTTTAAAGCACTTACTTTTACTTACTTTCATTGTACTATATTTACTTACTTTTACTCACTTTTACCATACTATATTTACTAACTTTTACTTATTTTGTATTTTTTCAGGTAGTCAATAATCAATAATGGATCCTAATATTGATGAAGTTGGAGAGAAAAGTGAGGGTGTTAAAAGGGGTTACTTTTGTGGTCAATGCAAGAACAAATATTCAAAGAAGCAAAACTGGGAGGAACATTTTAATTCCAAAAAAAATATTTGTTACAATACAAGAGGTCCCAGAGTTTGGGCCCACAGCTTAGATATTGCAGTAAAGAAATACCAGAATGAAGTGCAGCAAAGAGATACGGCAAAGCAGTCATTTAGTTTGTTCACAAAATGTGCTAGTGCTAGACCTCAGAAAAATGAACCAACTTCATCAACTGCTAATCTAGAAAATGAAACTTTTTCACTAGATGTTTCACAGACTGAAGAAAGTGCTTCTCCTCCACCTAAGAAACAAAAGGTAAGTGAGGAATCTGCGCATCAGACTAACAAAACTGCTTTAGAGGAATTTGAAAATTCCCAAATCCAGAAGACATTGAATGCAATTTTGCGCCTAACAAAAGAAACTCACCAAGCTGTTGTGGTTAATAAAGAGAAGAGTCAAAATATGCCTTCAAGTTCAAGTGTTGCATCCAAATCTAATAAAGCAAAAAGCTACAAATTTGACATTTCCATAGCCCATTTAAGCAAGTGTAAATCAATACAAGAAATCCTGAACAATGATTTGATCAAATCTACATTCAAATTGGTGGAAAAGAAGGATCTAGGGCATGCTGATGATTCATTTTCAGTACCAAGTGATATAATGGAAAACATTGCAAATAGTGACACTAATATGCCTGATGTAGATATAGCTGTTGAGGATGAAGATGATCTACAGATCTACAGAAGCTAAGGCTAACAAAGACCCTAAGATCCACTCTAAGGCTAGCCCGAGAGAAAGGAAAGAATAGGGGTTAAGAGAAGAGAAGAAGGGGTTAAATAAGGAGCAACACCTATCATTCGTGGGTTAACATTCATTCAGAAAAAGAGGAAAAAGGTCTCACCATCATCATCCGCCGGCCACTGCCGACAAGTCAGAAAAATAGTCGGAGAAAATAGGAGAGGGGTGAAAGATGAAAAGAAGTAAAATAAGAACGCTTACAAACCATGCAAACACAGTCTTAACTCACTGTCATACCATGCAAACTACAAACATGCAAGTAAAGAGAGTTACAGACATGCAAGAAAGGAGGGGGGGGGGGAAAGTAGGTACAGTTAAGCAAAAATGGGTTAGTTTACGCTACGAGCTACATCTACGTTCGTGTTAGTCTAATTTTTTTATTTATTTTTTATTTTTTAATAATTAATTGCTGGCATCACACGCTGGCATGTCACAAGCTGGCATTCATCGTCAACAGACTCATCCTCGAGCACCACCACCAGAGCTCCTGTTGTTAACTTTCTTTTTTAATTTTAAACAACGTTAATATTTTTAAAATGTCTGTCAAGACGGTTCTTAAACACATTAACGCTGGTAGAATGAACGACTGACGCGGGAAGATTATTCCATTTATCAATTACTTTAAACGTAAAGAAGTTTTTAGCGATATTAGTAATGAAACGTCTGCCACGCAACTTGAATCCGTTATTGCGAGTATTACTATTATCGAAAGTGAACAATTTGTCAAAATTTACGTTATCGATGTTATTAACGATTTTGAAAACTTCAATAAGCTCCCCCTTAATCTCCTAGTTTCGAGTGAATACAAGTCTAACACTTTAATCCTATCTTCATAAGGCTTGTTGCGCAATGACGGAATAAGTTTCGTGGCACGACGCTGAACCCTTTCTAACCTATCAATATCCTCACGTAAGTACGGGCACCAAAACTGAACGGCATATTCTAAATGAGGCCTGACTAGGGACTTGTAAAGGGGCAATATAATATCCTTCGATTTAAATTCGAAATTACGCGCTATGAAGCCTAACATCCTATTCGCTTTTGCGCAAGACTCCAGGCACTGGTTCCTAACCTTTAAATCCTTAGATACGCGTACGCCTAAATCTACTTCCTCGTCAACGCTCGCTAACTCCCTATCATCCATCGTGTACGCGTAATTATTGTTGCGAGAACCTATATGCAAAACTTTACATTTGTCTACGTTAAATTGCATCTGCCACTTATCTGTCCACTCCATAATCCTATTTACATCGTCTTGAATCCTATTTCTATCGTCCTCGTTAACAACCTTACCGCCTATTTTAGTATCGTCCGCGAATTTTGAAACGTTACTAGTCAATCCTACATCTATGTCGTTAATGTAAATTACGAATAGCAATGGGCCTAACACTGAACCCTGTGGGACACCGCTACCTACATCTAACCACCCTGATTCACTACCATTAACTACGACCCTCTGTCTCCTAGCACGAAGCCATTCTTCTAACCAGTTAGCTACCTGACCGCGTATACCGTGCGCTTTAACCTTCACAGTCTCCTATGCGGAACTGTATCGAACGCCTTTTTAAAATCTAAATAAATAACGTCAGCTGCTCTATGCCTATCGTATTCGCGCACTATTTCGTTATAAAATTCTAACAAATTAGTTAAACAAATGTTTACATTATATTGCATAGCTTGCACAGACCCCAAAGCATGTGTTTCAGACAAACATTCTAACATAAAAGGTTACTTCAATGTTAAAGATTTAACCTATGTATGCAAACAAGGAGAAAATCAAGAGAGATGGTTTAGAAATCTGAAAACCCCCTGAAGAGACATTTAATTAAACTTCAGCATCATCAAAGAGCTGCTGTTTATGAAGTGATGAAAACATCTTCTCGGAACACAACTAAACGCATAGAAGACTTATGTGGCAACATCTTATACTACATAATGAAAACAAACACTGCATGGGCTCTATATCCAGTACTTCTAGCTGTATTACATAGGTCAGGTTGTGAGGTTGGAAATTTGAATCATAGCACACATGCGTGCGAGACAATTTGTGAGCTATTAGATAATCAACTTAAAGAACAAACTGTAAAGTGGTTCTTAGAACAAACTTCAGTAACAATAACAGCTGACATTGGAACAATTTTGGGATTAAGCATGCTAGTTGTATTAGTTATGAGTGAAGAAGATAAGACTGTAAAACTTGCTGGGATAAATTTAGTACGCAGCAAATCAGGAGTTTATTTGGCCAATGAAATTTTTGATGTGTTGAAGTCTCCTAATCACTTGAAACTATCTGAAGAAGCAATTAAATCCAAGGTATCTGGAATGGTTGGAGATGGGGCTTTTTGTAAGGACAACGAGCCATTTAAAAACGAAATGAAAAAGTTGTTTGGAGAAAATTTCAAATTTCGATGGGACTTAATGCATCTTGTGAACAGAGCCCACGTTGATGCATTGAAGAAAATTTGTAAACTAAGTGAGCTTTTAGACTTTATTCAGAATCACTCTTCAAATCTGAGATCAGGCCTTGACTATACCAATATGGTTCTTGACAATATCATTGGTTTTAAGAGACCAAAACTCAAATCTGATACTCGCATGGTTAATTACGAATTTGATCAATTTGACAGATTTGTGGAAAATTGTGTGTTTTTTGATCATCCACAAGAGAAAGAAATTAGTGCCAAGTTCTATGTATTGATTTCCTATGTAACAAAGATTATGTTGCAAGTAGCTCAAAAAACCACAGTTAGTGCAGAATTTGTAGAAAATATATTTTATAAAGAAGGAGGGAAAACTGTTATGTTAAGAGTGATGGAAACAATTTCCAAATTAGCTAATGGAGGAAATGCAAATGATGTAGTTTCTGAATTTAAGCACGATACCACAGGGCAGCAAAAGGAACTAACAGCTGAGGATTACATCCTAAATGAAGTTTACAAATACATCAAGAAACGTTCTGATTACTACCAGGTTGCTGAAGTTGCTAGACCATCCAGAACCAGATCTGAAAGTAGTTTTACAAAAGACTCAGTGATAAATTGGCTGACAGAATATATAGAACAGCTGTGGAAAGGAATCACAGAGAGATTAAAGCATTTTGATAAAGATGGATCAACTGCCTGGAGTGAAGCACCAGCTGAAGGACATTCTCCATTCTTGGTTACATTGTTGAACACAAAGGATCCATTAAGCCATCTCATTTGACTAAGCTGTGCAGAATTGTGAAGGAGGGTCCAGCTCCAGGCACTAGATCTGCTGTAATGATCACACAGAAAGCCATTGATCAGTGGCCAAGCATACATGACGGTAAATTCACAACAAATGCCTACATGCAAGGTCTAACATCGTCCACTGTTGCTGCTGCAATGAATAAATAAACTTAAGGTGAGTTATAAACTGTACATTATTGTATTATTATGTTTAGCTAAAACAATTTGTAATTGGTATGTCGTCAATTCAAGAGTTTACTATCATTAACCTATCTAGTGGTGTAAGGGGAAAAAAAGTAAATTCAGAGCTGTGCTCCAGTAAATTTTTTCAAATCTGGAGTCATGGTCACTGAACACCTTCCAACACTCCTTTTTTCCATGACCACTGAAGGACGAGACTGTGTCACACCCGGTCAAAGCGTGGAAGCTGACCAAGTTGTCCCTGACTGGGGGCGACAAACTCTTGAATACATCGTGCACGGGGTAGCATTTTCGGTTCTTGGCCGTTCCGCACAGCATCCACACTTCAGCGACCTTGGTGCAAACGAAGTGAATCAGCAGCACCATTACATCAGTATCTCTGCACACTACCAGTATTCGTTCATAGCCCTTGGACGCTGCATCACATGAGTGAAGGATGAGCCTGGTGTCCGCCTTTTCATGGTTGCTATGCAGTGGAACATCATATCGCCTGGTTGACCGTACTTCAGTGGCTTCAGAGAAGCCACCCCCTGTCACCAGCTGACATCTTTCTTGAAGATCTCTGCCCTTCTCAGTGATGACGTTAGACAGAAACAAGGCTAGGTCAGCCTTGTTTGTATCCAGGGCCATGAAGTTTTTCCACACTTCAGGCAGTGGAACTTGTGGGCCATCAATGACTTTCCGAATCGGTTTCTTCTTGCTTGCACGCTTTGTCCTGGTAACTGCTTTGATCGATCCTTCCCCTGCGTACCGATCAAAGATGACATCAACTCTTGTGTGTTCATTGAAATAACTCGTCACGGCCTTGAAGAACACTTCAGCATAGTCGCCGAATGTCCGACAGCCGCCAGGCTTGCCAAGAGCTTGGATGAGTGCATGGCCATCTATCATCACACAGGTCTTCAGATCAGAGGTTGGAACCTCTGAGCTTATGGTCTGCTGAGCCATCAGGATGTTCATCAGCTCAGACTTCGATGTCGAATTCATCTCTCCTGCCTTCGCCAGACTAAATGCGACTGAGGACAGTTCATGCTTCAAGACGTTGACCATCTCCACCATGCGACCTGTGGTCGCGGCATTCAGGAGCCGCTGTAGTAGCTTTCTGTCAGCTTTGATGGTCTTCTGCATGTTCTGCTTGGTGGAAACTGTAGCTTTGTACACATCAGCGAAGGTTTTCGACCGATGTTTCTTCATCGTTTCATGGAAGCCTACTATCTGTTCAATCAGTCTCTCCTTCATGAAGCCGATTACATGCTGCTTTCCTCGATCCTGAGCTGTCAGCAGGTTCTCCACAACATCTGTGGGTGCAGTGTCTTTGGTTGCCAGTGAAACAAGTGGGATGTTAGTGGCGGCATCTGTATCTCCTGCTTCACTCACGTGAACTCTGAAGACGTCAAACTGCTTCAACTGCTGAACTAGCTTCATGACATCATGAGCGTCACGCCTAGTGCGAGAAGGCAGACTGTCAACCCGAGTGAAGGTGGCTTCCCCATCATCATCTTGAAGATTGAAGAGGCATCTTGTGTCTTGAGAGATGCGTGACCGCTCTGACCATGTGATGCAGAACCTGTCTCTTGCTTGGTCATTCTTTGTGATGCCGATGATACCATTGTGCATCTTGCATGTACGATTTATCCATTCGGTTGCCTGATCAGCTGGAACTTGGTTGAAGCGCTTCGCCGTCCTCTTGACGACAAAGTTCCCATTACAGAACTCTGCATGAACTTCTGGTGCTGACTTCTCAAGACCTCTCATATCAGCCAAGTAGACCGGCCCCCAACGTGCATAGTTTGTGTGGTCATAGTTAGCCAAGGCAGCATTGCAGCAAAGGCTTCTATGTGGAGACTCCACATGCCATCTCTCTGAGAAGGCCAGTAGGATCTCTACCATTTCCATGTAGGATGACCACAGCATGAAGTTGGGATTTTCAGAGTGCTGGTCATTGAATTCCTCCATGAGACTGGAATTTCTCATCTGCCAAAACGTCTGAGAAGTTGTCAACAGCATCGCGCATCTCATCTATGTCAGCTCTGTCTTTGAAAAGCGAAGCAACATTGAGGGCAAGCTGTTTGACGTTCTCATCTCCGTTGCCAGTTGCAGCCAGCCATGACTCAAACATCTGCCACTTGATGCGCCACAGTGCCTCATACGTCAGCTGGTGACCTCTCACAGCTCGGTAGTAGGCCTTGCCGTCCAGCATTGTCTCAGTGGTGTTAGCCGCGTACACACCTGCCTCTGTCCATAAGTCATCAAGTCCCACACTTTCCATGTGTTGACCAATGGCTTTCAGAAAGTTGAAGCAGATATGGAGGCCTCCCATGAGCAAGACCACGTTGGCAAATTTCGAGTTTGCCCAGACTAGTTCCTTACCCCTGCTGTACAGAGGCTGATCAGCAGTGATGATGGTGTACTTCTGGCTGACATACTCAGAAATGGCCATGAAGCGATTGATGACGGTGGTCATGGTGTCATTGTCATCTGCTGGTGCCTGCAGGATTGGCAACATCCCGGCGGTCGTTACTGGTGGATCCGCAGTGCTGACAGATTGATTGAATGCTCCCCAGCTTGGAACGGACATCGCTTCATCATGGATGCGTGACACCACCCAGGCCAAGTCCTTGGCACGTGCCCGGTCCCTCTCAGGTTCATGTGACAAGTCGTCTATGTCAGTGTCGTAGCCAGGAGGAGATGGCCTCTTGCCAGATGGGAGGGTAGCCTGGTCCAGCCTTTGGAACTCCTGTAGGTCATCAGGTTTGATAGATTTCGATCTCTTGTGCTTGCCACCCTTTTGGCCATGACTCTGCTGTGGAGGGGGGCCTCTCTGCCATACCATCAGTTGAGTGCTGTGGAAGGTGTTCTTCCCGTCTAAGGTTGACTCCAAGACATCTATGTTGTCACAAGAGCAGTGAATCATTCTCTCTTTGACGATGGTGTCAGGGATGTAGACATCCATTCTCAGCATACCTCTCCAGGATGTTCTGAGCGATGGTGGTGTCTATCCTTCTTACAGTGTCGATACCAATAGTGTGATTTGCCGCGTGGAACAGATCTAGGAGTGCTTCTGAGCGGGTGGCTTGGTGCAGAGTAAGACCCAAGCCCACATGCTTTGGTGTCAACTTTCGTCGGTTGGAGACTGCATAGACTATGTCCTGGGCAATGCTACACACACTCTGCTTCACTTTCTGGTCCTCTTCACTTCCCTCATCCACAGCATCCATTCCCCCAAAGAGCAATCGTAGAAACAGGTACAGACTGTCGGGTATGACGCGATCAACATGTTCCTGATCAAGACCTTGCCATGTCTCGGAGTGTCCAGGAGTTTCAAGAAGATCTTGTCGAACCTTCAGAGCCACGTGTACCATATCTTGGAATATGCTGCTAGTGGCACACATGCGGACATCAGCATCTTCATCTTCAGTAGACTCTGACTCAGAGGTGACAGGACCTTGTTCACAAGACTTAGCCAGTGCTTTGGAGATGATGAAATCTGAGCTCTCTCCAGGGTAAATCAGCAGCGGGCCCCTTGACAATGGGCGTACATAGCTGGCGTTTGATCCAAGCAGCCTTTGAACATCTTCGTAGAACGTTGTTCTCCTGGAGTATTTCACGGTGATGCCGGTGTCATTACACATACTCTCGTATCTATCCCAGACGTCTCCCATGTCGTATACGTGACCACGAGACAGGCCTACTGTCAAGTCTTTGCACAGCTTCGCCATGCACTCATTTTCAGTCCCTTGCTGCTCCTCTGACACCACTTGTTTTCTAGTACGTCTCTCAAGTGTCACCAAACATGCCAGATGATAGCAGCCTTCAACTGCAATCACATCACTCACCGCTGACAACGGTATGCTCATGACAGGGTCGTGTTTGGCATGCTGGATCAAGTCATCTGACTTCTCCATTGTCTCCACCCTGTACAGTTTCTCTGTGGTCTTCTTTTGGCAAAACATGCAGAGGGTCCAGTCAATCACTGGTGTTGAACGTCTACGCTTTGGGGGAAAAGCCTGAAAGCCTGCACTTTTTGTGGTCGCCGATGCACCCATGGTCTGCTGCTGACTTCGCAGCGTTTTTTAGTTTGCCTTCAGAGGTGAATAAAGAGTAGCATGATTTATACCACTTGAGTTCCAATGCATTGAAATCCTTGGAATGACTTTCCAGTCTTTGTAAAACATAAGATAGTAGGTTCTCCCAGGTTCTCTCTCATCGCCCATAGCCATAGTTCTTCTTTTCCTTCTCTGCGCATCACACTGCTCATAGTTCTTCTTTTCCTTCTGAAGCAACAATCCTCACTGACATCCTGACGTTTCCTCTTGCGCTTGATGACAGCTACAGGGTCCATTGCTGATGAGCTCCCTATCTGCAAAGACAAGTGGGAATGGCAGTATGTAGTAGCCACAGATATATTGAAACAATTCGAAACATACCTATCCTTTAGCAGTATTATTATTATTTTATCAGCTGGCACTGTCTGCACTTTTTTAATTGCATATACCAAACCAATGTCTGGCCAGCCAGTGCATTGAAAATATTCAACATGTGAAAGTATGCTATTACTTGTACTATTGTAGTAGTAGCACATGCGCACCTCACCCAGCATGCTAAATGTAGTTTTAATGGAAATAAAGACATCCAGAGTCATAGTTACGTTCAATTATTATCCATAAAATCACAAAAATATGCTTTACGTGCTAATGATACACCTTTAAACACGTTCTTACATAGAGCCACTATTGAAATGAAAAAATTCGGAATTTTTTAGAATTTGACTTTTGGAACCTTGTATGGGACCTTCAGACCCAAAATTGAGAGTGGCATCCACCCACATCTTGTTTGGCATCCTCAATACTACTTATCTAAGGTGGGTGCCTGCTATTGACAAAAAACGCCGTTAAGTTTTTTTCTGGAGGACTTTTCAGTTTTTGGCCGGCCCACTATTAGGACCGATGCGCGATCATTGGCAACTTTACCCTAGTTTACTACCAATGTTCATAATATCGCATAACTCTGAATCCAAAAACTCGGGGCTAAAAAATCTTCATGCTCTGAGACATATATATATGAACATCTTGGAAAATTCACTCTAGCTAATTATTTTTTAATATTTCTCCCTGATCTTTTTTTATTGAGCACTTTATTAACATCCTTTACTGTATTTTTATTTAAAGGTACCGTAAGTGCCATGATCAGTAAATAAGCGGTATGAAAAAGATTTGGGAAGAACACTTGAGAATAATAATTCATTACGTATCACAAAAGCGGATAAATCCAAATCAATGTAATTATTTTTTGTTCATGATGACTACTGAAAAGATGAATACTTTACTTAGTGATCATGATAAAATAAAATCCATTGGAGAGATGTTGATAAAATATTCAATAAAAAATTAACAGGAATTTTAAAAAATGGTTACAGTGAATTTTTCAGGATAATTGTAATTATACACAACTTAACAACAGTTTTGCTTCTCGGTAAAAACATACTGTTTTATACTAATTAATTATAGGGTGCTGATTTCGAAAATGAACTTCATTTTTGCACGTTAGGTCAGGTTTTGTCAGAATATGTTTTATACGGTACTGTTTTATACTAATTTTATGATTATAGTTCAATAATTTTATTATTATAGTTCATTTTACTTCAATACAAAACACAATAATTGCGTTTTTACTTTTTAGATTTATGTGTGCTTCAAGGGGTTGCGTGAACAGTCCAGATTTATTTTGTTACATCTGTGGTCTATTTACTCCAACTTCACAGCGTAGGAATATGACTCCTCTGATGAGAACAGCGTATTATTACTACTTCGGCTGTCATATTGGTGACCAAGACAAAAGATGGGCCCCACATGTTTGTTGTAGTAACTGTGCAATGAATTTACGTGACTGGTTCAATGGTAGAAGGAAAGGTATGAGATTCGCAGTACCTATGGTTTGGCGTGAGCAAAAGAACCATGTTGACGATTGCTATTTCTGTCAGAGCAAAGTAGCTGGCCTTACATCAAAAACTAAGAATAAAATTGACTATCCTGTGGTAGCCTCTGCCATCAAACCTGTTCCTCATAGTGACGAGCTTCCGATTCCAACACCACCAGCAGATAATCTTCTGCCAACATCATCTGAAGAGGAAGCATTGTCAGAACAAGCAAATGAATCTTCTGATACAGAGTACTGTCCAGAATCTTCTTCTGAACCACATTTCATAACTCAGCAAGACTTGACTGACTTGGTTAGGGACTTATATCTTTCAAAGGGCAAGGCTGAACTTTTAGCTTCGAGACTTAAGGAGTGGAACTTAGTTCAGGGTGATGTGCGCATTACTCCTTTTTGCAAGAGAATCTCCGACATATCGTGTTACTTTCAAACTGTAAATCAGCTATGTTAGTGCTCAGATTTGAAAAGTTTATTCTCGTATTTTGAAATAGAACATGTTCCAGACGAGTGGCGTCTGTTCATTGACTCTAGTAAGCAGAGTCTTAAAGCTGTTTTGCTACACAATGGGAACGTTCACCCAAGCATTCCAATTGGACACTCAGTTCATCTCAAGGAGTCATATGAGAACATGGTAATACTTCTGAATGCAATCAAGTATGATCAATATAAGTGGAAGATTTGTGGAGACCTAAAAGTGGTAGGACTTCTCCGGGGAATGCAGGGTGGCTTTACCAAGTACATGTGCTTTCTGCGTTTATGGGACAGTAGAGCAACACAGCAGCATTATGTAAAGAAGGACTGGCCACCACGTGAAGCCTTTGTGCCAGGACAACATAGCATGAAGTATGAGCCATTAATTGATCAAGATAGGGTTATTTTGCCCCCTCTGCATATCAAAGTAGGGTTGATAAAGAACTTTGTCAAAGCGCTTGACACAGAAGCAGCTGCATTCAAAATTTCCTAGCGTTAGTGATGCGAAGATGAAAGAAGGTGTTTTTATTGGTCCCCAAATAAGAGTGCTTTTAAAGGATGAACAGTTTTTGAGCATTCTCAATGCAAAGGAACTAAGAGCCCGGAATTCTTTTAAGAATCTTTGTGACTTCTTAGGCTCAACAAAGTCCCCTCACTATGAAGCAATGGTCACCGAGCTGCTGGATGCATACCAACAACTTGGGGCTAGAATGTCTCTGAAGATCCATTTTTTGCACAGCCATCTGGACTTCTTTCCAGATAACCTTGGCTCAGTGTCAGATGAACATGGAGAGCGGTTTCATCAGGACATTGCAATAATAGGAAAAAACTACCAAGGACGATGGGACCCTTGCATGCTTGGTGACTTTTGCTGGATGCTAAAACGGGAAGGCTCTACTGAGTATAGACGCAAATCCAAGAAAACTCACTTCTAAGAAAGTGAACTATATGTAGCAGTTGATATGTAATAATGCATGTGTACGTATCCTTTTTTGTTGTCCTGTTCTGTTCTGTTTTACTACAAATACAAATAAAAGTAGATTTATAAGTACATTTTCAAAAGTTTCTTCTCTTTGTGATACTGAACTTTCAAGTTTTGAGTGTATTCTGCCTGTAAACATCTAAATAAGGGTTACAGATATCTAGATAACCTGACCCGATAGAGAAAAACTAATGTGATTTTCAGATTCAGCACTCCAAAATTAGTTTAGATCACCCATTAAATGAATCCTATGAGACCTAATGCTAGTTTTGTAAACTCTAACTCGCACGTTATCCGAATGGTTAGTCACTTTATCCTTAGTTCGATCATGGATCTTATTAACAAACTGGTTTTCCAATGATCCCAATTTCAAACTAGTTAATTTTGACGTGTTCTTTATTCATTGAAGTCCCTCTTGATGACTTAGCTTGATTTGTTTTTAGAAGGTAAAATTTTTAATATATTTTCCCTGTTAAACACAAACCTCCAATTGAATTAAGCTGTGCGTCAAAGGCTGTAAACTTCAGTTTGTATGATAGGTAACTTTTATGCTATGTCGTTTGGATTAGCAACAGTTATTTTATAGGTCCTATATGGTATTTTTTTAAACCAGAGTTTTTTTTATCCTGTATTGTAAACTTCAATATTGTTTGGTAACAATATATAGATCTTATTTCTCTGGCCTCATAATTTGGATGTTGATTAATTCCTTGATAATTCTTTGATAAGCTCAATAATTAGTTCCGTCTAAAATTTAGGGTTGAAAAGAAAATTGACAATTGGATGTCATTTCTTGATCTAAATATTGTTCACTTATATTCATGACCATCACCCTTCAATAAAATCTTTACTTTTTTTTTCTGTTTCTCAGAGCATTGAGAATTGCTAACCCTGAATTTTTGGATTCCGAGTTACGCAATATTATGAACATTGGTAGTTAAACTATCAGGTCATCCCATAAGTAATGTCGTTTTTTACGATAGATTAAGTTTAAACTAGTCCTACTCGGTTTAAGCAAATTTTCCGAAGGTTATATCTAAGAGGAGATCTATCGTGTTTCGCTACATACTTTACAGACCTTGACCAGTGAACACGTGTGTTTTGCTTTATGTGAACCCCTCATAAATATGGCGGTATCAGAAGAGCATATCAGGCATATAATGCTTTACGAGTTCAAAAAAGGGAATAGTGCTACTGAAGCAACGCGAAACATTCAGGAAGTTTATGGCAACGATATTCTGCATGTGAGGAAATGTCAAAGATGGTTTCAAAAGTTTAGGAATGGTGACTGCTGTTTGACAGATGCAGCACGCTCTGGACACCCTGCTGAGTTTGATGATGACCCGCTGTTAGTCGCACTTGAAGAAGACTGTTCAACAACTGTCGAAGAATTGGCCCAGAAACTCAATTCATCCCCGTCCACCATCCATCGACATTTGCAACAACTCGGGGAAAGTGCCTAAGTTAGGAAAATGGGTGCCACATGAATTGTCGGTCGACAATCTGAGGGTGTGGGTAAACATTAGCACAGTTCTTCATTCCCGTGAACTCCAAGATCCGTTTTTGCACCGTTTAGTGACTGGTGATGAAAAGTGGATACTGTACCAGAATGTTAAGCGCCGTCGACAGTGGGTTTGTGCCGGAGAACCAGCGACACCACAGCCAAAACCAAATCTTCACCCTCGGAAGGTGTTTCTTAGTGTTTGGTGGGATAAAGGTGGTGTAATACACTCTGAAATCTTACCACACAACCAAACAATCACCGATCAAGTCTACTGTCAACAACTGGATCGATTGAACACTGCACTAAAAGAAAAGAGACCTTCTTTGGTTAATCGGAAAGGAATCGTGTTCCACCACGACAACGCACGTCCTCATACCGCTCGGATCACTTCTGCAAAAATTGAGGAGCTTGGGTGGGAAAACTTCCACATCCTCCAGACCTTGCGCCTTCAGATTATCATCTCTTCAGGAGTCTGCAGAACTATCTTGACGAGAAACATTCTTCTTCTTTAGATGACCCGCACACCACTCTTTGTACGTTTTTTGCCTCAAAACCGCCTGAATTTTATAAACATGGCATTGAAAAGCTTGTAGGACGTTGGCAGAGTGTCATTGATTCCGATGGAAAATATATACTAGATTAAAAAGTTTTTCAGTTGAGTTTTTTTTTTTGTTCTTCAAATTCCGATCTAAAAAACGACATTACTTATGGGATGACCTGATATATACGTTATCTTGTTCCATTTCAAGAAAAATGATTAAGCAAAGCTGAAAAAAGGGCATAATAATGTAATTCACGAGCAATTTGATCATAAAAATATCCATAGCTTCCCATATAAACTTTAAACACTTTCCGACTTCACTTAAAACAGTTGGAATTAACGTAGTTTTTAATTATTAAAATACAATTAAATCTCGTCTAATTAAAAAACACGGATAGTGTTTGTTGGATGTGTCTATTCCATCGGATGTAAGCAATGCTATTCAGTTTATATAGGTCAAACTGCAAAAACTTTGCGTGTTAAAGTAAAACAACAAATATTAATTAGGATTAAAAAAATATATATAGCCGGAAAGTCTATTCTAAAATGTGCATTCAGATACTTTGTAAATAGTTTTAATAACAGTTCGGGAGCCTATGAAATAGATCATATCGTATTAAGATATCTTTTCCCTTAATCACTACTTATTAACCTTTCGCTAATCCCTCTTATCTTTTTGGTCTGCACTGCAGAGGCCTAATTTTCATAGGACGCAACTTTTGTTCATTGTGATTATTGAGTATGGCGGTTAGTCAGTTAAACGTTAAAAATGAAACGGGGCCTCAAACTATAACAAATTTATAAATATACCAGTACAGTGACGTAATAATAATTGAAACGAATATACGGAATAAACAAACTTAATTCAAAATATTAAAAAGATGGAGCCCGATAATTTATCGCTTCACGAAAGAAATTTCTTAAAATATTTGGACGCCAGATCTTCGATGGCTTCCGGACTCAACAGCCATTTCTACAAGACGGCCTACCTGTTCCGCAGACCTTCACGTAAATATAAATTTATTTTTGTTGCGCTTTTTCTTAATTCATGTTTTTTGTTTTTTTAATTTTGTTCTTTTGAAGTAACTTTGATTATTGATGAAAATCGATTATTAGCCGAATGTCGGAAATCTTATTCGCAATTCCATATCGTTATTACTTTTCTCTCTCGTCGATGTGTTGTGAAAAACCGTGTTATTCCCATTTTTTATTTGGGGGAAGGGAAAAGTGGTAGTTTTATGCATGCGCTGGTTTTTGTATTTTTTTTAACTCGTGTATTGTATCTACGTTGTCGTACGAGTTAGGTTCATATTTATTTTTAATTAATTAATAATAGTAAATATTAAAACTATAAGCGTAATATGTAAATTTAAATATAGACTGCCGCGCGAAGGACTTTGTCTACCTCACATTTTATCATAAACAACGATATGGATTCATTAATAAAAGTACTTTTAAGTGATGATAAACCGTACTTTGTTTAAGACCCGAATTATGGATGATACTGAAATTTTAGAAAAGTACTCACACACACTATATGGTTTTTTGTTGATTGCGTGTTTAAATTTACAACCACCATTTTTCCGCTATTCTTTTGTAAATTTATAGAAGTAAATTTTGAAGTGTTGCGACAACCATTATTTTACTATGAAATACAGAGTCCAATTAGGTATGGAGAGATGTCGGATGGGAGACCGTCCTCTGACCTCCACATTATGCAGCGACCCGCAGTTCTGGTCCCGCGTAAAGCTGCGGGTCTCCCCCGTCATATGACCTTAGATATTGCGGGGGAAGTTAAACAACCCCTACCAAAACAAAATTTTTCTAATGAACTTTATTATGATACTCGATGCATTTTCTAAAATTTCCACTCATGAAATATTAACTTCGAAATTTGGATTATGATGAACTAAAAACACTAATAAAAAAGGCTATAATCAAAGGTGAATCGGTGAAAACAAGAACTATCAAGAACTGTGTCGGAACATCAGCGCTCCCCGCCTATAATTTGTGACTATCTTTGATGCAGAGACCCGATTCTTGCTCATGACACACATATGGATCATCGGAAGACGATGTATGAAGTTTCTTCAATTTATGTTGAGCGGTTCAAAGGTTACGCGGATACAAAAAGCTATATTTGACTTTTGTTCTCTATTTGTATCATTCTTGCTTATGGCATCATCTGAAAATATATATTAGTGATGTACCGATTCCAAAATTTAGCCGATGCCGATTCTTTACCTAGATTTTAAAAAATCAATTTCCTTCATAAATTTTACAAATCTAATGTGGACCACTTTCAATTTTCATATTTTTATATTTCAAATTTGTTTAAATGCTTTTCCTTAGCTTACTCTATAATATACAGTACCACAATTTGTTACTCGTATACCGTTGCTAAAGTGATGTTAAATAGTTTTATTACTCAGTAAAATGATAAAATAATTTTAGTTTAGTTTCATAAACTGAATACTAATATTTAAAGTAATTGGTTTTCCTTATGTTGAACATATTTTCTTTTTTCAACAATGTAAACAACAGCAAAAATTTTCATTAAAATTTCAAGGCCTTTTGGGTTTATAAAATTATTAAAATAAAGTCAGCGTAATAAAGTAATTTAATATATAAATTATAAAGTAGCTACGACTTAATATAGGATTATTATTAATACAGAGTAGGATATTACAATATTTAGAGCTTAGATAGTTAGAGAAAATGTAAATTTATGGGCAAATTAACTTATTAAGCTTTGCCTTTTTCGTAAATGTTAAATATTTTTATATAATTACACTTTAAAATGAATGTAAATGATCATAAATAGTGTTCTTGTATGTTCGATTTTCTATAAATATAGATTTTGTTTTGTACCTAATGAAAATTTAAAATTTCAAGGAATTGGTAAGAGAATTGGTTAAATTTGGCCGATTCTGTCGATGCCGATTAATCGATACACCACTAGTCTTTGTCAAGCGGTTCAAAAGTTATGGGTCAGATACAAAAGTGTGACGAACGGACAAATGGAATCCAGTATAACTTTTTCAAACTTATTTGGCGTAGCAATACTGAAAAACTAATCAAGAACCACATTGAAATTGGACTTATGCACTGATGATACCTGGAAAACCATTAAAGCAATCACGATCTGATATTAAATACATGAGAGAGAGACAAACCCAGCAATTGCCTTGCTGCAGATTCAACACCGCAAAAAAAAAAATAATATATATCTATCACTGTAGTTCTAACTTTTGGCACCCACATAAGCTGAAAATATGCTGTACAAGAACTGAAACCAAATACGAGTTTCTATGTAAATTTCTTCTAATTATGGAATTTGTTAAATATGAGACCACGATAATTTGGGCCTTCTCCAAAGTTCATTTTTTTCCGGGAAGGTGCACCGCCACTGCGGCGAAAGAAACCAAAGCAGTTACTAAATATGTACGCATCATCTAAGGAAGAGCATCAGGCAGATGCGAAACAAAATTGCTTATTTATATAGCTCTAATTCAGGAAACTTGATAACCCTTTTATATTAGCCCTTCCACATGTTAGTAATCAATGTCATATTGCGTCAGAAACGCATATTTGTCAAGTAAAACATCTTTAAGTACAAGGTCTAACTTTCGTGCGAGAAATTAGCTTTGGAGAGGGCCTAACTTGTAAACACAGTTTTGACAAGCTCTATAATTGCGAGGAATCTACATGGAAATTCGTAATGGGTAACAATTGAGAGGAAAAGCATCTTTTCACGAAGTTAGGATAATAAATTATAGTATTAGTTTGGTTGTGAAACAGCAAAAACTAAATTTATAAAACGCCATAATTATTAAAATTATATATTCACTAACGTAAGATATATATTTGAAAACTAGTCACTCGTTAATTACTAAACTAAAAATGGAACTTTAAAAATAGACAAAATATTCCAATTCAGTCACTTGTTTTGTCGGTACACAGTTGAAGGTTGGTAACGTAACTGGTCCATAGCCATAAAACTCAATGACATTGAACTAACAGTGTCGTTGGTAGTATTTATTTAAGAATGTGTGTATCTAGAATTTTTTAGAATTCCCTCAGCCACTCTGGAGCCGAAACATCTAGAAAGTCACCACTCGGCACTCGCCCTGATATGA
The DNA here is from genome assembly GCA_023014485.1 of Bathynomus jamesi. Lineage (NCBI taxonomy): Eukaryota > Metazoa > Arthropoda > Malacostraca > Isopoda > Cirolanidae > Bathynomus > Bathynomus jamesi. The sequence goes on from JAJOZX010000838.1 coordinate 875,055, forward strand.
CATCAAAGTTGGTAAATACGCTACCTTAAGGTTATATGTAGAAAAATTGACTCCAGGCAGACACATTGTAGTACAGTACAGTTCCTTTCCGATCACGACGGTTTGTGATGATCTCGATGTATTTATGGACCCAGAACTACGTCCAGAAGGGTCATATGCGCGGTGGTTCTACGAGAATGGAAGTTTTTTTTTTTTTTTACTACTACTATCAGACAAATTTAACCTTATATGGACCACTTGTATAATGTTTGTACCCGTTGAGTCCGAAATAAAGATTGTTAAAAACCACAAAATACTGTTACAGTGAAGGAAATAAAATTTCTCAAACATTTAGAAGTAATGTTTGACATGGATTTTATTTCCTTCACTGTAACAGTATCTTGTGGGGAGTTTTTTTAAGTCAAATGTGTGACATTAGAACTGATGCGCGACCATTGGCAACTTGGTTAATATTCGCTTTAGCACATCACCTGGACTTTGGGATATGACTGGTTTTTCTTATGTAGAATTTAAATATGAATATTTTCTTCTATGGTATTTCTTGTGCAAATTTATATTAACGGAGGTATAAGCAATTTTTGGATGGATTAAAATAAATAAATTGCATGCGCATGCGTAGATGCATTTTCTGGGAAAAAAATCGACGTTGAGTTCCAAATACAAATTGGAGTAAAAAACCATACAAAAAAACCATGTTATCCTAAGGTAACATGGTTTTTGGCATGAAAATGTTTTTCTGGTGTATTTCAGTTATTTGTGCATTTCTGACCTTCAAATATCCCCACAGGGGAGGGGAGGCAAAGCCCCGGCTAGGAGCACGGAGTTAGGCCTAGGTTAGGTTAAGTTTTTTAGGTTTGGTAGTGCCACTACGGCTAGGAGCACGCCCTCTTTTACCCCACAATTTCCTTCTACTTCAAAGCCCTGCCCACTTCCGGGGACTTCAAAATCGTGGGATGAGCGCGTGGGGGGGGGGGGGGGGGTCATATCTCCGCAACCGCTCATTTGCACAAGAAATTAAGGTCAGATTTACACAAAACACAGTAAAATACACCAGAGAAACTAATTCTCATGCCAAAGTCCAGATCATGTGCTAAAACGAATATTTAACGGTAACTTTACCCTAAGTGTTATTAGTTTAGTATAGTGTAAATATAGATTGAATGATATAAGACCTAATATAACGAGATGTCGAAAATGTGACATTTTCGACAAGTTCGGATTTTCTCTGAATTTTCGTCGCTTTTCATTAGTGTTATATTCAGTTAACCTAAATATACTGTGTACGTACGACTTAAATCACACTTCATCATGCTGTCAGTGTTGACATATAGAATTACGAAGGATATTCTTTTCATGCTTATAGAGGTCATTAGTCTTTTAAAAAATAGAAGTAAAAACACAAATTGTCATTAAATTGTTAGAGAGAAAAATTAAAATTTCATTATTATTATTATTGGTGGTTCTTCGCTCTTCGTTACTGTTAATAGCGTAAAGATCACTTAAAGAGGTCTTTATTTATGAGTGATTTCCTTCCATGGAGAGAGAACCATAATTAACAAACGACACCTGCGTGGATAGCAAGTTTCGCGGAGACTCGTTTTTTGTTAACAAAGTTGAAATTCATTACAAAAATCCTGATTGGCTGAAATTGGTCGCATGAGAAATAACTAACCAATCTTAAACGACCACCGAACCTAGTGTAATCTGGTTTCCGCGAAACTTAACATCAGCCGTTATTTCTCTTCAGGTACTCTCGTCAATGCCTCGATTATTACCTTCGTGGGCGCGGTGTTCTTCGTCGTCTCCTTCACCAGGTGAGTAAAGGTGATAGGGAAATGCGGCTTAACTCGCAGGAGAAACTTTAAAAAAAAAAGTTATAAAAACTTGGCAAATGCAGTTGCGTATCAAGTGAATTTTGTGCGGACATAAATGTTCGTAAATTGAAAGCTTGATTAAAAAAAAAAAAAAGTTCTTTTGTCAGAAAATCACTTCAGATTATAATTTATAACCACGTTACGAGTTCAGAAAGAATTTACTTCAATGTTCCGTTTACATTTGGGCGTCAGAGTGAAATGTTTTCCTGCTGTAAAACGGATGACTCACGTCGTAACTACGGATGCAGATTCCACTTTTAAACAAAGAACTTGCATGAATGTTTTGTATAATTAGACTCAACATCAGCTGCAGTTAGTAATGTTTTATAATACGAGGTTATTTATCGTTACAGTTAAGGTAAAGGTTTCAACTGAATTTGAAGTGAATAATCATCTTTGTTATTAATTAATAAAATTAATAAAATAAATAGCTTTACAATTTTTGTTTTAACAAATAATGGTGAAATTGGACTATATTTTGTTTAATTTAGCCCTTAAGCTTTAGTCTTTACTGGGCTCTGAATTAAAAATAAATTATATATATATATATATGTGTGTGTGTGTGTGTGTGTGTGAGAGAGAGAGAGAATTTAGACTTAAAATACACCGGTAAATTACTAAAAAGTTAGTGCATATGCTCCAAGGCGAATTCAAAATCGTTGTTTAGGTGCTAACGAAGTTCTCTGCTCATCAACTGCGTTCATAATCGAATTAGCCTCCAATTTTACTACATTGAATCCTTATGGCGCCTCTGATCTATGTGCAGCCGAATTTTGCATCTGTATTTGCATCGTTCTCTAATGTTGCTACATTTTACGTCGAATTTAGTCGAGAAAATAATTTAGGTCAGGTTTTAAAGGTTGAACAGTTTATGGAGGACGTCTTTAGTAATGGAGTTTGCATCTAGTTTTTATTTGTTTATACGTTCTAGATCAACTATGAAAGAATGAATTCTACATTCATTGGTTTAATATATAAGTACAGACAAAATGTAAACAAATTGCTTTTTACAATATATATATATATACTATATATGGTGTGTGTGTCACCATGCTCAAAATTAATTTTGTAAACAGGATTAAAATATTAGTTTGGTCTCAGCTAGTGTTCATTATAATATTTTGGTATTAATAAATTTTAACCTGAAAGAATTAGTAGTTACTTCGAAATTGCGTTCCTATTTCAAAGCCGTTTGCTTGCCTTTCTTTCACAGCCCGTATTGGCTTCAGTCTTACGCGGACACCTACAGCCCCTTTCTGAATATGGGTATGTGGGAGTTCTGCTTTGACGGCTACAGTCACTTCGATTACCAGTACGACAAAAAGTATAATGGCTGTAATCACGTCTTCTCCTTAGAGTATCAACAGATTCGGGAATGGCTGCTGCCACGTAAGTAAAAGGGTATGCGGGGTTACAGAATAGCAGGAAACAGTATTGTAAATATATATATATATATATTATATATATATATCCCCGCAAGGGGGTTCTAAGCTCGTGCTCTTGAGTGCTCTTTGTGCTCGTTTGTACGTGCTTGTTCCTGGAGGTTTCACGTGCGCCCTCCCGGCCCTAGCACCCAAGGATGATGGGGCTCGACCCTGCAGTCCTTGTCATCCTTGGTCTTTTTCCACTTCGACTGTCCCCTCCACCCTTTCTTTTTCCTCTGTCTTTCCTCTCACTTTTTCTTTGTTTTTCCGCTGAGATATGCCCTTTAAATAGAGGCGAATCGGTTCTTCCTGAACTAAAAAAAAATAAAAAAATATATATATATATATAGTTAAATAAGGAAGCGTGACCTTTAGGAAGAAAGTCAAGGTTTAAAATAAAATAATGTAGGAATTATCAATAATTGTTTTTTAATCTTTTAAACGTATTACTCATTCAAAACTGACGAAATAGATAATAAGCCTACTTCAACTTGAACAATCTTTATATCCATAATATAGGTTACATCCATATACTGAAATAATTAATTATTATTAATAATAAGCAAAGGTATTGTATAGAGGCAGATGGGAAAATAAAGAGTGAATGGAAGAAAGCTTCCGCCTATAAAAACAACGACCTCAGTATAATAAGAATTCATGATTGTTTTAAACGGGCAAGATTTTGTTTATTTCCTCTTTGACAGCGTGGTTGATGGCCACTCAAGCCTTCATGTCGATCGCTCTGGTGAGCATCGTAACTTCGTTGATCACCCTCAGTCTCCTCCTCGTGCGATGGCCCTTAAAAATTGTCATGAAGCAGGAGTGGCAGATGATCGGATTCTGCTTCTGGTGTCAAGTGATCACGTGTAAGTCGATGGATCGTGAATGTATCTCGCGTACTAAAAATGGTTTTATTTTGTAGATCGCTTCGTTTAAGTGTATATTTATACTTAAAATTTAAAAACGGCGTTCATTTTAAGAAACTTTCGACTTTGTCTACATATTTACATTATCTAGGTCTGGTCAAAATTTGTTGAGTGACAAAGGTATGTGAAGAACAACAGAGAATTGCGAACGAGATGTTAATCAGATTGTTAATCTTATGTTCACCGAGATGGCCTGTAAATGTTGGAATAAGTGGTCATGAAGGCATTTACCGGTACTTTATCAGTTTCCTATCGCTGCTTTATTGATGTGAAACGCACGATTGATTGACGTGGAAAAGAGCTTTGAAAAATGAAAGCGACAAAATTAGCAATTTGGAAAGAATGTCACAAATGAATGGAGGGAAAGGAACTCAGAATGAATGCAAGAAGTATGTCATTGTCCTATCTCTTATTCCAAGTTTATGTTGAGTGGAAGAGACCTTCTCAGTACTTCAATTCTCATCCTGTATTCAACACAGGCTAAGTTATTTTACACCCGTCATCGTTTTCTGCTATTGTACGAGTACTTTGACTTGCTTCTTTAGAAAATGGAAAAATTGAAATATTTTCCGTGGAAGAAGAGTTTTGTAGGTGAAAAATTAAATTAAATTTCTCTTTTAAGTCCATGGAATATGTATTGGAACGGGTCTATCGGGTTCTGTCGAAGGATACAAATTCAAGTAGGCTTCTCTCGAAACACACTCACTTAATATTCAAACAAAGTCATAAGTCATAACAATTACATCAGAAAGCTTTTATTGTACAACAGTTTCGACTCATTTTCCCATCATAACGGATAAAAACTGGGTTGAGACTAAGACCAAATTGATCTCACTGTTCATTCTCTAAACTTGATCTTTCAACAGCCGTTTCCATGGTTTTCGCTGTGACGGTTTTCGGCGTGATGTGTTGGTCGAGAAGTTGGCTCCTGAACCCCAATTTCAACTACTTGTCTTGGTCGTACATTTTCGCCGTTATCTGTAGTGGGTTTGAAGTCTTCGGTGGATTGATGTTGCTCAACGTACGTATTCGTTTGTCTTCCCTTTCGTTGACAGAGATCTGGTTTGGTAAGGTTGATGAAGAAGGGACAGCACCTTTTTTCAGTAGATTTTTATTATGGTGCTCTATTGAATTTATTATTAAAATAATGTCGGTTGTTAACCGTAAATTAACTTTACAACTTAATCACCGTTTTATTTTAATTCATTCATTCGCCGCCCTTCTTAAAGTAGCAAACGACCTTCCTCCTTCAGTTTTAATTCCGTGCAACAAAATTAAATTAATCCAGCCCACGGAGACTGTATGACGTTATCACTGAGCATTTGTCAATTTCCGCATCCGTATGATATCAGTAACCATTTCAACTATTTCCTGTACCTTGTTACGTCATCACTGCTTTTTTCCCTTTAGGAGATGTACGCAGCGCACGAAAGAAAGCGAGAGACGATGAACCTCCTTCAGATGCAGCCACAGTCTCACTTTGGTCCCATTCCCATCAACTACGATGCCCAATCAAATCAAGGATATATTTGAGACAAACGAAGGGTTCGATCTCCTTATATTATTATATTGAGTACATTTGGCAGCATCTTGAAGTCATCGTAAACTCATTTAGAGACCTCTTACTAAGACGGTGTCGTGAACACATTATAAGGATATTTCAAAGACATTTAAGAATGTCCTTTTGAGGACAAAATAATTTTAAGTCTCTATCAGAACATTTTATGTGCGGGTTTTAAGTTATTTTAAGAACAATACTGAAGGCATTCAGAAACGAGAGAGATTCTGTCGCGATGTTTCAGCATTGGTCTTCTTTAAATCAAATCTCGATTACGATATCCCATGTTCAAGTTTACTTCCTTATTATTAGTAAGATATAGTTGCAGTGTCAGAACCAAATAATGGTTATAATTATAATTTTACATGGTACGTTACGTGTGTACGTTATTCAGGTTATAAAAAAAGAGTTGCATCTGTTTTCTAACTTTTATAAGCAATTTTGAAACTATTTTTGATTTATTATCTATGAAATCTCGGATTATTCTCACCTTAATAAATGTAGTCATTGAAAACAGAGAAAGAAAGATTTAGCTTTAGTTGTTAAGAGTGTATTTGGGATTCTGGGATTGAAAATAGGCTCTGTAGGTTTTTGGCGTAGTTTAATCCCCTTCGTAACGGCAAAAGTCATATGACGAAAGGGATCTATCTACATCTCTACGTGGCATCCGAACCACGGGTCGCTACATCATCTGAACGCGGAGGACGGTCTCCCATCCGACTACAACCCAGACCCAGCCTCGTTTAAATTCGCTGATCAAACGGGAAGCGGTGTTGCGACGCGAGCGCGACGACGTTGCCCTAAATCGGCTGAGGAAGAAAAGCGAGTATGTGGAAGGGGTCCATTTGCCCATGATACATCGAACCTTAAGCACTGATAATTATTAGCCTTTTTTTGTGCGTGTGCTGGGAATGTGATGAAAAGGTAAATGTTACATTGGAATAATAATAATGATGATGATGATGATGATGATGATGATGATGATGATGACTAATGCATTTTACTTTAAATGCCGATTCATTTCAGGGAATTTGTTTTCTCACCGATTCGCATTCCGTTTTCGTAAATTTTCAGGAATCTAATTTGGAGTTTACATAAACGATTTTTAAAAATAAATAAATTTTCATGAGGTGTAAAACGGTTTAAAACAATTTTCTAGAAGCGTTACAAAAGGAAGTTTAGGAGAATTTTAAAATGTAATTTTAAAATATAGTTGTTGGAATATATCTTTAGGTATTAACTCTGTGATAGAAATTATAGGAGAAGTCAAATCTTTTTATACTGTATTCTTGGAGATAAAATATAGGATAAATTTGAACCACATTCGTCGTTCACTGAAAAGTGATTTTATTAAAGATTTAACATTAATGATGTAATAATGGCAAGGTTACGATTAAGCTCGATCACAATTACAATGACGTCATACCGCAAACTGAAGTTTTTAAAAACTTTTTAACTTAGAAAAGGATAGATATATATATACTGTATATAATGCGTGTGCGCGCGCTTATATCAACGTTCAAGAGAGACATTGTTTACAGATTAAGTCTTCGAAGTGGATATATATATATATATTTATTTATTTCGATTATATTTCAAACCACTTTTAACAATAATAAAGTAGGAAATTCTATTCAGGGAACGTATTCACTTCATCATTTCAAAAGAACGAAAAACCATCGTATTTACTGGTAAATATTTAGAAGGATCTGCACCTCATTTATTCTCCCGTTATGTCCTTCAGTTTAAGGGTTCATGAGCAATAATTATTATCCACAATCTATACAATAATTGTGCCTTATATCATCCGTCCATTATGTTATATAATGAAATCTCAATTCTGAAGAATTTTGTAAATGATTTTTACGTAAATTTTATTTTTTATGTAAATGAAAGTATTGTTGTATATTTAATAACGAAGAAAAAGAAATAAAGAGAATTTACTATAATTTTTTCATACCTACTTTCAAAAAGTTTTTCACATTATTAATTTCATCAAAATGAAGTTCAGAAAGATTATTTTTTATATATATATATATATTTTTTTTTTTTTTTTTTTTAAGTTCGGGAAGAACCGATTCGCCTCTATTTAAAAGGGCATATCTCAGCGGAAAAACAAAGAAAAAGTGAGAGGAAAGACAGAGGAAAAAGAAAGGGTGGAGGGGACAGTCGAAGTGGAAAAAGACCAAGGATGAGAAAGACTGCAGGGTCGAGCCCCATCATCCTTGGGTGCTAGGGCCGGGAGGGCGCACGTGAAACCTCCAGGAACAAGCACGTACAAACGAGCACAAAGAGCACTCAAAAGCACGAGCTTAGAACCCCCTTGCGGGGCTATATATATATATATATATATATATATAGTGTCCCATAAGCCTGAAACCATAGGGTAAAATAAGTAATTCATGTTTTCCCGTTTATGCAAGTGCCCATGATGTCTTTTGAGTAAGGAAAAAGCATCCAGGTAATTCTGCTCGTTGGAAATCGGAGTCAGAGGAAGATCGCTGAGGAATTTAACAGATTGCATCCGGACCGCGCGCCGATAGCACACAGCTGTGTCGGCAAACTTGTAGCAAAGTTCAGGGAAACGGAATCCATAGGAGATAAACCACGCAGTGGACCTCCGAGGACATCCACCGACGATGACACAGCCGCTACCATCCTCGCTCATTTCACAAACAGTCTCCAAAAGTCTCTCCGGCGTTTTTATTGCAGTTTTTATCATTTTGCCCTATGGTTCCAGACTTACGGGACACCCTGTATATACAGGATGTCCCAGAATTAACTATCTATTTCAATGAAATCGGACAAATTTTTTAAAAACACACTTTTATTTGTGTTTATCATGTTTAATATGTGTTAAAAATGTATAAATTTCTAAATTTTTTTCATAATTTTATTTTCGTAATTTTTTCATAGTTTTTCAGTTTTATTTTCACTCTCTTTCAGAACCCTATTAATAATGAATACACAAGAACGCATCTTTGTTGTAACATCCCGTATCAAAGGAATGCAATGTAATGAAATCAGAGAAAAATTTACAAGAAGATTCCACAGAACCGGTCCTACAGACAAAGCGATTCGTGAACTTGTGAACAAATTTAAAAGAACTGGATCCGTACACGACGAGGTAGGAAGAGGACGCCCAAGGACAGCACGTAACAGTACCGAACAGGTACGACAATTGTTTGAGGATGAACCAACAACTTCGGTTAGGGAGGCCGGTCGAAGACTCAACATATCCAAGACAACAGTTCATAGAATCTTGCGTTCGACACTGATGAAAAAGGCTTTGATACGGGATGTTACAACAAAGATGCGTTCTTGTGTATTCATTATTAATAGGGTTCTGAAAGAGAATGAAAATAAAACTATGAAAAACTATGAAAAAATTATGAAAAAAATTTAGAAATTTATACATTTTTAACACATTAAACATGATAAACATAAATAAAAGTGTGTTTTTAAAAAATGTGTCCGATTTCATTGAAATAGATAGTTAATTCTGGGACACCCTGTATATATATATATATATATATATGTTAAACACAGACCGTGCATGGAACAAGGAACTCTTCTGGGAAAATTAAATCCACTATAGTCCGAATAAGTAATGGTAAATGACAAATACCATAGTTTTTCTTTTTCATGATGCAAGCCCGACGTGGGCAACGGGTCTCTCGCAAAGAGGTCCCATAAATATAGCTTCTCTCACCAGCTATCTGCAAAGCAGACAGGATCCAGCTTTGGGACATGGATCTAGGGTTTAAAGCAGCCTAGCCCTGCTACATTTAGAACAACCTCAATATAAGCAAAAGACTCGTTGCATTCACGTCGGATTGAATACATCAAAGCTGGATCCTGTCTGCTTTGCAGATAGCTGGTGAGGGAAGCTATATTTATGGGACCTCTTTGCGAGAGACCCGTTGCCCACGTCGGGCTTGCATCATGAAAAAGAAAAACTATGGTATTTGTCATTTACCATTACTTATTCGGACTATAGTGGATTTAATTTTCCCAGAAGAGTTCCTTGTTCCATGCACGGTCTGTGTTTAACATATAAGTTTCTCAGGGGACCATTCTGAGTTTGTGTGTGTGTGTATATATATATATATATATATATATATATATATATATATATACACACACACACACACACACACACTTCCGTGAACATGCAACCCAACATCCGGACACAGTCCCCATTTATACAGATGGTTCCCGTTCGGAGACTGGTGCGGCCGCCTCAGCGGTGATACTGACCCAACCACTTTCTCGAGGCGTCAGCTTGCCCCGCGAAACCTCCGTTTTCTCGGCAGAACTTTTCGCGATTAAGGAGGCCCTAGACATACTGCACACTCACTCTGCCAGCTCTTTCGTCATATATTCAGATTCCCAAAGCGCACTTCTCTCCCTAGAGAGATGTAACCGCCCTCATCCGCTCGTCTGTACCATCCAGCAAATTTTCCATTTTTTAACAGCCTTCCGACACGAGACAATCGCCTTCTGCTGGGTCCCGGCACATGTCGGCATCCAGGGTAACGAGGAGGCGGACCGCACGGCAAAGTCGGCCTGCTTACTGCCGGCCTCCTCCCGGCCCCTTCCTTTCACCGACTTCTTCCCGACTCTCCGCTCCCATTTCCGTTCCATCTGGCAACGGGAATGGGACCAGGCCACACAAAAACTTCATAAGATCAAACCGCAAGTAGGATACTGGGCCTCCTCCTTCCACCGGTCCCGACATAAAGAAGTGATTATAGCCCGTCTCCGCATAGGACACACACGCATTATTCATGGTCACCTAATGGCTAAATCGCCAGCCCCGCTCTGCCCTACCTGTCACACTCCCATCACTGTCGTACATCTCCTGGTCGAATGTCCAAACTTGTCCGCTCTTCGTTGTAGATGTTTCCCTCACTTGGCCGAAATTCCCATACCCGAGCGTCTACAATTCATGCTCGCTGAGGGCCCCCATTTTTCGAAGGAAGCGATTTTCTGTTTCCTCACTTATTCCCACCTGTTTCAACGGGTCTGAGACCAGGGCCCCCATACCCACTCCCAAGTAACTGAACACTACATCCCCCCCTTGGTATATCATCCCCAACTCAGTAACACCACTCACCCACTGCCTCGCTGAGATATGTACCACACTAGGTACGAATCGGCGGTAAAATAAAGAAAGGAAAAAAAAATTTATATATATAATTATATATATATATAGGGTCGGCAAAACAAAAAAGGGCGACCTTTTAAATCCTTCATATCTCGGCAAATACGGTACATAGAACCATGAAATTTTAGTATGTTAGTACTAGGTAATTTTATGGTTTGTATGCCAACTTTTAGCATTTTAGCTGAGAAATTAGATTTATGGCGAATATTCCAGAAAAATCTTGCTAATCATAGGTTCAAGTTGATAATTAATTAAAGCGATTTTAATTAATGTAAGCCAATTGCAGGAGGTTTGGACAAGCTTCAAGAAAATCAATAAAACAGGAGATATCAAAAGAATACCAGGTAGCGGTATTAAATTTGGCCACCAAACAGTCCTGATTTAAATCCTGTCGATTACGGCCTTTGGGAAGATTTGTCACAGAGAATTTATCGTGTCGGGTCAAAGTAAGAAATGTCGCTCATTTACGACAGCTTCATCTGGAAAAATGGGATGAACTACCACAAAAACAAATCAAAGCCATAGATGAGTTCCGTCCTAGACTGAGAAAGGTTGTAGAAGTTCGTGGTAAACATATCGAGCAGTTTTTGAACATAAAGGTAGCACCATATGTGAGTACTTTGGGACTTTTTATCTGCACATACAATGCAGTAGTAGTATAAATGGAGAATTTCCAGTGGCATAAAGAAATGTTCAATAAATCAGTAATTTCCATTAGTTTTCTTTGAAATCCGCTCACCGTATAGGAAATTTACTTAGTTGTGGGGTGTGAAAAAAAATAGTGAAATCTGACAATATCTTTGAATTTCGTCTCTTTTTTTTTTTTTTTTTTTTTTTGCCGACCCCTATATACAGGGTGGCCCAAAAAAAATGGCACCAATTTTGAGAAGTGATATCTCAATAACCATTGCAGCTAGGGACTTAAAAAAACAACCAAATGAAAGATAATTATTTTCTCTTTAAATACTTATTCTATGGCTTGATGGTTATAAACCCATATAATGCCCAAAATTGGCTTCCAAAAAAAATATACAAAAAAAAGTTGCGCATTTATATTTATTCCTTGATCCTAATTTTAAATGAAATTTTTCTATTCCAGAACCCTCAAGATGGGATTGAGAGAATCTGATAACAACATTATACAAGCACTACGTGAAGAAAAGGGATATTCATTAAACAGAATCCTTTACGAATTTCCAAATAGAAATTGGAAAAAAAGAACTGTGGCACATTTTTTACAAAAACTTAAAGAAACCGGCAGCAGTCAACGGCGTCCGGGAAGTGGTCGACCAAAAAGTATTAGAACGCCAGAAAACATTGAAAAAGTAAATGAAATGGTTTTAAGTCAAGAGGAACAACTGGGAACAAGTAAAAGTGAACGTGAAGTTGCGAAAGAAACCGGGATTTCACGTTCATCAGTACAGCGAATAATTCGAAAAGATCTTGGGTTGAAAACATTTAAGAGGGTGAAGGTTACTGCTTTATCGGAGCCTGTGAAAGAAAGACGTTTCCATCGATGTAAAAATCTATTGCGAAGATTTCGGTCAAATGAGTCTGAAAAAAATTTGGTTTTCTGATGAGAAACGATTTACGGTCGAAACACCACGAAATACCCAAAATGATCGGGTTCGTGCAGCAGTGGCGACAAAAACTCATGTTGACCCAAAACGACTTTTGCGTGAAAGAAAACACTTTTCAGATTCGATAATGGTTTCCCTTGCAGCGTCATCTGAGAACAAAACATCCATCATTTTTATTGAGCGAGGCGTTAAAATTAACTCAATTTACTACTGTAATGACATTTTGTCTCCAATGTTGTCAGAGATCAAGGAGACGAGCACTGATTTTGTGTTAATGCAAGATGGAGCCCCATCTCATACAGCCAAGGAAACAATAACATTTCTCAATAATAATTGTCCTGGTTTTATCGAACCAAATAATTGGCCACCATGCAGCCCAGATCTAAACCCCATTGACTACTTTGTGTGGTCTGCCTTAGAGAGAGAAGTCTACCATGGTCAGAAAATCCGTGATGTGAACCATCTTCGTGAACGAATTCAGGCTGCATGGGAAAATCTCTCACAAGTGACGATCTCAAAGGCAATTTCAAAATGGAGGGCGAGATTACAGGCTGTGGTTGACCATAATGGAGGGCAGATTGAGCCATTTATTGAAAATTAGGTTTAACTTCAAACCACAGAACTTCGTTTAAAGACCGTAAATTAGAAGATAATTAATTAGAAAAAAATAAAAGGAATAAATATAAATGCGCAACGTTTTTTTGTATATTTTCTTTGGAAGCCAATTTTGGGCATTATATGGGCTTATAACCATCAAGCCATAGAATAAGTATTTAAAGAGAAAAGAATTATCTTTCATTTGGTTGTTTTTTTAAGTCCCTAGCTGCAATGGTTATTGAGATATCACTTCTGAAAATTGGTGCCATTTTTTTTGGGCCACCCTGTATATTATATATGGGATGAATTTCACAATTAAACACGTGAAATGAAGGATGCAAACCCACAAGGAAAAAGAAAAATGATTCCAAGGCCTTTCGTGTATTCAGAAGTACACCTCGTCAGGTGTACTTCTGAATACACGAAAGGCCTTGGAATCATTTTTCTTTTTCCTTGTGGATTTGCATCATATATATATATACACTTTGTGTGGGTTCGAATGACGCGACGGTTCAGGATCGACCTACGAACGACCCCTCTGCAGCATCCCGCCTCATTTGCGGGATTTGGTGAATGAGGGAATTGCTGTCTGATCTCCTCCTGCCCTTATAGTCAGCCACGCATAGCTGGCCAGGGACTTTGCACAGGAATCTGTCCAGCTGGTTCATATATATATATATATATTTTTTTTTTTATCGCCGATTCGTACTTACTGAAAGTGGTACATATTTCTGCGAGGCAGTGGGTGGGTGGTGTTACCGAGTTGGGGATGGTAGACTAGGGAGGTGAGTAAGGTTCAGTTGCTGGATAGCGGGTAGGAGGGGTATGGCCTTAGACACGATGAAGCAGATGGGAATAAGTGAAGAAAAGGAAAATAGCTTCCGCTGAAAAATGGGGGCCTTCGGCGAGTATGAATTGTTGACGCTCGGGTGTGGGAATTTTGGTCAAGAGAGGGAAACACCTGCGACGAAGAGCGGACAGGTTTGGGCATTCGACCAGGAGATGTACGACAGTGATAGGGGTATGGCAGGTAGGGCAGAGCGGGGCTGGCGATTTAGCCATGAGGTGACCATGAGTAATGCGTGTGTGTGTGTGCTAGGCGGAGACAAGCTAGAATCACTTCTTTATGGCGGGACCGGTAGAATGAGGAGGCCCAGTATCCTAATTGTGATTTGATCTTGTGGAGTTTGTTTTGTGTGGCCTGGTCCCACTCTCGTTGCCAGATGGAGCGGAAGTGGGAGCGGAGAGTCGGGAAGAAGTCGGAGAAAGGGAGGGGCCGGGAGAAAGGGAGGGGCCGGGAGAAAGGGAGGGGCCGGGAGAAAGGGAGCCCCACCGACGTCGCCCACCTTTCTACCTGGTAGATGGCGAGCTGAATTTGCCGTTGAACGACGGACGGCTCCCGCCCTGCGAAGTAGATCGCAAGGTCATTCGCGTAGATGGAAGAACGGATGGTGAGTGGAAGGCATTTTGAGATTGTGTTCATGACGATGAAAAAACGTAGAACACTGAGGATGCTTCCCTGTGGGACCCCGTCCTTCTGCACGAAGGTGTCTGAGAGGACCGAGCCCACCCTAACTTTAAAGGTTCGGGAGGACAGGAAGCCCCTGATGAAGGTCGGCATGGCTCCGATGAGACCTAGATGTTGGAGCTGACTAAGAATTATTGTCCGACGAGTGGTGTCGTATGCCTTCTGGATGTTAAAAAAAATTGATAGGACGAACTGTCCACTGTCGAAGGCATTCTGTATGTCTCGGCTGAGGAGTAGGAGGGGATCAATGGTGGAGCGAAATTGTCTGAAGCCGGATTGGGTAGCCGGGAAGGAATTATTATTTTCCAGGAAGAACGATAGTCGCGTAGCGACCATTTTTTCGAAGATTTTGCAGGCACAACACGTTAGGCGATTGGTCTGTAGTTTGTGGGATCGAGGGAATCTTTGCCGGGTTTGGGGATAGGGATTAAGTAGGCCTCCCTCCACCGGGAGGGGAAGGCGCCCTCTATCTATATGCGGTTGTATAGGTCTAGTAGGAAAATTTGTAAGGTAGGGTGGATGTGCTGGATCATGCTGTAGGGGATACCGTTCGGGCCGAGGCAAGGGGATTGTCGAGAGGCCAGTGCCGCCTGTAGTTCACGCATGGTGAACAACCGGTTGTAGGTGCTGTCTATGGAAGGTGAAGAGGAGCTATTGTTAGGGGCGGATACGAGGGAACTAACTGCGGAGGAAGAAACGGCGGCGAAGGTAGAAGCTAGGTGGTTTGCCACCGATTTGGGCTCGTATAGGAGTCCGTCGTTAGTCCGGAGGACCGGGGGTCGGGAGGGGACATGTCGCCTCTCGACACCCCGTACCTTCTTCCAGATGGTGGCCGAAGGTGTGGTGGTGGTGACGCCGGATACAAAGTCACGCCAAGAAGCTCGGCGCGCTGTCTTCATTGTACGGCGGGCAATGGCCCTGGCCTGCTGCATCTCCGTGCGATGGATGGGGAGTCGCGTACGGTAGAAGCGTCGAGGAGCCTTCTTGGCGCGTACGGCCTCCGTGCACTCTGGGGTCCACCAAGGTACCCGTCGGGTGCCGGGGTAGGTGGAGGATCGTGGGATGCTAGTGCACGCAGCTGCTACAACGATTGACTCGAGGTATGCAATGCACTCGTGGAGGATGTGAAGTGGGCAGTCGTAAGGGTTGTATATGTATCGTCGTGGAAGCGGGACCAATTAGCTTTAGCAGTAATCCATTTTTCCGGTACCCGAACGGTCTGGTCGGGCCAATTGAGTGCGAGTTGAACAGGGAAATGGTCACTTCCATAGTCCTCTTGGAGGACTTGCCATGTGAAATCTAGGAGGGCATCGGTCGACACGAAGGACAGGTCTATACAGGATAGAGTTGCAGGTGGTGGCATGGTAGAATGTAGGTGAGCCATCATTATGGCACTCGAAGGAGAGCTCGGTCATGATATTAATCAGGGTCGGGGCCATATAGGTGGTGTGTGTGTCTCCCCACAAGGGGTGGCGACTATTGAAATCGCCCAGTAATAGAAAGGGCCTGGGGAGTTGTTTTACCACCTCCACCAGGTCATCGTGTAGGGAGGGAGGTATATTAAACAGACGGTGTACTGTCTATCCAGGGAAAGCCGGGTAGCAATCACCTGTAACGGGGATCGGATAGGGAGATTGTGGAAGGGGACTGCGTGATGTACGAAAATGGCAGCCCCCCCTCGAGCCCAGGTTGAAGATGGGGTGGTGATGTAGGAATATCCAGTCGGGGAGGGCATGGGCCTGGTCCCCAGGATGAGCTCCTAGAGACAGACACACACCAGACGGGAAGTGGCAATCAAGGAATTAAGGCCTTCCTAATTCGCGAATATTCATCTGCAGTTCCAGTGTACTATTGTAGTTTTCGGGGGATCCATTATTTGATGATGGGGGATGGGTAAAGGTGTAGGGTCTAGGAGGTCGGAGTGTGAAGGGAGATCTAGGGTTCGCGAAGGTGAAGGATGGGTCAGGAGTATGGCTAGCTATCTGCCGTTCACCAGAGGAGGAATCGGTCGGCTAGTCGATCTCCGCGGAGAGTGCGGGGTCGAGTCGGCTGAGCGAGACCGGAGGCGTGAATCACGGCAGCTAGGAGAACGTCGTGGGCTCAGAAGGGGAGAAGTTTCTTGGTAGGCTTCTGTGTTCGGGCCAGGAGGGGCGCTTTATTTCCCAAAGTGGCACCTCTCCGCCTGTCTGGAGTCTCACGGAGGACCCTGGGTGGCGATAGGGGGTACCAGAAGGACCGGGCAGGTGGGAGGGAGGACGTGCTCAGGGTGGCTAACAAGGCGGGGCCGGGAATTTTGGGGGGGACAGGTACTGTGGGGGTGAAAGGAGATGAACCAGTGTGTTCTCGTGGAGGGGTGGAAAAAAAATGGCACCAAGAGGCAAGGGCAGATCCATAAGACTCACGGGCGCGGCCGAGCTCCCCTCGGCCACACCGTGCAGCTGCGCCAGAGCCGCATCCACTGGATCCCCGGGGAGGAGGAGGATGTCCAGATTGGATGTCGTCTTGGGGGGGGGTCATGTAATTCGGCAACTATTGTCAGAGTCTCTGGGAGTAGATTGGTGGGACTTCTGCGGTGCGGCGGTATGGTCCTCGTAGACGAAGTGAGGGTCCGAGCCGTCGTCTTAGATCTAGGGGAAGAGGGAGACACATTTTGAAAGGCCGGAGGGTCTGGCGACTCCGGCGTCTCCGTCTCGTCGGCTTGCTCCGGGTGGTAGGTTCGGGTGTGTGCAGAGAGTGCTGGGGGGCTAGGGTTCGAGGTGGGTGGGGCCTGGGTGTCCTGGTCCCAGACTTCTGGGGAATGTGTGGCAGGTGAGGTGCGTGAAGAGAAGGGATGGTGGGGGGACAGGAGGTCGTCGGTTCCTGCAAGGACTTCCTTTGGGAGGGATGGGGAGCAGTAGTCGAGGGGGGTTTGAGCGGCAGGCCAGGGCGGCGTGCCGAGAGGACAGAGCCGAGGGCAGCGGCGTAAGATACCCCTGCCTCACCTCCCGACTCAGCACTCTGTCGTGCGTCTCTCGGAGGCTAAGGAAGTCCGCTACCTGTAAGCCTCTGACCTCCTCGAACCTGAAGAACAGGCATTCGCGGGATGAAGAGGGGTGTGCGCCTTCACAATTGGAGCATTTGGGTGTGTTGGGGCACTTGTCTGGGTGACCGATTTGTCCGCAACGAACACACAGTTGGTGCGGCTGCCGGCAAACTGAGCTAACGTGTCCAAACTTGTTACATTTAAAACAACGGGTCGGGTCTGGAATGTATGGGCGGACAGAAAACTCGCATGAAGTGCGGTCTCCCATACCCCATACAATACGGTCGGGAGGGACTAAGGTATTGAAGGTAAGAAGTAGACGCGGAGTGGGGGAGGGGGTACCTCCCTGTCGGGATGTGAAGCGATAGATCTTGGTGACACCCTGGGGTGCGAGGTCCTCCAGGAGCTCGTTCACTGTGATCGACAATAGGCGGGTGGCGTAAATAGTGCCCTGACTCTGGTTCAGGCGAGGGTGTGGGAAAACGGACACCGAGCATCCAAGGACCTCAGTGAGGGAGAGTAGGGCTTTCGTCTCTACGGCTGAGCGTGATTTTATGAAGAGGGAGCCATCCCTCTGCCGTCGTACATCATAGCGACTGGAGTTGCTGCGGGCTCGGATCGCCTGAAACGTCCGTTCAGAGTTGGTCGGAAGGGATCCAGAGGTAGGCCGGATCACTAGGAATTTGTGGATACTAGGAAGGGATAGGGAGGCTGTAGAATCGAAGTGGACTGGGATATCCAACGGTCGATAGGATGGTCGTGAATGCCGACTTCCCCGTCCACCGCGGGGCTCTCTCCATGGGGAGGCGGGCAGACGGCGGGTGAGGGGGGCATACGGGGAGAGCATGAAGCCGGGTTTTGGAGGCAAGTCTTGGGTGGAACTTGACTTGCCCGAAGGCGGCTGAGGTGGGCTGGGTCGAGACCCCTGCTCCAGAGGGTGTACGTCCAAGGACATATTCAAGGTACAGGCTGGGGTCGGTAACGGTAAAGGAGAGTGCAAGTGTTCCGTTACCAGAGGGGGGTCAACCCCATCAGGATGCGGTCTTCCAGTGGTAGAGAACTCGAGGGCCTGGTTGCCCACCAAACGAGTGTTGAGAGTAGTAGTAGTCCGAGTATTAGAAGCAGTAGTAGTAGTAGTAGTAGTAGTCCGAGTATTAGAACAGAAGTCATAAGCCGAGTAGAAGAAGCCATAGCAAACAAAAAGAAGCTTCATCCCAAGCGCGCATCCAGCCACCACCGACTCCAACAAGGGAAAGGCGAATCGTGGGCACACTCGGTCCCACC
This sequence comes from Bathynomus jamesi, assembly GCA_023014485.1. Taxonomy (NCBI): domain Eukaryota; kingdom Metazoa; phylum Arthropoda; class Malacostraca; order Isopoda; family Cirolanidae; genus Bathynomus; species Bathynomus jamesi. The sequence continues at coordinate 894,018 of JAJOZX010000838.1, forward strand.
GCCAATAGATGTCACACAGGGGAGATACACCCATTCTCAGTCCCCGTGCCTAAAAGGCGGCCACTCTCATCCAACGCGCGGTGAAAGATGGCAGGGACAAGGCTTGGGTTTGGTTTAAGAGCGACAAAGGTGAAGGACAACCACCTCCCTCACCCAAGGTCCAAGGAGAGAGTCAAGTCAAGGTCCAAAACAAAGCCAAATGCAGGGAAAAAAAGCCAGAAAGAGTTGGGGAAAGGAGGAGAAAGAAATATAAGTAGGAGAGTAGGAGATCAGACGGGTCCCCAAACGGGTTCAATGGTCCACGAGGGCAGAGAAAGCCCTTACATCGAAGGAAGATGCATTCTCCAATTGTTATAATGTTACCAGTGGTGGGCACGCGCAACGATTTTTGTAGCGCCGCAACCGCAACCGCAACTTTGCTGAAATAGTTGCGCCGCACGCGCAAGCGCAACCCTTTTCAAAAAGTTGCGCCGCAAGCGCAAGCGCAACCAAAAATGTTGCGCCGGAAGTTTCGCCGCAACTTTTTGCGGCGCAACTGCCCACCTTTGCATTTAACGTATATCCCAGTGGTGGGCACGCGCAACGATTTTTGTAGCGCCGCAGCCGCAACCGCAACTCTGCTGAAATAGTTGCGCCGCACGCGCAAGCGCAACCCTTTTCAAAAAGTTGCGCCGCAAGCGCAAGCGCAACCAAAAATGTTGCGCCGCAAAATGTTGCGCCGCAAAAAGTTGCGGCGCAACTGCCCACCTTTGAATGTTACAGACCAACAAAGACCCTAGGATCCACTCATGGTTGGTCTACCTAACTGTGTTCGTAATTGTGTATGTCCTCCGTGGTGGCGGAGGGGACCTACAATTTTACGTGGGTTCCGAACCACAAGAACATAAGAAATTTATGCAAAAACTGCCTGTACATTGGCAACGACCAATTTTTGCATAACTAATTAATTATCAATTTAAAACTAATTAATTATCGATTTAAAACTAAAGATAGAATTTCTGGATCCAGAGGATCAAGTCATAATAGACTACTATCCACAAATATGTTACACTCTATATCTATTTATAACCAACATGCAAATATATCAGATCCAAAGAATCCAGTCAATTTCATTACGGTATCCATCAGTACTAGTACCTTGCCAACGAAAAATAAGTCACGATCCATATCGATTGCAGACCAAGTCAAAATTTACATATACATTACAATATATATGACGCGTTCGGTGGAGAAGGGGCGAACGCAACATTTTCGAATTATGCCACAAAATGCAGTTAAAGTTTGTAAACTTTAAACCTTTGTATTTTTCCAGTTTATTGAAATGTTGTATGAATTTGAACACATATTTGAGTAAAATATTGTTGTGTAATATGTCGATATAATAAAACGCCAAGAAATTTTACAATATTATTTATTGATAGCTTCTGATGTTAACTGGTGTAATCCATTATTTGGTCCTCTTCGTCGAATGTTGTATTACCTGCTTCAACTGTTTCGGTTTCTTCCAGTTCTTTTAAGGGTTCACTGCAGTTGCAGGCATTAGGTCTGATAATTCTTTGAGATCTTTTATTTTTTCCTTAGTTATTGGCAGCAATTGGGAATACTTTGGTTGCAGTGTCTGCTGGGCTAGATTGAATAAACTGACACTGTAGGATTTTTACCCTTTCTGCAGTCTGACGGGATGGCTATTATCTGGGGTTGTGCGGTATGCAGTAGATATTACGTAGCCTTCTTTGTGTTGAAAGTCAAATATTAACTTTCTTGCATCTGTAAATTTAGTAGTTGTTGATTTCCTAATGACAATGCACGTTTTTAGGACGTCAAAATCGAGAAAATCAGCCTGTTTCATTTCTACAACTAGGAAGTGCTGCGAAACGGCTGTAGTTATGGCCGTAACATAATCTTTTTTGGTGTAAATAATATTGCTGTAATTATTTTTTATATTTTATTCAATTTGGCCAAATTGAGCATCACAGGGCATTGTCGAGTGACCAGAAAGTAGATAGATGTGTTCAATGTGAAGCAATGATGAGGAGTGAATTTCTCTGAGATACATTAAAACCTAAATTTTACCATGAAAGAGTGCAGACTAACATCTAATTTTTTGCATAGGTAAAGCAAAGGTTTTAAAGGATAATTATACGACAAAAAACTCATTTTTCGAATTTTGTGGCGTTCGCCCCTTCTCCACCGAACGCGTCATATACTCAGGAGGAAAAGTGTAGGTGTGGCTGTAAAGGCTGTACAGTAATGTAGAATGTGTGTGCACCCATTTTGGGTCTCCCATTTCAAGGTGTTTGTGGGGCAAGTGAAGATCATGAGTTTTTCAATACCTCACAGTACTATGGGGGGCACCGCTCGGCAGAGGAATCTCTTTAAATGGGGTGTGTAAGGACAGAGAGTATCCCCTAACCCAAGATGCTGCCTCCCAATATCCCACAACACTTGTGTTGAGCTGCGGGATCGATCACCACAAAGCCTTACTTTTACTACCTTAAACTATACCCAATCTATCAACATATTTGTCTAATCGATTTTTAAACATGTTTATAGAAGTACTACTAATTACTTATACCGGCAAACTATTCCAGCTATTTACTATTCTATGCGTAAAAAGGTTTTTGGCAACTGCTGTCTCGAACCTTCTACTTGTCAACTTACACCCATTATTTCTAGTCCTATTATATTGAGATATTTCGAAAAAGCTCTCTCTATCTACGTTATCGAACCCATTCATAATTTTGAAAACCTGGATTAGATCACCCCTTAGCCTCCTAGTCTCGAGTGTTGTCAATTTTAACTCTTTAAGCCTATCCTCGTACGACTTTGACCGAAGCGACGGAATCATCTTAGTTGCTCGTCTTTGAACTCTTTCGATTTTGTCTATATCTTTGCGCATATACGGATTCCAAAATTGGATCGCGTACTCCAAATGGGGTCTAACTAATGATTTATAAAGAGGAACTATAATATCGCGCGATTTGTACTAAAAATTTCGAGCTATAAAACCTAACACTTTGTTCGCCTTATTGACCGCTGCTGTACTTTGTTTCGCTACTTTTAAATCACCAGTGACTATAACTCCTAAATCTTTTTCCTGCTCTACGCTTGTTAAATCTTTCCCTGACATACTATACGCAAAATTACCGTTACGCGAACCTATATGCAAAATTTTGCACTTATCAACGTTAAATCTCATTTGCCATGTGACTGACCAATCAACGATTTTATTCAGATCTTCCTGGCCACAGACGGACGCGCCCTAAGCTCCGGACAAAGCAAAGGGATATATATATAAGGCCGCTTCTGGCAACCTTCAATTTCAATTTAAGCAGAAAGCCACAGACAAGAAGGAAAGAAACATCCATCATGTTGGAGAGGGACTATATTTTGTACAATGCAACGTTTCAAGCACAAACTATGCTCATTTTCAGGCAAAAAAATTCTAAAAAGTTAAAAACAGAATATTAAAAACCATAATGAATGACAAATATAAGATACAAAATAATGTAAGGAAAAAACCCAAACTAAAAATTCACAAGCTTTTAAAACACTAAAAATGAAAGTCACACACTAAAAAGAACGCACCTTAAGTCTAAGTAGCACAGATTCCGAGGCAAAACTAATACAAACAGAAGCATCTAAAAACAAGTAGAGGTTGGTTGTTAAAAATGTTCAGTTAAGACGGAGGGGAACGGATGAATTATCAGAATTGAGCGAAGGGGAGAGAGTTTTAATATATAATGATTCTAAAAGTCTTAAAGTTTGCTCACACGGAGCGGAATCTAAAATGTTAAAATTAGCTAAAGTTATATCCACTTTGCATTGAATAACATGGCTGCCGTTATTGGCTGCGTATAGCTGAAGCTTCTTTAGTTCTCAGTGGTTTGTTAGTTCTATGGCTTATGCCCATGTGGGCACAGAAACGCGACACGAGGCTCCGCACAGTGCTACCAATAAAGCTCCGATCACATCGGGGACACTTGAATTCATATACAACAGCACTGCGCAGAGCATCCGATACACGGTCTTTTACATTAAAAAATGAGCCAATAGAACGACGGTTAAAATATACTAGTTAACACCCTACTTAACCGAGTGTATAATTTATGTTCTAATTATCAGTCTTTGCATAATGAATTTGTTTTTTTAAGAAAATATTTTGTGAATAATGGTTATCCTTTGCAGATCGTACAAAACGCTATCAATAGATTTTTAGCTAACATTTATAAACCAAAAATGTCTAATTTTAATGTTCCTAAAGATGTATATTATTTTGTACTCCCAGAAATGGGATATCTGAATTCATATGTCAAATAGACTTTAAACTAGTATTTGTTAACCGTGTCGCGTTTCTGTGCCCACATGGGCATAAGCCATAGAACTAACAAACCACTGAGAACTAAAGAAGCTTCAGCTATACGCAGCCATGTTATTCAATGCAAAGTGGATATAACTTTAGCTAATTTTAGATTCCGCTCCGTGTGAGCAAACTTTAAGACTTTTAGAATCATTTATATTAAAACTCTCTCCCCTTCGCTCAATTCTGATAATTCATCCGTTCCCCTCCGTCTTAACTGAACATTTTTAACAACCAACCTCTACTTGTTTTTAAATGCTTCTGTTTGCGTTAGTTTTGCCTCGGAATCTGTGCTACTTAGACTTAAGGTGCGTTCTTTTTAGTGTGTGACTTTCATTTTTAGTGTTTTAAAAGCTTGTGAATTTTTAGTTTGGGTTTTTTCCTTACATTATTTTGTATCTTATATTTGTCATTCATTATGGTTTTTAATATTCTGTTTTTAACTTTTTAGAATTTTTTTTGCCTGAAGATGAGCATAGTTTGTGCTTGAAACGTTGCATTGTACAAAATATAGTCCCTCTCCAACATGATGGATGTTTCTTTCTTTCTTGTCTGTGGCTTTCTGCTTAAATTTATTATATATATATATATTATATTATATAATATATATATCACTTATTTTAGAGGAGGGGCGACAAGCTTGACCTTCGCGAAATGAGGAATCATCGCGCGGAACGTTTGTAAGGTTGTAAGGCAAGGTATATGTTACACGCGTACTGTAGATAGTTGCCTAATGTTGATATTAGAAATTTCCACATTACGTGTAACATATGTAACCTAACCTAACATTAGGTTAGGTATCATATGTTACTGGTATCAACATTAGGCAATAGAGCTTGCATAATGTCAACATTACGCGTAATACTGTATATATATATAGTGTTATTTTATAATTGATGCATATTTTATTAGTGGGTTTTTTCCCTTCAGAATGGTAACAGATTGGGGGGTTTATTCCGCATATAATCACCTAATATGGAAAAATATGGATGAACCGGAATAGAAAAGAAAATCAAGATCGTCGAGTGATTTCATGCGACAAATTCTGTGACGCAAGTACAGAGGAATTTTTGCAGAGAATATGGATAGAAATGCAATATCACGAATTGTTATTAAATTTCAAACAAAAAGAAATGGAAGCAGTCAACAGAAAGGTAGTAGTGGTAGGCGACGATCCACAAGAACTGTGCAACATGTAAATATAGTTCATGAAATTATTGTGCCGCAGTCCGCAGAAATCAATTCGATGTTTGTCAACAAAAGTAGGCATTTCACGAACATCTGTGGATCGTATACTTCGTACCGAATTAAACCTTTTCCCTATAAAATTCATTCACAAGTTTCACTGACTACTGTTCAAAAACAAAAACGAATGGAATTTGCAACATGGATGTTAGCAAAGCTAGATCCTGAGTTTTTGAAACACTTCTTCACTAACGAGTGTTATGTACAATTGTACATCTATCTTGGGAGATTACTAAGCAAAATTTTCGTTACTGGGGAAGTTATGCTAGCGCTCCAATAGAGCTTCCACGTTGTGTTGCTAAACACGGTGTAGTAGGTCCCTACTTCTTTGAGAAAGAAACTGGAAAAGCAGTAGCAGTAACGCCAAATTCATATCGTCAGATGGTACAAGATTTCTACTTACCACAACTAACTAATTTGTCCCGTAAAAGAAATAACTGCATTACTACAGATTCACGGTGATTTCAGCAGTATGGAGCACCTCCACACACTGCTTGTGAAACTCGCAATACTCTTCCTTCATGAGCCAGTGGAATGTCCCCCATACTCACCTAACCTCACACCACCTGACTTTTTTACGTGAGGTTACATAAAAGACAAGCTCTATTCTACCAAACTTAAGACACTTGAAGACCAAAGTCCATGAGGTAATCAACATCATCCCAGTTGAGCTATTTCTAAAAATTCTGTCAAGCATTTATGTAAGGTTGAATATTGCGTTAGAAAAAAATTGGCGATTACACTGAACAAGTTGTTTAATTGAAGTTAATAAAGCCCCATGTTTTATTTTAATAAATAAAGAAATTAGTTCAACTCCCGCATATAATGTAAAACATCAAAGAATTTGTAAAACAAAGTTAAAATGCAAAAGTTTTCGTACATTTATTTATAAAATTATTTAATACTTTGTCTCTCCACCTTAGGCTTGAATACTTTAAAATTCTTATCAGTAGTTGGCCGTTTGCTGATTAGAGACTTGGAAATTCGGAATTACAGAATTTTCATTGAAAACGGATGACTGTACAAGACATTAGTAAGCAGTGATATCGTCGTGGTAAAGAGCTGCCTACAGATCCTAAGAGATTTGTTATTCCTGCACACGAGTCTGGAAAGAGTTATACGAAGATAGGAGAAGAACTTCGAATTCCATTTACGACGGTTGCTGTAGTTATAAAGAAATGAAAAGGCTTTGGAACAATCAAAACTCTACCAAGGTGTGGACGACCTTGCAACATTTCAGAATGTACAGCTAGACAGATTGAAAGAATGGCTGCTGCGAATCCACGAGTGACTGCAGGTGATATTTACCAAACATTAAGGTCGATGTCCATTCCTCTATCGTACATTGAGAAACAATGGTCTGTATGCAAGAGTTGCACGAAGAAAACCTCTCCTACGAAAAACGCACAAAATAGCTCGTTTAAAGCACCCCAAAAATCATCAAAATGATGGATTTGTATTCTGGAAGAAAGTTCTCTGGACAGACGAGACTAAAATTGAATTATTCAGGAACAACGAGCAACGGTATGTTTGGCGAAAATCAAATAATGCATTCGAGAAAAAAATAAACCCTTCCTACTGTTAAACAAGGTGATGGTAGTTTGCTTCTTTGGGGATGTTTCAGTGCTTCTGGTCCAGTAAAGCTTGTTCTCATCAATGGAATCTTGAATTCGAAGAAATACCAGGAAGTTTTAGAAGAAAATGTATTGGCTTCAGTTTGGGAGTCGCGAATGGTTCGCAAATAGGTACTGCAACATATATGTATACACACACTGTATATAATGTGTGTGTGTGTGTGTGTGTGTAAGAGCACCATGAAATGGCTTCAACAAAAGAATTTAAAGTTTCTCAAGTGGCCCAGTAAAGATTGAGATTTTTAACCTAAGTTCCAAGATTATAAAACGAGAAGAAATCACATCTCATATGGCCCAATAAATTGGAAAAACCGTCTTTAAAAATAAAACAGACGAAGAGATACTAATGACCTTAGAAGAAAGGACACTGGAAATTTTCGGAAAATATGTTCCGAAAAAAACAGCCAAAAGGAGAGAGAGTTGTTGTTTCGAGAGGCAAAACCGAACAATATTTCGCAAAAGAAAGAACAGCTACAAAATTAATAAACTGCAAAGACAACAGTGCCAGAGAGATGATACAGAAAAGCTGGAGAGGAATGATGAGAAAATACAAGCTCCAATTAAGGGTCATTCAGAGGGAAAGAGCAAGATGTGGTATAAGTAATAGAGCAAAACCCAAAATATTTCTATAATTTTGTGATAAAGAAAACGACAATTCCCGCCACTGTCAGTGGCGGGAAATAACTTCTTTGAAGTGGAAGTACAAGGATAGAAAATAATTGAGTTTGACATTACAATCATGCCATAATATTAAAATATTCGTTCTCCTATGTCTAACTACTAAAATAAAATTAATAATAATGCTTCATAAAGTATATTGGTTGCACGTCTTCAGTACAGATTTCAGCATTTTGTAGGCCTACTTTTTTATTTAATTACAGCCCTTATCGAGCGGAGAACTGAAGTTATGAGGCGTTGACATTGTTCCTGTTTTCCAATAATGCGCTGCCGCAAATGTTCAACACTCCTAATTTTCTCTGCGTATACCAGCGCTTTCAAGTGGCCCCAGAGATAAAAATCTAGTGGCGTGAGATCCGGGCTTCTAGCTGGCCATTCCACAGGCCCTCGACGTCCTATCCAATGACCAGGGAATTGTTGGTACAGGTATTCCCTTACTTGGGTGCTGAGGCTTGAGAACACTGAGGATTTCCTTCGCAATGTTCCATAGCTTCTCTGTTGGATTTAAGTCCGGTGTGTTGCTGGTCAGAATAAAACCTCAATTCCATGAATGTTTATACAGGTTGATGTCGATTGCACCGTATGAGGCGGCGCCAAGTCGTGTTGAAAAATGAAATAGTCTCCCTCGAATAAGACCTCAGAGGGATGGTACCATGATACATTCCAGTATATGTTGGTATACTTCAGTATTCAGAGTCCTGTTGAGAAAAAAACAGGTGGTCCAAACCATTTGGCTCTGTGGGACTCACACTTCGGTGAAGAGAACTTGAAACATGTTTCATGTCGCCGCCGCTGCCATGCACGGGGACCTTCATAACCAAAGGAAATACGAAAATTGGATTCATCAGTAAACATAACCTTGCACCATTGCTCAATCGTCCAATTATCCCTTCTTTCGCCCGTAGTCTCCTCCTCCGTTGACTTACACTGAACAGTGATTTGACAGAAGGCACACGTGAACAAAATTCTATCTCTCGTAAACGACCGCATGTTACGCTCGTGGATGCCTGTACACCGTTTCTGTTCCGCAGTTGTTCGAGTTCCCCGTTGATTTGAATAAGCTTTTAATAGCAAGTTTTGTCAACCTCGTGGCGTCTCTTGGCGATGTTATTAGCTTTCGGTAGTTCCTTTAGAATCCTTGGAACAGTTGTTTATGAACAGCCAACAATTGCTGCGATGTCAACTTGCAATTTCACATCACCAGCTGGGGTCTTAATGGTTCTTTTTTTGTTGCCTCTGTAATACCACGCTTCTCGCCCCTAGTGACAACAGAACTACGATGGCATCAGCGTCCCATACGATATCAGCACGATTGCTCTCCAGAATATTCTAGAACACTGTTTATAAGCTTTCAGAAACCTCCCGATAAAATCTTTTGTGAAATTTTTCATTTTATTTTAATATTTTGACATGGGGAAATGAACATTATAATATTGTGACCCGATTGTTCCTCCTTTAATGAAATATTGTTACATTTTGGATGGAGGTAGATTACATGACTCATTACATAGGGAAAACATTATTTTTTCATTTGATATCATATGTTCCTTGTAGGTTTAAAGTGCGATATAGTTTTAAATGACTCATGAAGTTTATCGCACGTCTTCTCTTTCATATTCTAATTTTTTTAACTATATATATATATAATATATCAGGGCTGGCAGGTCGGACCCGGACCCGGACCCAGACCCGGGTTTAACCCGAAAGTGAGATAAGACCCGGATTCGATATTGAATTAGAAAAAAGACCCGGACCCAGACCTGAAAGTGAATTTTAAAAATGACCCAGACCCGACCCGAAAGTGAAGGACCCGCACAGCCGGGTTTTTAGTTTACAAAATTTATGTGCGCGCCTTTAGATTTGGCAACAATGTATTGAATTATCACTCCACCCTCCAAATGACTCACTGGAAGTGGAGAGTTAACGGTGACGGAAGAATAGTCTAATCCTAATATATTTTATTGTTTGAGAGTTGTGTACTGTGTACATTGGTTGGTCTCCAGTGCTTCGTTTGTTATTTATTTGAATTTGCAATGCCTTTACAAGGCCTTTTTTCGATGGGGAGTGGTAGCAAAAAACTAGCCTTACAAATGATTTTAATAATAATAATAATATTGATAAAACATCTACATGCCAAATTGAAAAGTGTGGAAAAGTGTATAGTGGCAATCATGTGACAAACCTAAAGCGACACCTAAAATCGTGTCACCCATACATATATCGTAAAGTTGAGGATCATGATAAAAGCCTACCTAGCACTAGCAGTACTTCGAAAACTCAAATACAAACCAAGGGAATGAATGTAGGCCAAACTAGTGTTAAAAACTTTTTTAAACAAATTAAAGTTGGAGTTCACCCGCAACTAATAACCCGCGTCCTAATAAAAATATTTCAATTAAGAAGTGCATATATATACAAAGCTGGGCACAAACCGTTAATCCGTTAATCGTTAATTAACGAAGTTAACTTTTTCGTTAACGATTTAACTTTTAAGTTAACTTTGAAAATCATTATCGGACTAATTAACTTCCGTTACATTTAACTCCCGTTAACTCAAGTCCGTTAACCCAAAAAATTCATAAATAAACGTTTAAAAGTTTCTATTATTTTCAGTGCTGAGCAGGTGCGCAATTAATCCGCCACTGTTAATAATGATGAACGAATTTCCATTTCCGCAGTGCAAAATCAGGCGATATATTTGTTTCCGTCGCCACAATTTGTGTCTTACCAAATATGGTAGTTATTTATGGCATTGGTTTGAGCAAAACATGGTCGACTGTAAAATCAGGCGGAAAGATTTGCAATTTGAGTTGAATGTTTCAACTTCTTTCAAGAAATATCACGAGCATTTTAAGGCACTTTCAATAATATATATGTAACAATTACAACAAATAACTACATTCGTTTCATTTGCAGTCTGTCTCTCGCGCAACATGTTTGTGCTAGTGAATATTTAAAAATAATCGTTGTCAAGTAAGTCATGTATATTTATAATATGTCTGTGAGTACCTTATTAGTAGTCTCCTTGATACATTTCAAGAGCCATAAAACTGATCAGGTAAGATTTCAATTCTCATGTCACTTTGATGACATAAATTAAGTCAATTGATGTCTTACAATGGGAGCGTTTTCACCTTAACCCTTTATGTCCTGGCGGTACTTCTAGGTACCACATCTTTAAACTCTCCATAATTATTTTTCTACCCGGTTGATCCTGCCGGTACTTTCAAGTCCCAATGTGAATTAGTTTCTTTATGAGATAATAGATGGCGTTGAGAAGTAAATGTGAGCGTGTGGCGCCAGAGGCTGTTTACTCTTCAGTATCAAGTTCAACACAGCCATCCCCTCCAGTGCTGCAGTGGAGCGTTTGTTCTCTATGGGCAAGGACATCCTGAGGGTCAAGAGATCATCCCTGTCTGATGAAAACTTTGATATGCTAATTTTCATGAAGGGCAACATGCATCTCATGGACAAAATGGAGAACGAGAAGAAGAGGGAAAATTAAATTATATATATAGTGTGTTTTTCATTTTTTTTATAATAAAAGTTAACGTTAACGGTTTATCGGTAACTTCCGTTACATGTTTAACGAATTAACGGATTAACGGTTAACGAAGTTAACTTTTTGGTTAACGGATTAGCGGTTAACGAAGTTAACTTTTTGGTTAACGGTGCCCACCACTCTATGTATATATATATATTTATATATATATATATATATGCTGCAAACCCACAAGGAAAAAAAAACGATTCCAAGGCCTTTCGTGTATTCTGAGCTACACCTCGTCAGGGAATTAAGACAGAAGGCAAGGTACCCATAAATATATACAACGTAGCGGAAACCAAAACAATTAGCACATACTTAACAAGAGTTAATGAGAGGCAGAAGGAATTTTAACAGGATATTGTCAATCTTATACATTCCCGCGCTGTTATTGAAATTGTGCATTTATTCATTTTAAAAACATTCTAGAATATTTCTTTCTATTATATATCTGTTTTTAACAAGCGCTTTAGAACTATCCCACTTGATGCTATGATTACATCTATACATATGGTTAAACAAAGCATTGGAATTATTAGCTGTTCTACACGCATATTTATGCTGTTTTACCCTAATATCTAACGTTTTACCCGTTTGGCCTATATATACTGTACTGAGTTACATTGTGTACAGTCAATCGAATACACACATCCAACACCATTTTCCGGGATATTCTTTATTAGGCATGATTTAACAGTATTATTATACTTAAAGACTACATTGATGCCAATTGCTTTAAGTAATTGCTTTAAGTAAGAAGGAATTTTAACAGGATATTGTCAATCTTATACATTCCCGCGCTGTTATTGAAATTGTGCATTTATTCATTTTAAAAACATTCTAGAATATTTCTTTCTATTATATATCTGTTTTTAACAAGCGCTTTAGAACTATCCCACTTGATGCTATGATTACATCTATACATATGGTTAAACAAAGCATTGGAATTATTAGCTGTTCTACACGCATATTTATGCTGTTTTACCCTAATATCTAACGTTTTACCCGTTTGGCCTATATATACTGTACTGAGTTACATTGTGTACAGTCAATCGAATACACACATCCAACACCATTTTCCGGGATATTCTTTATTAGGCATGATTTAACAGTATTATTATACTTAAAGACTACATTGATGCCAATTGCTTTAAGTAAAGTCGGGAGATATTGAAAATTAACATGGTAAGGTAGGCTAAGGATATTTTTACGCTCAAATTCCTTTACAGTTACATTATTATAATACCTATTCTTGGCTTTCCTGAGACACTTATCTTAAAATGAAATAGGATAACATAATTTAGTAGGTACCAATATTCATGATATTGCATAACTCGGAATCTAAAAATTCGGGACTGACAACTCTCAATGCTCTAAGAAACATAGCAGAGAAAATAGAGGATTTAATCAAGGGATGATGGTCAGAATAAAAATGCGCGTAAGAGTTATTATTAGTAGGCTTGCGATAGGCTTCAAATTTGAACTGATTAGAGCATCTCCAAATTTTTAGATCCAGAAAAGATAGGCTTCCCTCATTTTCTTTTTCAACTGTGAACTTAATAGATGGGACTAAATTGTTGAGCCTACCAAGAAATAAGCCAACATCCAAATTATTAGGCCAAAGGCATAAAATATCATCTATATACCTGTACCAAACCAGGTTAAAATTAACAATCGAAGGCAAAATTCTACACGCATATTTATGCTGTTTTACCCTAATATCTAACGTTTTACCCGTTTGGCCTATATATACTGAGTTACATTGTGTACATCCAATCGAATACACACATCCAACACCATTTTCCGGGCTATTCTTTATTAGGCATGATTTAATAGTATTATTATACTTAAAGACTACATTGATGACCTACTTAATTTTTTAAAAGATAAGATCTCTGAATATTCTTTCCCTGTTCAACACAACACTCTTATTGAGTTAATTAATTAGGCTTTGTGTCAAAGATTGTAAATTTCAGTTTGAAAATAAGTTTTATGCTATGTCGTTTGGATTGGCGATGGGAAATCCCCTTTCACCTGTACTAGCTAATTTATATATGGAATTTTTTGAAAGTAGAATTTTGCCTTCGATTGTTAATTTTAACCTGGTTTGGTACAGGTATATAGATGATATTTTATGCCTTTGGCCTAATAATTTGGATGTTGGCTTATTTCTTGGTAGGCTCAACAATTTAGTCCCATCTATTAAGTTCACAGTTGAAAAAGAAAATGAGGGAAGCCTATCTTTTCTGGATCTAAAAATTTGGAGATGCTCTAATCAGTTCAAATTTGAAGCCTATCGCAAGCCTACTAATAATAACTCTTACGCGCATTTTTATTCTGACCATCATCCCTTGATTAAATCCTCTATTTTCTCTGCTATGTTTCTTAGAGCATTGAGAGTTGTCAGTCCCGAATTTTTAGATTCCGAGTTATGCAATATCATGAATATTGGTACCTACTAAATTATGTTATCCTATTTCATTTTAAGATAAGTGTCTCAGGAAAGCCAAGAATAGGTATTATAATAATGTAACTGTAAAGGAATTTGAGCGTAAAAATATCCTTAGCCTACCTTACCATGTTAATTTTCAATATCTCCCGACTTTACTTAAAGCAATTGGCATCAATGTAGTCTTTAAGTATAATAATACTGTTAAATCATGCCTAATAAAGAATATCCCGGAAAATGGTGTTGGATGTGTGTATTCGATTGACTGTACACAATGTAACTCAGTACAGTATATATAGGCCAAACGGGTAAAACGTTAGATATTAGGGTAAAACAGCATAAATATGCGTGTAGAACAGCTAATAATTCCAATGCTTTGTTTAACCATATGTATAGATGTAATCATAGCATCAAGTGGGATAGTTCTAAAGCGCTTGTTAAAAACAGAGATATAATAGAAACATTCTAGAATGTGCATTTATTCATTTTAAAAACAATTTCAATAACAGTGCGGGAATGTATAAGATTGACAATATCCTGTTAAAATTCCTTCTGCCTCTCATTAACTCTTGTTAAGTATGTGCTAATTGCTTTGGTTTTCGCTACGTTGTATATATTTATGGGCACCTTGCCTTCTGTCTTCATTCCCTGACGAGGTGTAGCTCAGAATACACGAAAGGCCTTGGAATCGTTTTTCTTTTTCCTTGTGGATTTGCAGCATTCATTCATTTCACGTGTTTAATTGTGAAATTCATCCCATATATATACATATATATATATATATATACTGTGTATATTCAAAATAAAAAAAATCAGTTAATTAAAAAATCTCTCTCCTGTCTTGCCACAACTTTCAATCAAGATTCTAGGAGAAATAAGTATAGGCTATGCCGCTATATCAATATCTGTTTTGAAGGAGTTCACAGAATATGTTGCCCTCAAAATATAAAGACAATATTACTACCAAATGACTAATTATTTCATATTATCGGTTTTATTTTTGTTTTTTAAGATAAACAAAGTATTTAATTTTAATGCAAGAAGATGATAATTTCCATTTGAGTTCACTCAAAAAAATATAGAATTTGTTTTCACAAAATTAATTAAGATTTAGAATAAGGGGGCTGAAGAGAGCAATCATACATCGTACTTTGCCCCTAAGGCCTAAGCAATGCATGTATAACTATACCTAGTTACTATTAAATATTAATACAATTAATACACCTACTTTCAAACATTTCCCAAATAGGATTAATTAATATATATGGTTCGGCTACTACCGTATAACCATATAATGTTTTACTATGTTTCAGAAAACATGTTAATGTAGCTACGGTAGCAGTCTTATTACCTATCCTATACCAGATTATAATTATTACATTTTTAATAATGGACCCGACCCAGACCTGGGTCATATACTGAAAGACCCGACAGGACCTTAAAGTGAACTTTCGGGTCCGACCCGGACCCGGACCCGAAAGTAAATTAGAAAAATGACCCAGACCCGGACCCGAAAGTGATAGACCCGCACAGCCCTGATATATATATATGGGCGCCCTGAAACTCAGTGGTTACGTTGTCGGACTCTGAGCAGTGTGTCGTTGGCCCCCAGCCGCTAGTATCGGGTAGAGTTGAGTTGGAACACTACGCACAGACCCATATTGATTAGAATACTGTTTTATTATTCCTTTAGCACCAAAACCTTTTTCCTTGTAAAGAAGTTTGATAGCAATTTTGTCTTCTCAGTTAAATGTGCTATAATAACTCATAAAATACCAGAATTAACAAACTTCCTTCGCTCGCTGCCACGTCAAAACTGATTGCCGTGACGGCAATACTGTCAACGCTTAGGCGTACTTCACTTATTAGCCTGCCAAGCCTAGCCCTCCACAACCCATAACAATGCGCCAAATAACCCAACCTAGGCTAAACCTAAGGTAAACAGCTAGATTAATCTGCACCAAATTTGGTACACACATTAAGAGAACCAGGAAGGCTTTAGTAACACACCCACCCTTACCAGTCCCCCCTCCTTGAGGGATACTTGGAGGGGGCCCCTTAAACGGCTAGTATACCAAATTTAGTATA
This sequence comes from Bathynomus jamesi, assembly GCA_023014485.1. Lineage (NCBI taxonomy): Eukaryota > Metazoa > Arthropoda > Malacostraca > Isopoda > Cirolanidae > Bathynomus > Bathynomus jamesi. The sequence goes on from JAJOZX010000838.1 coordinate 910,016, forward strand.
CCCATTAAAGGCGACCCAGGGAAGGTTTTTATAACCCACTCGCCCTTCGCAGTCTCCCCTTAGGTTGTGTTTCGGCGAGCTTTTCCTGCGTAAAGTGCAATGGACGTTCTAATGTTTATACGAGGTGGGCTGAAAAGTAATGCCTCCACTTGAATAATTCTGGAATGTGTAGAGGTAGCCAGATAAAACCGGTTTTGTGTTATAGCCTAATATAGCTTACACTCAATCCACACGTCGGTTCAGTATCGATTACAATGGAAAGGAGTAAAGACGTTCGCTTCAAGCAACCAACATAATGCGTGGCAAGAAACCTTTGACACAAAAACAGATGCCGAGTCCAAAGTAAAATTCCTTTTTTTTAATTTTTGTACTTCAGGTTGTCAAACACTTACATAAGATTGGTAAAAGTGTCTACTTAGTCGAATGTCAACGGAGCAAGGATCCTGAAACTGTACTTTAAAACTGGCTGTATGGTGCAGGCTAAATCGTGGAAAGAGCTGGTTTGGAAACTGCTGTTTCAGCGATGGTATTGATGCATAGGCATCATGGTAACATTTTCATGAGTACGCACACTTCTGGGTCATCCTGGAAGATGTGTGGATTGTGCACTCACAATTTCACGGAATATCTTTGCATATACCAGTAGTGAGTTCCTTGATGGACATTTCTGAACAAGATAAAATTACTTGAAGTCTCTCTGGACCCGTACTATACAAACAGTTTTAAAGTAGAGTTCTAGGATCCTTGCTCTGTCGCAACCGACCAGGTAAACATTTTCGCTAATCTTAGGTAAGTGCCTCACAATCTGAAATACAAAAAATAAAAAATAAAATTTTACTTTAGATTCATCAATTTAATTTGTGTCAGGGTTTCTTGGCCACCCTGTATATATGAATATATGAATCGCAAACAAAATCTGGTCCCGACGACCCTGGATGATGATAGAATCAAAATACTAAGACTTCTGTGCCTGACTGTACACAATGAACCTCTCCATGGTGTAATTAAAGGTCGACGTACTGGAGATTGCATGGATGGGTTTTGTTATCACGTTAAAGTGGCGAGATGCCGAAATCATCAAAACAACATATATGGATACCCGTTACAGACATAAATTACAAAACCGAAGTTCTCCGGTAATACACGTGCCATATGGTAACCATTTCAGAAGAAAAAATTCGATTCCATTCTTATACGTAACGTAACCCAACCCATTGTTACTAATCACATCAACAATTTATTCACTACAATTTCCTCGTACATCATCTTTTCCTCTCCTTTCAGTTACCGTAAAACACATTAAAAAAAAGAAACTAAACTATAATATACGGTCGATAGTATTATTAATTAATTAATTAATTATTTAACTATTACCAAACCTGAAATCGATATCTGACGTTTAGAATTTGTTTGTTGTCCCAGACTTCATTTACAGTTATAAATGAGAAAGGCTTCGTTTTCTTTGATCGCGGAAAGCTCAAATAAACATCAAAGAAACAATACTTACCGGGAATGTTTCTCGCACCACAAATCTCAAAAACTATTTTCATTGTTTCCATGCCAACGTTACCGTCTAAAATCACTAATGGAGCGCTCTCCATGTCCTTTTCAAATTTTCTTACCTGGGGGAGAGTTCAGAATATTAATTTTTCATAACGGGATATTAATTAAATATTGACTAAAATATATACATATGGATACTAGTACTGTAATTATGCGCCTCGGTGGTGTAGTAGTTAGCGTCGCTGACTACAAATCCATCGGCCCCAGGATCGAGACCCGGTGACGGCAAGGCGGCGCGCAGCAAAACCCAGCTGTTCATCCTTCTACACAAAGAAATTGGTTGGTGGATAAATGGGTGCCTTGGGTAGCCTAGTGGTTAAGACGCTGTGCAGCTGGTGAGGCGTGGTTCGGATCCCACGTTAAACTGTAGGTCTAAGGTGGAGTGACAAGCTCGACCTTCGTCAGAATGAACAATCGGGCAGGCGGAAGCAAAACCAAGGTGTGTATGTATATATATATATATATATATATATATATATATATATATATATCAGAAAAAGATTTTTAAGAAGAGGAAGATTTTTAAGAAGAGGAAGATTTTTAAGAAGAAGAATATTTTTAAGAAGAAGAATATTTTTAAGAAGAAGAATATTTTTAAGAAGAATATTTTTAAGAAGAAGAATATTTTTAAGAAGAAGAATATTTTTAAGAAGATTATTATTTTAACCAGAAGATAAAACATTTTCAAATTTATTAATTTGATGTAGTTAATTTCAAACGAGAAAATTTAAAATTGAAATGGCTGTAACTTTTTAAGTTTTCAATTCTAGAAAAAATGAGTTGCATTTTCTAAATATATATGAGAGAGTCTTTGTGCAACTTTAAACTTTATTAACTTTTGATGTACACATGATAGAAACAAATTGTAAAGCATATGAAAACATTATTAAAGTTTCAACACACTACATTACAGATTTATAGGCCTCAATCCTATAAATATATCTTTCTCGATATATCGTTTAATCCGATTTTCCAAAGACGCGAAAACATTATCCAGTTGCTGCTGAGTGATTTCGTAAGTTGTATTTGTGATCCTGGCCACAAGTTCACTCGAACAATGTGGTTTTGACGAATAAACAACGCTTTTAACATAGCTCTAGATAAAGTAGTCCAGTGGGGAGAGATCAGGTGAACGAGATGGCCGAGCAATCGGTCCACCTCTACCGACCCACTTGGCTGAGACGACTTCATTCAAAAACTCGCAATGTAAAAAACACGATTGGATCCTTCAAAAACTCCTTAATAAGAACAAAATTTGGTTATTCGGTGGAAGCTTTTTGCCCTGGCACCCCTCAACCCCACCCCAAGTATTCAGAATGACCGTGGAGGGCGCGCATTTCAGAGACTAACGGTTGCTGTTCGTGTTTCATCTGTTGGTAAACGACTTCATATTCGGCGAAAAAGGCGTTAAAGTATATTAAAAATTCTACGGTAGGGACGCTTCTTCCCGTGTGTTGGCTTGCACTGAAGATCCGACACTAAACTTCATTTTCATGTAAGATGGGACACCGACATACCGTTCTAAGTCATCACTGATTTTCTACACAGACAAATTAAACAATCTTCGCTAAACCCAATATGTGGCCATGAAACAGCCCATATTTCAATCTTGTTCATTATGGGAAAGCATGCGGGAGATAGTGTACCCTAAAACCAGAATAAACAATTTGTAAGACTTGAAGGAGTCTTGTTTTAACGGGTATTGATTGTTAACCAGGTATAACATTAAATTTAAAAAATCTAGACATATATAATGTACATATGGTTGACAAATGTAAATAGACACCTTCAGTTCTTCCATAGTTTTTGATCTGATAGTAAAAGTCAATGAATAATAGATTTATTCAATCAATATATTTAGAATCGTGTTGCTTTCTTCCCCTTTGTATTATGTAAAGTTTATACACGTTCTGGCATTCCATTGATGATCTTTGCCAGTGGGTCTTGAGGACAATTGGAGTTCTTTGGCTGGAAATCTTACTGACGATATCAGCAGCATATGGTACACACAACTTTATATCATGCATACAGAAACCTACCCTGCACTCATTAAGTAAAGCAAACAAGCTGCTGATATGCACAATTCAATTATACATAGTTACATATTTTTGTTCAGAAAATAAATACATTAATCAGTTGAGTGAAACTTAATAAAATTAAACTGATTATGGAATGGTCATAGATAATTATTATCTACAATTACAATTTAGAAGAACAGGAATAAGCTACCGCAATGAATCTGTACTGTAATTACCGATATGAAGTATTCCATCTCAGATCAAACAACGCTTGTTCAGTGTTCACTTATCAGATTTCAGTCAAAACTTGTCAACTCAAAGTATTTATATAACTCGTATATGACAACACATTTAAATTATTACAGCTCTAGAATGAATACTTTTTGAGTTACAGCCATCTGAAATTTAGTGGTTTAGTTTAGAAAGGTCACGTCAATGTTTTGCTCTACTTGGAATGACTCAAGAGTATGGTAGAGCTACAAAATTTTGCATGCATAACACTGGTCAACAAAGTTTTTGTCAGAGAGATATTTTTACTTGAACTATGTGTAATTTTTTACGTTGATTACGAAAATGAAAACAGAATTTTTCTATCACCCGCAGTTTTAGAGTGACACACGAATTTACATTACTTAGGATTTGAGTGAGAATAGGAAGGGGTCTGCCCCTTCCTCTTCCCCTGCTTATAAGTTGCTACACGTCACTGTTGACTTTCATTTGTCAGTTACTCATTTGATTTCACTCGGTGAACATCGTGTATTTTATTCGTGATTTTCCTTAATCATTTTTTGTGTCAGTGCGTTCGTATTGTTTCATGACAGAATGCCACGCAAGTGTGTCAACCATCCAAACTGTTTCTGTTGTGTGTGCAGAGAGTTAACACTTAAATTTCAAAGGCGAAATTTCACCCCTCTCGTCAAAAAAGCATACGAGCTTTATTTTGGTTGCAAGGTAGGGGATCAGAACAAGACGTGGGCACCTCATATATGCTGTATTACGTGTTTAAGACTTCTGACAGGCTGGCTAAATGGGTCTCGTCAAATTCCGTTTGCTGTTCCGATGATATGGAGAGAGCCGAAAGACCATTTAACGGATTGTTATTTCTGCTTAACAAATATACTAGGCATTACTGCAAAATCTAAACATATGGTACAATACCCAAATTTACCACCAGCCATAAGGCCTGTTTTACATAATAAACATCTGCCAGTACCAAGGCCACCGGAAACGTGGAGTTTAGATGATGAAAATGAAATTGATGTACATTGGTAATGACGAAGCTCAACATGGTTTACTGACGGACGATGTTGATCCAATGTTTGAACCATCTTGTTCATCGACAGAGCCTCACTTAATATCTCAAGCAGACCTGAGCGAGCTTGTCTGTGATCTGAAATTGTCAAAAGATCAATCCGAACTTTTGGCTTCCAGGTTGAAATCTTCAAGAAAAAGGCACTAAGATATCTTTTTACCGCAAGCATCAAAGAAATTTTCTACCCTCTCATGAAAACCCTTGGCCATCAACATGATCCAAACGAATGGCGCCTATTTATTGATTCCTCGAAGCTGAGTTTAAAAACTGTGTTACTCCATAATGGAAATAAATACCCTTCAGTTCCAATAGCACATGCCGTACATATGAAGGAATCATACGACAATATGTATCTGCTTGTGAAGCATATCCAATATGATAAATACTCTTGGCATATCTGTGGAGACTTGAAAGTGATTGCACTTCTTCTTGGTTTACAACCGGGTTATACGAAATTCTGTTGTTTCCTCTGTGAAATGGACAGCAGAGCATGGGAAAACCATTACTCAAAGAAACAATGGCCACTTCGACAAACGTTGATTCCAGGTCATAAAAATCTCACCAGTCCACTTCTGCCTAATCCAAAAAAGTTATTTGCCACCACTACATATTAAACTTGGTTTAATGGAAAATTTTGTTAAGGCTATGGATCAAAATGGTAGGGGGGGGGGGGTCTCTACTTGAAACAGAAATTTCTGAGGATCAGCGAGGTCAAAATCAAAGAAGGGATATTTGTGGTCCCGCAAATTAGAGAAATCATGAGAGACAGCGCGTTTGATGAAACTCTAAATGAAGTTGGAGCAGCAGCTTGGAGAGCATTTAAAGTAGTGAACACAAATTTCCTCGGAAACTTCAAGGCCGAAAATTAAGTGTCACTTGTTGAAGAACTTCAAGACCTACAAAGTCGTAGGGTGCAACATGTCGTGAAAATTCACTTTCTTGACTCACATCTCGACTTCTTCCCAACAAACTTAGGCGATGTTAGTGATGAGCATGGGAAACGCTTTCATCAACAAATATCCACGATGGAGAAGCGATACCAGGGCAAGTGGAGCCCCAGCATGTTGGATGACTACTGCTGGATATTGTCAAGGGATGGCCCAGAGGCGAAATACAAGCGTAAATCATCAGTAGCCACATTTTAGGTGAATTCAATATGCATTTTCTACTTTGATATTGCTATTACGCCTATAAATTAGTCCAAATTTCATTTTCGATTCACTCAATATTGGTGGGTGATAGACAAATTTTGAGGCCATTTTTGAACTCAGTGGTAAAAATCCTATAAGATCCACCCATTTTTGTTCATGTGACAAACAAAAAGTTCTTTTTTGTCAGCCAGTGTAATCTATGCTACAGTACATATGGATATGAATACATGTAAAAGATTACCTCTTGCTCATGGCAGAATTCTCACAAACTGTCCCTAAAAGTGTATTTCACATGCGAAATTGAGCATTTGGGTGATTTTATACCTTTATTTCAACACCAAGAAAATGTACTACATTACTGATCCTTGTATTTGTCAATACTACAGCCGCAGATCTATGGATATCATACATCTGAAGTTTTTATCTTGATTAATTCCCCAAGATATTGGTCTCTGAAGTTGATACATAGCTCAAAATAACCTGTAAGCAGCAGCCATATATGCCATGTGGCCATGAAGTTCAAAATACAATTTTATCACACTTGAAAGACAAATCCAAGGCCTTTGTAATGCACCTACAGTAGTTTGAAATACCTATTCAAATGAGTTCGTATTATATTAAGTCCAAACACATGTACCATATGAGCATTTCTGAGCATTGAAGAAATGCTGGAATAATACAAATTTTGGAGAGATTTTATTTCAAAATAATTCTTTGAGGTCACATCTTAATATACTGTATGTATGCGATTTGATCATACATGCATCTGTTAAATATGCAGAATTTTACGCATCATAAACTTGCAGTTCAATACTGCACTTACATATTATATTGCACATATTTATCGCAAGTTCAAGTAAATATATATGATCTAGACGAAACACTGAACATTTCTAATTATTTATATTGTTATTCATAAGACTATCAGCTATTGCTATCCTAGTGAGACAAAGTAAAGTGTATACACACCTAGAACTTTGTATTATTATGCATTTTGTTAAATAGCGAAAAATGCTAAATATTGTCATACAAAACAGAATTTTTTAACATTATAGCATTTGAATAGGCTATTCAAATAAAAAAATTTCATAAAGGCCTTGAATAGATCTGCTTAGCAGAAAAAAGTGGAATCCTAGCCCCATGGCCACATTGTGTAACAGGCTATCAAATATAGCGAACTTTTCATTATGAACCAACTTTCACACTCATTATATTATAGAATTATCGAGATAAAGGTCTTTTTTCTTTTTTGTACGTAGACTCGTAGTAAGGCTATTGAGTGTTATATGAATCCTTGGTTTTCTAATTGATTTTGTTGGTAAAATAAAATCACAATCCCCGCAAGTTCAATTTTTGCACAAACACTACTCAATTTCAATGACTTCTTGTGGAGAAACTAATAGATAAAAATGAAAATGTTCTATTTCACTATTATCCACACGTAGAAGAGATTTAACATGCATAATTTCGGAGGTCTAGCATGAAAACTTCACGAGTTATTGAAGTTCACACTCCCATAGGTTATTCACGAAATGCCAAAAAATTTACAATGATATGAAATATGAAAAACTTTGAACTGCCATAACTCGGAAACTAATCGAGCTACAGCTCTATAATTTCGTAGGTGGTGTTGAAATGATCAATGCAATGATTGATCAAAATTTAATTGAAATAAAAAATACAAGTGCAAAAAGATTTTTTATGATGTTTGATTTGACACGGAATGCCCGGAATACAAACAGGATCTACTATCGCCAGATTTATTTTTTAGTACCATAGTCAAAATTTAAAAAACAAAATCAGCTAGAATATAGCAATAAGCTAACACTGGTGAAAACAACAATGAGATGCGCAAAAACAGCACGTCATAAGCATATTTTACGTTCATTAGAGATATCATTCAGACTCCAAGTAGGGATCATTTTAAAGTCCTTAATCAAACATTTCGTTTCAGGAAATTAAATCTGATAATATTCAATTAATACTATTTAAGCTAGTGAACTTATTGTATTAATTATGGTAAGACTAATAAGACTTTAGATGAATTAATAGTTTATAATAAGTTTAGTTAATTCTAAAATTTAGAGATATGACACTGAAGATCTCTATTCGCAGGTTGGTCTGGAAAAATGAACGGAAACGACGTAAAAGAAATGCAAGATGGCAGCTAGGAAAAATAGTCCTCGGAACGATTACTGAAGACCCGACGCTTGGAGAAAGAGATGGAGTGCGGGAAGGCACACTCGCGTACCGTGAAGAAACGCCTTCATTTTATCTATTTTATTCGTTCTCCATCTATTATGTAAAAATATAAGTTAGGACGACTCGCGAATTTTTCAGAACCGTCGAACACTTCTCCTTTCCCAGTATAGTTCTTTATAATAAGAGACTCTCGTGAAATGGAGTATTTTTTTTATTCAATAGTTATCCGTGACTTAAGTAAATTATTATTTTAGAAGTACCTTATTATACTAATTGTGACAGTGAAATTCTGTCGGCCTTGGGCCAAGCGAACCAGTGAAATGCATTTCCTTGTACCTTCTTTTATGCAGGAAGGAGGGCCCCAAGGGCGAAAACCTTTCATTCCATCCGATCAAATAGAACTGTATGGGTTGAGCCACCCCACACATGAGAAGTGTATTCCATACAGGGATGGACAAGACCCCTATACAGAGACAGCAACTGAGTAGGGGGGTGAAGAAACTGCGGAGCTGGTATACCGCACACCTAACCACTTAGAAGCTGTTTTAGAAAGAGTGTACGTGTTCTTTCCACGAAAGATCACGAGAAAAGGAAGCAACAAGAATGTTAAGAGAAGAGGGAGGATTGAGTTGTGTATTGTTGAAGATCGGGGCATAGTCATGTGAAAGATGTGACGAGTAGACGGATGAAGGAACGGAGTTTTTGAGGCACTAAAAGCCACAAGGTTTTCTCTGCCCCAATCAGAGATAGTAGAAAGTTCAGAGATCAGGTGTACCACAGCCGTCCTACGCGAATCATGGAGTGACTGTTGAGAGGGACGCTTTGTGAAGCGGGTGGAGAAGTGAAGAGTGGAATTATCGGCATATAAAGGGATGGAACAGGAAGTGCGACTTAATAGATTATTGATAAATAAAGGGAAAACACTGGGTGACAGGACAGAACAGAACCTCGAGAACACCACTATTAATAGATTTAGGAGAAGAACAGAGGTCATTTACAACCGCAGCTATAGATCAGGCAGAAAGGAAATCAGAAATGAAGGTACAGATAGAAGGATAGAAGCTGGAGGAGGGCAGTTTGGAAATTAAGGATTTGTGCCAGACTATCAAAAGCTTTTGATATGTCTAGCGCAATAGCAGAGGTTTCACCGAAATCCCGAAAGGAAGATGACCAAAAGTCAGAGAAATATGCAAGGAGATCGCCAGTAGAGCGTCTCTTCCGGAAATCATACTGACGATCTGAAAGATGATGTTTAAGAGGTGTTTAAGAATCTTCATATTAAGGGTAGATTAAAAAACTTTAGAAAGGCAAGAAATCAAAGCAATTGGACGATAGTTGGAGGGCTGCTGAGCGCAGTCACCCTTTTTGGGAGAAGCTGAATGAAAGCGATCTTCCAGCAGAAATGAAAATTACCAGATGAAAGACAAAGACGAAAGTGTTTGCCTAGGCACGGTGTCAGCACAGAAGAATAGCTCTTGAGAACGACAGGAGGGACACCATCAGGACTGTACACCTTCCTAGAGTTGAGCCCAGATAAGGCAGAAAGAACATCTTTGGAAGAGATTCTAATTTCAGACAAAAAAGTTCACGGTTGGGTTGGAGGCTAAAGTTTGAGCGAAGACAGCAGCTTTATCTGGAGAAGATGCGGCAACTGAGCCATCGGAATGGAAAATAAGAGGTAAAGAATAGGAAGTAAAATTGTTGGAGAGGTTCTTGGCTAGGTGCCAGAAAGAATTAGAATGAGAATGAGATAGGTTTTGACCATTTTGTCCGATGAATAATATTTTGGCGAGTCGAAGAACAGATTTTGCACGATTCCAGGCAGAAATATAAGCTAAGTGAGAGTCAGGAGTCGAATGGCGACGGTACCTTCTGAAATACATTTCTTTTTACGGATAGCATTAGAACAAGCAAAATTGCACCAAGGATTTTTTGCATTAGTCATAGGAAGAGAATATGGAATGTACGCCTTCATGCCTGACAAAATCACCTCCCTGAAGTGCCTCAGTGCACTCGGAGGATCCCCGGCCACAGAAACAATCATCATTTCATGGGAAATCAGAGAAATACTGCCTAGGGGCCTCCCAAAGCGGCAAAGTGCTAAAAACGTCTCTTGAGAGGATTCAAATCTGAACTGGCGCTAGAGGACAGGAAACAGATATAAGATTGTGGTCGGAGGAACCCAACGGAGAAAAGATTTGACAGAGTAAGATAAGTGTGTTCCACTTTGGAAGTGAGGTATTCAAAGAGTTTTGGATTGTCGGTAGAATTAGGAGGAAGGTAGATAGCCAGATGTATTTAGTCCGAGATTAGCATGTAAGCCGTAGCCAGAGTGTATAGAATTTGGAGGATTCAAGTTCGCGAATATGAGAACAAGTTAGGTCGTTGCACACATACGCAATACCCACCTTTGGAGTGAAATTGAGTATAGAGAAAGCAGGAGGGTACAGAAAAAGGGTTGCTGTCAGTCGTCTGAGACACCTGAATTTCAGTGAGGAAGTGAAGGTGAGGTTTGGAGGAGGAGAGGTGGTGTTCAACAGGTGGAAAATTTGAGGCAGTGGGGAAGCCAGAAGTGAGAATATTTATGGTCTCCGCCTCAGGGACTCCATGGCTCTTGAGTTGATACCATTTTGTCGTTTCTTTAATTTAAAAAAATAATGTGTAGTATGCAAGATGTATGTATGTGTACTGAGGAATAGTGAGAAGTGTATGTTTAAGAGCATGCTGGACTGCTCACAGGGTAGATGATACACGGTAAAAGATCAGCTAAGGAGGAGAGTAACAGGAAAAACGGGAGTTCCAGCACCTCCTGTCTCCTGTCCAACGTTTAGAACAGCGGTTCTTAACCTTTTTCGTGTCATTTCCCCTTTCGACCAGTTCGCTCTACCCGATTTCCCCTTCCATCAGGATACGGAAAAAAGTAGCCTCGAAGACAAAATTTAATAACATTAGCAGACTTATAATGCACACTAATTATATGATCACCAAACAAAATTCTGCCGTAAATCCCCCCTGGGGGAAATTTCCCCCAGGTTAAGAAATGCTGGTTTAGAAGGTATAATAGGCAAACGTTTCAGAAATGATTTTCCCTCTTCACTGTTATAAAATTATAAAACATTAAAACAATAAAAAACAACATATAAAAACTTTAAAATAAAAACAAAACATAGTAGGATGAAATTAATAATAATAATGAGGTATCAAATCTTATTTTCCTCATAAAGAGAAACTTTACGATGACCTCATCTCATCTGTTGTCTATTCCTTTAAGTGTGTTCGCTGTCAGGTGTACTACATTAGCGGTACCTGCCGTTAATACAAATTCAGGATAGATGAACATCGAGGGGTTTCTAATCGTACATCGTGCCCTTTAAATAAACCCTCAAAATCCACTACGAGACACAATTGTCTTGCTGCAGATCACCCCATTGACCCTTCCTCTTTTCAAATCATAAACGCCACCAACAATAATTAACTTCCGATCTTCACACTTTAAATATGAATGATAAATATGAATTTAAAGAAAGTAGGTTGGGAAAGAGTAAATGAAGATTTAAAGAAAGTAAATTGGGAGTTGCTACTTCACGAGAAGATTCCAGAAGAAATATTATCTATGAGAAAATTAAACTAAACTCGTATTGCTGAGAAATGCTCCGAAGAGGAAAAAAAACGTAGCAAGCTCGAAAGAAAAATGAGGACTATTTAAACAAAGGAAACAACCCCGTAAAAAATCTCCACAGAGGCAGAACTGAAGTAAGGAGCCTCAAAACTAGAGGAAAAACTATACGAAACAGAAATGGACCTAAAAACAAAGATTCATCCACATGACAAACGATGAGGAAAACAAGGCGGTAGAAAACAAAAAGTAATTCGAAATGCTTCTACACTTATTCGAAAAGAAAAATACAAAGAGAGTATTGTTCCGTTAAAAGATGAGGCGACTGAATACGCAAATGACCCTGGAAAAAAGGAGCAAACTGCTTAAGTAACAGTTTAACTCTGTTTTTCACACACCAAGTCCGAGAAAAGAGGAGAAAATCCAGATGAATTCTTTGGGAAAGATTTAAATCAGCCATGAACAAGTTCGGACACGAACCTATTAATAGATTTAGAGTTCTTGGAAGGAGACGTTAATTAAGTCTCCTTTCAAGAGACGGGAAAATTCAGCATCAGTGCCAGACACATGGGTGCCACTTTTCTGAAGAAATGTAGAGTATTGCCAAACCTCTTTACATACTACGGAGAAAATCACTCGACACAGAACAAAATCCACCTCCATTAAAGAACACGAATATTGCTCCCTTATTCAAAAGAAGCGAGAGAGTAATACCTTAGAATTACCGGCCAGTACTCACCTCCCACCTTACAAAATGCTTTTAACATGTAATTTAGTGGCAAAATTGTTTGCTCCCTACAAGAAAAGAATTTATTCAATCCGAACATGACTTCAGGGCTGGAAGATCATACCTATACTGGAAACATTGTGTCGAGGTTACAACATAAATGTAATAAATACTGATTTTGCTAAAGCCTTCGATAAGTGTGATCATGGAATTATAGCACACAAACTTAATGCAGGAATTACTGGAAAGCTGGGACGTCGGATATTTAATTTTCTGGCCAAAACAACACAAAGCGTGGCAGTAAATGGAGTTAAATCTGAAATCTTAGAAGTCCTCAGCTCTGTTCCACAAGGTACAGCATTACCTCCCTTGCTGTTTACAATGATTCCAGACAATGATGCAGATATTAATGACAGTATCGTATCGTGTTTCGCGGATGAGAGAACATATGCAAGGAAGTATCAAAAGAAGGCGCCATAAAAAAATTAGAAAATGATATTCAAATATTATTAAAGTGGGCAGAAGGCACTAATATGAAGTTTAACGAAGAACAATTCCAACTTACATTATAAGACATGGTAACAAGAAGGTGCTACAGAATAAAGGGTATAGAACACTGCAAGCCAAAAAGATAACACCAAACACACAAGTCAGGGATATTGGAGGAATAATGTCATCGGATGCAAAATTCAGAGAGCACTATAATATTAAAATCACAATAGCTAGAAAAGTATAGGAATTGTCTGGAGGAGCGTCCACAACAGAAAAGCAATCATCATGCTTGAGGAGACATTGCAAAAGTACAAGCAATACAAAGGACTTTTATGCCCAAGACAAAGAAAACGAAAGATAAAGACTACTGGTCTCGATTACAACCTCCGAAACTCTCCTCCCTAGAAAGAAGACGCGAGTGGTACACAATAATATACGTAAGGGAAATACTCGAGGCTCGTGCCCCTAACCTTAGAAATTAAATAGAAACACACTGGAATGAGAGGAGAGAGAGACTGTAGTGTTCCGTCTGCGGTGGGACAGGGGACCATGAAAAGGAGTATGGAAAATACACTCAGAATACGAGGTTCGAAACTTTTTCATGTCCTGCCAAATGAACTGAGGAACCTCCAGCACACCAATCCGAATCATTTCAAAAACCAGCTGGACAGGTTCGTGTACAAAGTCCCTGACCACAGTGACCAGCCATGTGCGGCTAGCTACAATAGGAGGAGAAGAGCGAAAACAAACTACTTCCTCCACTAAATCCAGCAAATGAGGCGGGATGGGGTCAACCGCAAGTCGTTCCTAAACCGTCGTTTAAAACCATCTAAAGGGAAGTTGTAATATATATATATATATTAGGGTGTTTCATAAATTAAAAGTTTGGAAAAATTTTAATCCACATGGATCCCCTTGTTCCATTTGCTGAGGAGACTGATAAACCGAAGTATTAATTCAATAGTTTAAAGTTTACGGGTCCCCAGTTTGATGCTCTGGCAGATCATAAACGGAAAAAATTAAACAAAAATCTGTCAATGAATTTTTATTCAACAAACGAGTACCATTTCACTACACATTTTCACAAAGATACAAAAAACATAACCACTTCTTGCGAATCATTTGTCCATGAAATCCTTCTTGGTTTTATTCGGGTATTTCGCCCTATGCTGCATCACAGTTTTGAGCAAATACTGCTTCTGCTCTTCGTTCTTCGTCAGAGAACAGTTGAACTCTTTGGTGAGCGCGATGGCTCTTTCGGCCCGATCGTTGACGACAGAGATTTTGTTAACAGTTGCCGCTGCTTGCTTGAAGCCCTCTACTTCAGTCCACTCGGCAACTGGCTTTTTCAAGAATTCTGTGTCCAAGTCGAATGCATGGAAGAAAGCCATCGTCTTTCCTGTCACGAACTCCGCCAGGTGTTTCGAGGCAAGATTCCTGACGTTCTTCCCTTGGGGTCGCTTGAGTTCCTTTTTCGATGCGGGCTTACCCAAACTGACGACCATCTGAGCCTTTTCTTCATCTGCCACATCTGCGTCGAAGAACGCCATGGCAATAAGAGTCTCAGAGATGTACCATAGGTGTCGAGACATGGCTTCTTGCGCAGCGTTAACACACGAATATCCCGACATGGCAAAGGCTTCCGCGTCACGCAGAAATTCCAGATCAACTGCGGCAGCCTTGCTTGAGGTTGCAGCACGAGTCCAACCTCGGATGTAGACGAGGGGACACGAAGAGACCTACGGCTGTCAGAGCTTCCAACTCGTGACTCGACATCTTGAACTGCTTCTTCAGTAGAATTACTTTCAAGGAGTAGATGGCTATCGCCATCCATCGAGCGTGATGGTAAGCGCCAGGGGCTCTGAGAGGGAAATCCACCACTTTCGCTTCTCCCAGGAAGATGAGAACCAACTGTAGCAGTTCCTTGTAGTCATCGCGCTGATGCGACGTGCTCACCATCCCTCTCACCAGCAGGACTGACTTCTCCCTCAGTTCCCTCATAGAGTCATTGACTTGAGCAAAATCGTACGGCCGCACGTCCAACCGGTCGATGAACTTCCATTGTGCCTGAAACCTCTTGAAAACGGGTATATCGGGGCCACTTGAAGGGCCGTATGCACGCTTGAAGACGGAGCTGAGGATGACTTCATAGATGTGATGCCGACAGGGGAAGTACATGAGTTCTCTGCCAAGACCTTTCTCAATCAGGACGCAGGCCCCGATATGAATCCCGTTGTTCGACGCTGTCGTGTCGAAAGACAGTCCCCGCACGCGCTCTTCCATCCTGTGTTCCTTGACCAAATCCAAGCAAACTCGCGCTATCTTCTCGCCGGTTCCCGACGTCACCTTAGGAACGCCGAGCAACTTCTCCTTGCCGTCGCCAGAGACGAGGACGGCGATCCGGTCAACGCTCTCCTTCCATTGCTCATTGTCAGGTAGGAGCTTACCGTCCCAATGCAAGACAAGAGGCTGACCAGGACAAACTTCGTCGGATTGATAACTTTCAGCAGCCACCTTCCTGAGAGCCTTGCGTGTGCGGTACATGGTACTGGCAGAAATGGACAGTTCATCCAAGTCAAAACCTAGTGATTTAGCCGCTGCAGCGTACGACATAGCTGAATCGCGGTACGAAATATTCAGCCGATCGTAGGTAGTCGTCACATCCTGTGAGATCAGATTCCTGCGTCGCTTCTTGGTATTTCCCTTGGAGGAGGATGGAAAAACTTCCACGGTTGGGTCAACGACATCTGAGTCAGTCTCTGACGAAGTTGAAATCACTAAAGCCCCCGTATCTTCTGCAGCTCCTTGTTCCTTCCTGGCCTTCTCCTGTTGTTCCTTAATCTTGTCCAGCCTCTTCCTTTTCCTAATCTCCTTATAGTGAAGCTTCATGTCAACAGGGCCCATGCTGCAGGAATTTGGATCTTCACGCTGCATGTCGAGAAAGTGGATGTCCTCCTGATTCTTCATAATTTCCTTAGCCTGTGAATGAGCAATGTCCATGATCTCCTTCGCTATTGCCTCCTTGAACATCGCCTCCTTCACTCGGAAGGACTCTGCTTTATGTGACTTGTGCTTCACAAGCCGGTCGTATTCCTTGAGAAGGGATTCCATCTTCCTCAAGGCCGAATCTCGACGCATCATGGGGATTCTCGCTCTCTCCCAAAATATGAGACAGGCATCCAGGCACAGGTTCAGGCATTTAGTACGTCCAAATTTTTGCTCCTTTTGGTGGTAAAAGTACTTTTTGAGTACTTGCAACTGAGTTGGAAGGCCACTTGATGTGATGTTCGCATCCGTCTGGCCAATAAGAAACACTTCTGTTTTCGCTCTGGTAGACACCTGGAAAAGAAAACAAACTAAATAATTCCACAGAAATAATTTCACATCGTAATTAATTTCATTAATTAAATAAAGAAAAGCAGTAACTGGGACTCGAACCAGTGTCATAGCCGTTTGGCGGCATCGCTCAAGTCGGCGTACACAGCACGCTATCCACTACACCATCTAGGGAGTGGATAGCGTGCTGTGTACGCCGACTTGAGCGATGCCGCCAAACGGCTATGACACTGGTTCGAGTCCCAGTTACTGCTTTTCTTTATTTATAAAACTGATACGTGTACACTACGTTCTCTTTGACAATTCATTAATTAAATAAATTTCAATACCGCAGTAAAATTACATTAATTAGTATCATAAATAATTACCAGCTTAGTTGTCCAATATGCAACAGACTAATTAATTTCATGTAATATTAATAATAAATATCACTACCACAGTAAAATGAGATAATTAGTAGCATATATAATTACCTCCATAGTTGTCCAATAGGCTATACAACACGAACCGCTCAAGTGACGAAGAAAACCGTCTTCACTGCAGGCAGGCGAGAAATGAACTGACAAAAAGTCGTCAAAGTTGGGGACCTCTAAATGCAGCGCGATCTGGTTCAAACTTGCACAAACGTGTTTTCTTGTTCTTTAGAATACGGAGAAACGTGTGGATTAAAACTCCAAGCTCATTTTTATTTTACCCTATAGGTATGAAACACCCTAATATATATATATATATATATAATATATATATATATATATATATATATATATACATATATATACAGGGTGGTCCAAAAGTTCGTATCTATTTTGCTGAAATATTTCTTTTATTTTCTACAGGCCATAGATGATGGATGTACAAGAATGCCTGATGGTAGTAATACTACGTATCCAAGGGAAGAAGGGCAAAGAAATTCGAGGAAAATTTGAAAGATTTCACAAACCAGGACCTACACCCTACAGACAAAGTAATTTGCAAGCTAGTCAATAAATATAAAAGAAAAGGATCTATTCATGATGAGACAAGATCTGAACGTCCAGGTACCTCTCAAGAAAATGTCGAATTGGTAACAGATGCCTTCGAAACAAATCTTAGAATGTCAACTACCACACAGCATCACGTAGACTAAGCATACCAAAAACCACTGTTCTAAGGATTTTAAAATCAACAATAAAAAAGTTACTATATTCAACTACTACATGAGTTACATGAAGAGGATTATCCAAGACGAACCGCCATGTGCACAGAATTTATTGAAAAAATTCATACCGAAACTTATTAAACCACATTCTCTTCAACGATGAAAGCGACATTGCACACATGCGGAAAGGTCAATAGACATAATTGCCGTATCTGGGCTAGTGAAAAAACAACCGAGTTCTGCGAATGGGGGAGAGATTCTCCTAATGTTAATGTCTGGTTGGGTATGACAAGATCGAAGATTTACGACCCTTTTTTCTTTGCAGAAGCTACGGTAACAGGACCAATTTATCTTGACATGCTTCAACAGTTTCCTGAATCCCAGCTTCGTTGAGATGGCATTCTCGACACACTTCTCTCTCAACAAATTGCTATGCAAATATCGTTCGGGCGTACACCTTGATGAGCTCTTACTAAATCGCTGGATTGTTGGAAGAAACAGGCCCTGGACAACACAATCTCCGGATTTAACACCATTAGACTTCTTTGCGTGGGGCTTTATAAAATCCGAGGTTCACAAAACAAGAGTTACAGACCTGCAAGATCTATGAACCCGCATCGTCGCGACAGTGGCTAAATTAACCCTAGAGATGCTTGAGAATTCTACAATGCAATGGACAGATTTGAGATTTGCAGAGACACTGATGGTGCTCACATCGAATCTTAGACCTAAGCTTGATAAAAAAATACACATCTGATTATGTTATTACATTTTTATCCTAAAATACTATTATTTCAGCAAAAAAGATGGGGACTTTTGGCCTAATATATATATACATACACACACACACACACACACACACACACACATATATATATATATATATATATATCCCTCCCTCCCTCCCCCCCTCCAAAACCTGGGGGTCTTGGGCTCGGACACACGGTCGTTGACTATTCGGCCACGACAAGATAAAAGTTAATAACATCCTAGCAACATCGTGACTTTAACTGTGCGAACGTGGATTACGATACAATGCAGGGAGACGCGGAAAGTAATCGTTTAGTTAATTTTCTCGAGGATAGCTTTCTTATTCAAAAGGTTGGGGAACCTACGAGTTTGGACAGTATTTTAGATTTAGTAATAACTACGGATGATAGGCTAATTACTGATCTTCAAGTAATAGAACCGTTAAGCAATAGCGATCACAATATGGTAGAGTTTGTCCTCTCAGTAAGTCACTCGAAACCAGCTAACTCGACTAAAATTCCTAACTTCCAGCACGCAGACTTTAGTAAATTTCGAAATAAATTGTCACTCATCAATTTGGAAAACGTAATGGGGGGTCTCCAACGCAAAAATAATGTGGGAATCGTTTGAAACAGTATTTAGGACTAAATGAGGACTGTGTACCGTACAAGATTAAGCGTGCGAAAGTACATAACAAGCCCCAAGCCCTTGTGGTTTACTTCTAGAGTAGGGGATATTATAAAGAGTAGAGATGGAGCTTATAGGCTACATAAATGCGATAAAGACAATTTGTGGTTGAGAAACAACTACATATCTCTAAGGCGTGAAGCGAAAAGCGTCATAAAAAAGTCCAAGCGCGATTTTGAAATCTTCCTAGCTCGTGACAGCAAAGAAAACCACAAGCGATTCTTTCAATACGTCAATAATAGGAATCCAGTAAAGTGTGTCTTGGGGCCGTTAAAAAATTCTGACGGAGAACTAGTTTCTGAAAACAAGCAAATGGCTACTCTGCTAAACAAATTTTTTACGTCAGTTTTTACAATAGAAGATGTAACGAATATCCCTACGACTACGGTCATAGACAATACCTTTTGATAATGGTAATACTTTGGATAATACTGTGGTTAGTGAAAGGAGGGTAATGCGCTATATTGATAAAATGAAAATGCGTAAATGACCGGGGCCGGATCCCATATATCCCATACAACCAAAAGAATTAAAAGAAAGCATTGTTGTGCGGCTAACAAAGATTTTTAATGCGTCTATTTCTGGGGGGTGCGGTACCAGACAATTTCAAGTTAGCAAATGTAACACCTATTTTTAAGAAGGCGATAAAAGTGTGGCTGGAAATTATAAGCCAATCAGTTTAATGTCTGATGTAGGTAAGCTACTGGAATCAATAATTAAGGATCGTATAGTCGAACACTAGGAATTGCATAACTTGATTAGAAATACGCAGCACGGTTTTAGGCGTAACAAATCTTGCTTAACTAATCCTTTAGAATTTTTTTCAAAGCGTGGTTGAAGTTTACGATAGTCATCAGGTGGTAGCTGTAGTGTATTTAGATTTTCAAAAAGCGTTTGACACCGTACCGCACGAAAGACTCATTGAGAAAACTAAGGCTCATAGAATCAGGGGTGTAGTAATAAATTGGATAGAAGAGTGGTTGCAAGAGAGGAAACAGAGGGTGGTCGTCGATGGAGCGGAGTCGTCTTGGGCTAATGTAACGAGCGGCGTTCCTCAGGGTTTTGTATTGGGCCCCATGCTTTTTCTTATATATATTAATGATTTAGATGTCGGCCTAGTCAGAACAGTTTCAAAGTTTGCGGATAACACGTAGTTGGGTGGTAGGGCAATTAATGACGAAGATAGAGGTAAAATCCAGGAAGATCTGAACAAAATCGTTGATTAGTCGGTCACATGGCAAATGAGATTTAACGTTGATAAGTGCAAAATTTTACATATAGGTTCGCGTAACAGTAATTTTGCATATAGTATGTCAGGGAAGGAGTTGACAAGCGTAGAACAGGAAAAAGATTTAGGAGTTATCGTCACTCGTGATTTAAAAGTGGCGAAACAAAATACAGCAGCGGTCAATAAGTCGAACAAAGTGCTAGGTTTTATAGCTAGGAATTTTTAGTACAAATCGCGCGATATTATGTTCCTCTTTATAAATCATTAGTTAGACCCCATTTAGAGTACGCGATCCAATTTTGGAATCCGTATATGCGAAAAGATATAGACAAAATCGAAAGAGTTCAAAGACGAGCAACTAAGATGATTCCGTCGCTTAAATCAAAGTCGTACGAGGATAGGTTTAAGGAGTTAAAATTGACTACACTCGACACTAGGAGGCTAAGGGGGTGATCTAATCCAGGTTTTTAAAATTATGAATGGGTTTGATAACGTAAATAGAGAGAGCTTTTTCGAAATATCACAATATCATAGGACTAGAAATAACAGGAGTAAGTTGACAAGTAGAAGGTTCGAGACAGCAGTTGCCAAAAACTTTTTTACGCATAGAATAGTAAATAGCTGGAATAGTTTGCCAGTAGAAGTAATTAGTAGCACGTCTATAAAAATGTTCAAAAATCGATTAGACGCATATGTTGATAGATTGGGTATAATTTAAGGTAGTAAAATTAAGGTTTTTGTAGTTCGGAACCCACGTAAAATTGTAGGTCTCCTCCGCCACCACGGAGGACATGCACAATACACAACTACAATCACAGTTAAGTAGACCAGTCATGAGTGGATCTTAGGGTCTTTGTTGGTCTGAAACATTAGATCATCCGAGGGAAAAACAACATTTTCGCGTCCAAAGGAATTTTTGTCACTCCATGACGCAAAAATACCTCTGGAGATGAAAGCTTTAGACGTTTCCCTCGAGTGATGAAATATCGCCAGGTTGTTATAATCCTGATGAGGGATAAAATGCTCGGTTATTTATATATATATATATATATATATATATATATATATATATATATATATATATATATATATAGCGTGTGTGAGGGGAGCAGACTTACAGTAGTTTTCAAAGAGGTTTAATGTGTTTCTTATCATTTTAACGTAAAGTTCCTTACATGTAACTGCGTAATTACTGACAAGTTTATCTTTTAGGCAAAGAAAATAACGATGTTTTGTAACTTTTTTAAACCTTTTTACCGACTTTTAATGTTATGAAATACATGAATCGAAAACATTTATCTTTTTAATTGACTGTATTTCAAATTTATCTTCGATCACATTTAAATGCGTCTGAAATTTGGCTATATTTTCTTTGAGCTAATATATATTCCTGCACTAGGTTGTCTTTAATAGCAAAATATTTTAAATTTTTTCACGTTCTTTCATGGTCAAGTATTCAAAATCAATCCTAAATTCAATACTGTTTGTAAATCTTCGTTTTCTAGCGACACTGGGTTTGGCGAGGAGTAATTGGATGGGGGACCACCCTCCGCGTCCAGATTATGTAGCGTCCCGTGGTTCGGATCCCGTATGACCTTAGATGTTGCGAAGGATGTTAAACAACCCTTTTATTACAGTGTTCATGGAGTCTTTTGTGAGACAATTTAACTCTTTTCATACCCAGAAGTCTTTTCTGAGAATAAATAAAATAGTCTTACGTTAGCCAAAACAAAATCGGTAAATTGGCGTTGTATGGGAGCCAAATCGTTACTAGGTAATTATGTTTGCATATCAAACTATCATTCTGACGTACGGACGTATAAGCAATTGTAGGAACCTGTGAATACAGACAACTCGCGAATCGTCGCTCTAATGGGGCGGTCGAGGTGTACGACGAAGAGAAAAGTGCGTTGATTCCGAGGTCCATTATAATATAATACTGTACATTGTACTTACCTTAAGACTTGACATGCGCATTAATTAAGGTGTACATAATTGTGGATGAGATTGTATGTAATGAAAGCTTCAGAACAACCATGTTACACATACAATCTTTAGGTTTCTTAAGGGTGGAAAATTCTTGATCAATCTTATTGGCGTCTCGCTTCCAGTCGTAAAGAGTATGCCTGGCCAAGCCGTACTTCGCTTGCAAAGATGCGATGGAGGCACCTATTCGGATCTTCTCTACGACTTCCTTCTTTTTCGCAACATTTCGCAAATTTCTTAGGAATTACGAGGGTAATTCAATAAGTATCCGCACTTTTTATTTTCACAATTTTATTTTCACATCTGATAGATTATAAACACATCACTTCTCAACATAGTCTCCCTGTTTCTCAATACACTTAATCCAGCGATCTACAAGCTTCCTAATGCCATCACAAAAGAATGTTTTTGGCTGTGTGCGCAGCCAGTCATGCACCGCCTCCTTCAGGTCATCATCGCCTTGGAATCGCTGACCTCTCAAAGCGTCTTTTAGTGGTCCAAACAGGTAAAAATCCAAAGGTGCCATATCTGGACTGTAGGCTGGATGGTCGAGAACTTCAAATTTAAGTTCTTGAAGGCATTTTCTAGCCTGTGCAGCGGTATGAGGGCGCGCAATCTCCCTCTCCGCTTTGTGCGAATTGCTTGCTTTAACTCATTCCGAAGCACGTCAGAATACGATGCACTTGTTACTGTAGTTCCACGCTCTAGATAATGTTCAAGGATAGGGCCTCGTGTATCCCAAAACAGTGTGAGCATAACTTTACCTGCTGACGGCTGCGCTTTGAACTTCCTTGCAACGGGAGATGTTGGATGTTTCCATTGCATGCTCTGTCGTTTGCTTTCTGGTTCATAGTGATGGATCCAGGTTTCATCTCCAGTGATAATGCGCTCCAAAAAGTTCTCACCTTCATTATGATACCGCGCCAAAAGACGAGAGCAGACGTCCATACGATTACGCTTGTGCTTTTTTGTCAACTGTTTGAGTACCCATCTTTTGCACAAACCTTGTGAAAGCCAAGAATGTCATGAACTATCGAATAGGCTGACCCTTGACTGATGTCTAATGAAGATGCAATTTCTTTTATTGTTAATCTTCTGTCATCGAAAATCATGGCTCTGGCTTCTTCCTGCTTGTCACCACTGGTTGATGTTGACGGTCGTCCTGAGCGCTAAGCATCTGTCACACATGTCCGACCTTCCTTGAACATTTGAATCCACTCGTACACACTTCGCCGTGGTAACGCATTATTCCCATACTGAGCACATAAACGCGTGTGAATTTCAGCTCCTTTCACACCTTCTGCCCACAAAAAACGAACCACGGATCTCTGTTCTTCCAGAGTACAAATTGAAAGCGGCGCAGCCATGCTCACTACTCGTACGATATGTGACAGCTACGAGTAGCCTAAATAAGCCTATACTGTTGCTAGCCTCAATAAACCTATAGATCTCAGTTTGGCTCGTTATTACGAGTATATATTATATATACTATCATATATTATCACTAAAATAAAAAGTGCGGATACTCATTGAAGTACCCTCGTACATTTGAAAAGGATGAAAAGCATTGCTTAATGATGCACAGCGAACAGTCACGCACTACACGTTCAACAGCTGACAAAGGACTAACATCTGGGGCCCAGAGAAAGGAGGAAGATGGCGAGTGAGGCATCGCACGGGATCCCAAGTCGTTATCGTTCTCCAGACGTGCGATGAGCATCCAAAATCTCAAAAAGGCGGGAAAATGAGTGCGCAATGATGCGGAGGTGATGTACGATGATTCGAAGGTTATATATAGAGGGGGGTTAATGCGACCATTCCGAGTAAAACCATTCACGAGTTGTCTATACTCACAATTTGAAGGAGGCAAATAATAAAGATTTCATTATTTATAATTTCTGGTAAATTAAGTTCATCTAATTTTTCTTTGTCAAAAGTAATGTTTAAGACTTATTTTTCATTTGATTATTTTTTCTTATATTTTCGCTCCCTGGAAGTGACGAAATAAAGTATATTCAAACATCGGTTTCCTCAACAATACCGATATGTATGGATTCCAGTTTTGAAAATTATCCGACCGTATTATAAACCGTTTAAAAATATCTATGGCTTATTCCTCTGCTTGAAGGCTACGTACAATTCTTCATATTTTTATTAATATTTAATGAATACATCCGATTTTCAAACATAAACATCTACTTTTTGTTTGAGAAATCTCTCCTCCTTGCTCTGGTGAACCAAATATAAGTTAGTATTTAGGGATTACTTGAATGGTGTTTCTAAAGCGTTGTCCATCTTTCTCAGCTGATCATTTAGACCAAATGGAAAAGTTGTTACCAGCTTGTTTATCCACTTACTCTCTCTTCTTTTTATTTTGTTGGCATCGAACCTGGAGTAACCTACTTACTTTCATGTCAGTGTAACTGTGATTACTAGGGAGAAAATGCTTCCGAAAACATGGTGTACACACACACACACAATTTTGGATGAGGATGGAGAAATAAAATAATCTGTGACGAGATAGAGATGATGCGGAATGGATTGAATACCTTATTTGCCACATACATCATGGCCCTTCATATTTTATCTTCTTCCTGTTGTATACTTGCAACAAATTTCTCAGTAACCACTTCAGATTCAGAATCTAATTAAAAATTTAAAACTTCCATTCTCAGCTTCCCCACAAAATTTTAATGGCCGCCCAAGTGAGTGAACGTTGCATTAATATATTAGGCTAAGGGAAAAGTATTGTCCGTTTTGGAACAGCGAAATTAAAAGGCGCACACGTGTTTTTGGTTGTATCTCAAACTAAGTTAGGTTATAATTACTTTAATTAGTTATATTATAAATATATATATTTTGTTCCTTTTTTATATTTTTCATATTTTTTCAGCATTCAGAAGAACAATGACATCAGAGCAAGTTCGAATGTGCCTTTTGTACGAGTTCAGACTTGGGAGTAGTGGAGCTCTGACTTCGCGAAAAATTTGTCAAGCATACGGAGAGGACTCCGTCAGCGAACGTGATGCTCAACGATGGTTTCAGAAATTCCATTTCCGTGACACGAGGCTTCAAGATAAACCTCGCTCCGACCGTCCGGTGGCTAGTGACAATGACATTCTGAGATCGCTTGTCGAGTCAAACCCAGGTCAAACCACACTAGAACTCGCACAGATACTCCGAGTGGATAACACAACTGTTTGCGGTCATCTGCGGCAAGTGGGAAAGGTGAGGAAGCTGGATAAATGGGTCCCTCACAAATTTAGCGAAAAGAGCAAGATTCAACGCCTGTCCATCCGTTCATCATTGCTTCTAAGAAACAACAATGAGCCACTTCTTGAAAGAATTGTAACGCGTGATAAAAAATGGATCTTGTACAATAATGTGAAAAGCTCGGGTCAATGGTTGGATAAGGATACCCGTCCTGCAAAGGTGCCTAAACGCGAACTCCATCCAAAGAATTCCGGAGCGAGGTTTATCTTGAAGGCTCGTGTCACCGAAATGGAATTTCTGAAACCATCGTTGAACATCGCGTTCACTGACGGAGTCCTTTCCCATGCTTGACAAATTTTGCGCGAAGTCAGAGCCGCACTACTCCCAAATCTGAACTCGTACAAAAGGCACTCGAATTTGCTCCGATGTCATTGTTCTTCCAAATGCTGAAAAAATATGAAAAATATAAAAAAGGAACAATATATATATATATATTTATAATATAACAAATTAAAGTAATTATAACCTATCTTAGTTTAATGTATAGAGAACCAAAAAAAAACATGTGCACCTTTTAATTTCACTGTTCCGAAACCGGCAATACTTTTCCCTCAACTTGATAGTTTCCTTTTTTATTCAATAAGTGCATTGAGTATGGCATCTTCCCCGATATTCTGAAGCAGAGTAGGATTATAAATTTTTTTTAAAACATACTCGAAACTGAAGTGTGATAATTAGCGTGTAGTCATTATATTAATTTCTATAGCGAGAAAATTTGTAAAGCTTCCTTTGACCGACTATATTTTTTTTCAACTTTAGAACGTCGTTGGATAGGGGTTAATTTGGCTTCACTTAAAACGGTGACACACAAGATGCAGTTTTAAAATTTAATAAATTTAATACCACCACACTAAAAGAAACTATTTGCCAGGCACGACATACCGCAATAGGTATTCGTACAGTATAGAAATAAATTAAGGTACATGTAGGAAAATAAATGTTTGCCAAATTATAGGGCCATAAGTAATCAAATACTACACGTATTCTTTGCAAATATAAAAAAAATACCCTAAAAATAGGGATGTTCTTTCTAATTTGGTGTTCTACCTTCCATTTTACTTCTCAAAAGATAGTTAATTAGATAATGAGACTGATTCAACTACCAAAAATTTGTGTATTACTAGGGGCAAATTGGGTAAGAGTACGCGCACACGACACGTTTCATTTTACAGCAGATGTACTTCCTTTTTAGGTGTAAATACAGTTTTTTTTCACGAAAACCTTTATTCGATGATGATTCAAACTACATAAACAAAGTCTGTACAAATGTAGTCTGTACAAATATACGGAAAGGAAAATAAAAATAATATTACAGATGCGGAATCTTAATCGCACCGTCATGTAAGAGTGAGCATGCCACCGGTTGAGAGTACTCAGAAGCCACGGGTCGCAGTTATAAGACCGCATTCTTCGTAGCTTGCGTAGGCTTCAAGCCACTATTCAATATTCATGAATCACAGTGAATCTACTCTTTTTCAGTTGGTTCCATACAAAACTCTTCACATGCTGGGTACATGAATTCCTCAGACTGCGATGACTTTCCTTCTTTGCCAGCTTGTTTTTTTGTGGAACACCTTTGTCTTTTCTTCACGTTTCGGTTCTCCTTCACTGATGATTTCATTGTCTCGTCTTTTGTTGTTCGCTCAACCATTTTCTTCTTTACTATAAGCAGAGTTTGCCCACTTTTGTCCGACAGCAAATAATTTCTAAAGTTCCAGATGATGACAGTACGTATGACGTAATAAAAAGTGATCGACCACAGTATGTATGATCGTCCTTAAATGTGCTTTCACTACAAAAACGAAAGTTTACAGTGAACCATTTTCACGAAATGGTATACATTGCACTCGCTATTAACTCGCTGCAAAATATGAAAGTACAAATTTATATTTTGAAGTACGAGAGGAGGCTGCTATATAGTATATACATACCGTACTCAGAAATTACTAGTCAAAATTGGTAAACAAAGACTAAAGACAGATTTGAATCCTTAAAAAAAGTACAGTTTTTAACAAATTGTTTCGACTTTTGTTCTACTTCATAAGAAGTCAAGTTTGTTCCAAACTCGACTATTAGATTTAAAACTGAAATTGTTTATGCATAAGTTTTTTCGGGTTACAAATTTGGTCAGGAACGTGCACGAAATTGTTTTCATAATACAGGGTGTCCCGTAAGTCTGGACCCATAGGGAAAAATAATAAAATTACAAAATAGTCCAAAAATTTATTACATAATCTGTTCAAAGTGTCCGCCGTTGTGTCGCACACATAGTTGAAGACGCAATCTCCACTGCGACAGCACTTTCTGAAACACAGTCGCAGAAATTTCTTGACACGCCTCCACAATGCGTGCTTTAAGGTGGAAAATGTTCTGAAGTTTGACCTCGTACACTTTGGCTTTCAAGTGGCCCCACAAATAAAACTCCAGCGGAGTAAGATCATAATAAAAAAATAATAAAAATAATAATAAAAATAATAAAAAAATATATTATAAATAAATTTTTGGACTATTTTGTAATTTTATTATTTTTCCCTATGGGTCCAGACTTACGGGACACCCTGTAGATCAACATATTTGTTAAAGTTCGGTAGAAACTTGACTCCTAACCTTTAAATCAAAATTATTTGTAACTGCACACACATTTTTAAAATATTTCGGGGTACAAATTTGCCCATGAACATTTATGAAATTGTTTCTTTAAAAGGTTTATATTTGAATGTGTGGCGCCATCTACTGGAAGAAATCGGTTCATCTTCACTTAGTGTTATTACACGCAAATTAATTCTTTTAAGTTAATCGAGAACATACTAACAGTAACTTAATTTTTAATACTAAATATATTAGACATAAATTTCATCTTACCTCGATGGGGTAATTTTGCGAGCCGACACGTGCGTTAACCACTCTAGGCTATGAAACGTATACAAATAAATGTATAGCTTTGTTTACTCCTTCCGATTGTTTTTTAAAAATATACGTGGCTTGTGTAAAAGAAAAACTTTTCCTCAAACTTAAATTTGACAAAAGTAAATAGACACCACAATGAGTGTTCTCAGGAGCAAATGGCAAAGTTCATCAATGGAATGCCAGAACGTGTGTCAGTCTTACATAATTCAAAAGGGAAAACGAAAAGATTCTAAATATATTGATTCAATAAATCTGTTATTATTTATTGACTTTTATCAAATCAAAAATTATGGGAAAATGGGCGTCCATTTACCTTTGTCATCCCCTCTGCAAGAGTAGAAATTCATCATTTTCAAAATCAAATCTACATTATCAAATTTACATATAGCTCTTATACACTGCGGGTCTGACATGCTAGTCGCCCGCCGGGCGATCAAAAACCAACAAAATCATAACATATACTCGCCTTTCTGATATTTTGGTCGCCTCGGGCGACCGGGTATATGTGAATTTCTACCCCAACTCTGAATGTGTGAATTCTGAATGTGTGAATTCTGAATGTGTGAATTCTGAATGTGTGAATTCTGAATGTGTGAATTCTGAATGTGTGAATTCTGAATGTGTGAATTCTGAATGTGTGAATTCTGAATGTGTGAATTCTGAATGTATGAATTAATTCAACTATCATTTCAATCAACTCTTAATACACTCTGGACAGTGCATTTAAAAAAAATCCTTTCAACATGCAATTCTAAAAAACTGATATGCAGTTAACGTTATATAAACTATGAATCGAATTTGGTAATAAATATTAAATAGAATTATAATGTGTAAAACAGTTCAATGCAAAATGAAACTCAAGGATTAAGAAAAAGTTTCAAATAAACTCGACCCCCGAGATCCAACTGCTTTTGACTGAATACCGATTGGATCAATTTAGTTTAGTTACATGTAATAAATATTAGATACATTTGTTTTCATTATGCATAAATGGCAAATGGTGTGGAATCACTTGCAGTTGTGAATAGAACTGTCAACAGTCACGTTTATCAAGAAATCTTAGAATATTTTACGCTAAAGTCCGCAGAACAGCTGTATGGAGACGATCCATTTTTGTATTTTTTAACATGACCTGGCTCCAGCTCATGTGGCTCGTGCAACACTCTTTTGAAATGTCCAGCAAGTATTTTTATCATCTACTTAGCATCCTTCATCATTGGTATGAGGGACGTTTGGTTCCCCCGAGTGGTACCGATCAACCCTTTTGGCCCACGTGGTTTGATGTTCATGAAAATGAAGTACTACCATGGCCAGCTAATTCTCCCGATCTTAATCCGATAGAAGATCTTTGGAGTATTATAAGCAGAAGGTCCAAAAGCGTAAACCAGGAACACTTAGTGAACTGAAGAAGTGTTTGATGACAACCTGGCAATCGATAACTACAGAAAAATGTAAGAGACTTGTCGATTCGATACCACGTCAATTAGAGGCCGTAATCAGGGCTAAGTGTGAACTAACTAAATACTAAGATGCAGAGTTAAAAAGTCTTTGATAAAAGTTTAAATATTGGCAGTACTCAATAAAAAAATTTATTCTATTTTTTGTTACACCTGACAAGATATTCTAATATTTTATGTTGCTGTGCATTAACTCACTATTGATAAGGTTTTTGCTATATTTTATTTTTTTTCAAAAGTGGCGCGCATTAGCGTCTTTTTATCATAATGACATCACAGATACTCGATATTCCTCATAAAGGTGTATAAATTAAAGATATTATCAAGGTCATGAGCGCGTACGAGACAATATTCCATGTTTTTGGTCCGGAATTGTAGAAGTATAATAAAAATAAAGTTCATACCGATACAATTTGTCTCTAGTCTCTACCGATAAGCACAATGTGATTTATCTCAAACCCCTTTATAGGAAGGGGAAGTCTGATTAACATTTTATTTAATGCTATTAAACAAACAATCTCCCATTGTACATAAAAATAAACCAACACTGTATTTAAAGTGTGTTCGATTAAATGTTGGTTTAGCAGTCTCCAATACTGGAGTCTGTAATGTTTAATGTTCCATGCCTAAATATTGCAGAACTTATTTTACTTAGTTCTCTATTGCACGATATAAGCTTTCTGTATGGAAAGCGTTTGTTTCCACACACACACACACACAAAAAAAAAGTATGGAGCCACCTGTCTCTGTTATATGATTTAAGATTATATTCTCTACACATTCATTTGTGGGGGTCATTAAGGATCGTAAAATTGACTAAAACCAAGTTTACTTCGATTTTTATCAAGTTGGCAGTTTACTTACAAAGACACTTGGTGTTAATAACGTTTTATGGTTGACAACACCTTAAACAGAATAACAAAGAAAAAAGATTTAGTGAAGATAGTAGAACTTTACTTGTAAAGTTAATTACTTATAAGGCTATACAACCCGTTACAGGCCTGAATTCCATTAAATAAATACTATATTCATAAGTCCTTGTGTATCCATAATAAAATGAAACCACAATGTAGTTAATTATTGCTTTATTCGTGTATCAATTTGTATGAATTAAATATTGTTACATGTTTTAAGAATATAACAACTGGATTTTTTAACGAATATATGCAATTATTATAGTGTATATTCTGAATAAGAACTATTATTTTAAATATTTGAATTCTTGTAAACCTCAAAACGCCTGCAAATCGGGGAAAATGTTGACCCAGACCCTTCCTTGTCAAATTCTTGTTCTCTTCAAGGAAGAGATGTCCTATTGCGCCATATCACAACAGCTGAATCCAGAATGACAGTGTAGAACACCATTGGGTGAGCTTCCGAGCTGGGACATTTCCAAAGCCGACCACGATCTGGGAACTCCAAAAAGTTGACTAAAAGAGACGAGAGAGTTGTGGAAAGAATTTCACTTACGAAAATCTTTCACTCAAATCCAGACATCTTCCTTGGAGGCAGAATTAGAAGAACAGTCTGGAATGTCTCTTCGAGTACTATCAGGAATACAATGAAGTAAAACTTTGATGGTCGAATTGCAACGCATAAACCAGCCATTTCGAAGGCAAATCGTCGTGATCATCTTGTATAGGCAAAGAAAAAAAAAATTTGTACATTTGAACAGTGGTCAGTGGTCCAAAATCTTTTGATCGGAAGAATCGAAATTTAATCAACTGGAAAATGATGGTCAGGTGTTCGTTCGTCGTCGCCTTAGAGAAGAATACCTTACTGTATAGTGAAAATTACATGTAAAGGAAGAGGAAGATTGGTCATGGTTTGGGTTTGCTTCTCTGCTTCAGATCAGGTCCATGTCATCATGTTTGAAACATGAACTCTATACAAAATATCTTAGTCATTCGATATTTTAGCAGGAAAATGACCAGAAATAACACACTCCTCCGGACACAAAATCCTAAATACAAGAAAATGCGCCAGAAATCCTTCTCTGGTCATCCCAAATGCCAGACTTAAAATCGTAGAACATTTGTGGGAAGGCGTGAACAGAGCATTAAAAAGAGAAAATGACATTTAATACTGAACAATTAAGGAAAATTTTTCAACAGAGTTGGAAAAACATCCCTGTTAAAAGATACTAGAGTTGATCAACTCAATGCCGAGGGGAGCGTGGTTATTAAACGCTCATCAGGAATCAAGAGTCAAAACATTGAGATATATATTATCCATTAAAAGTTCTTAAGTATCAAATACAATGTTTCATTCATGGGATTGTTTCATTCATGGGATTGTTTCATTCATGGGATTGTTTCATTCATGGGATTGTTTCATTCATGGGATTGTTTCATTCATGGGATTGTTTCATTCATGGGATTGTTTCATTCATGGGATTGTTTCATTCATGGGATTGTTTCATTCATGGGATTGTTTCATTACAGATTTTTTATAGCACCATTTTATAAGATTTTAGGCCTGGGGTCATAGAGACCCCATGGTTCCAACAATGTAAACAAATTGAGGGTTCCTGACAAGGGTTAAGTCAAGAGGAGGGCCAATCAAATAGTTTATCTGACAGATACATTATTGAAATATATGCTTTTTTCACCAATTTTCAGCTTTTCAGTCCATTAAAATTACAAAACAGAGTAATGGTTCAAGTGGCTCCAAACGTTTGTCCATGACTGCATATACATATGAAACTATGACTGATGAACTTATTTATTAGTAACCCACCATATATTAGAACCTGAATTTAAGTAGTATATCAGCACATGCAAACAAAAAATGTATACAAAAAGTGTATATAAAAAATGTTAACCTAAAACCTTCAAACGCTGCTTTAAAGTTAATTCCGAGCTAGTCACTGAGGTACTCTTAATTAATGTTGACGAATAAAATTGTCTTACCCACTGAGGGGAAATCGATTCATGAATGGCCATATCACCCACTCCGATCAAGGCTTCTCCCTTGAAGTCTAATAAAACGCTGTAACTCGCCGTCTGTGATTTTTTCTCTCTGAGGATCCCTTTCAAGTTCTGTGAAAGAAAAAAAACAATAACTGAAGGCAGTAATTCAAACTTTGAAATTAAAAGGCACACCTATAATGAAACACAGGCCAATTAGCGATACAGATACATTTTTTAATTATGCATTTTTTTTAAAAAAAATACTGCACAGCTGAACTGTATAAAATTGTGCGCGCGCGCGAGGGAGGGAAAACTGTATCGACAAACGTACGGGAATATAAAACTTTCCTACAAGTCACTGGTTCCAAACCTTCTTTGTTGGACGGACCCGTATATTTTATCTTCATGTTGGAGACCCCTTGGGACGGGGGGTGGAGGGGGGGGGGGATTAATGCACATTATAATTTTGTATTTTAACATTTAGTACGAAAATGAGAAAGTATCGGAGGTTCCGTACAGGTACATACCCGCTAACGAGACGTACAAAAATAATGTTTGAAACAGTTTACCGGACATGCAAGTCTGAAGTTTAAAAACTGAAAAATTAGTAATTTTATTGTTGAATTATGTCACATTATTATTATTATTATTATTATTCTATAAGTTTTGTTTTATAATACATGTTAGATTCCAAGGGCGGATGTAGGCATTTCAGTAAGGGGGGGGTCCAAAGAAAAAAGGGGCACCCTCTGAAATAAAAAGGGCACAGTAGTATAAATTTTTTCTTAAAATAGACCACCAATGAGAATGTGTAAAATCAATTGTATTGTTTTATTAGATCAGTCTCATTCACATATGATACAAAATAAAAATTGCCTATTTTATTTTTTCATGTTTGAAAAAGTGGCACTTGCAAGAAAGTGAGGGGCGGTCCAGACGTCGCCGACCCCCCGCCCCACTAGATCCACCCTTGGATTCATATGCGATCTATATGATCTTAAGGTTTACAAAAAATGTTAAAAATTAAAATGATTTGGTTTGCACAATCGACGGCCCAACTTGATTGTGGCTTTCACTTTTCAATGACCTTGGTTATTATTATTTAGAGAAAGCTGTTTATTCTTGGGGTTCGATGCCTGGGAAGAACTTTTCTTGATTAAAGTTCTAATCAAATGGTACCCGCTTCAACTCGGCCTAACGACATTTCGTTTAAGTAACATTTGTTTTGAGTTTTTTAGGGCTACATTAAATTAAGTTATTAGTGGGGCTAAAATTTCCCGGCAAGCAAATATTATAGGTCTGTTTGAACTCTTAAACGTTTCCCTGACGTTTGAGCCCATCAAATAGTTAACTTCTAAGCGGTATCACTGTTCCCATAGTTTTGAAGAATTTAAATAGGCTCTGATCTAGGTCGGTATGCTAGTGTAAGTAGTTCTTTAAAATATTAAGCTCCATGTTGAAATTATTATAATGGTAAAAAATAACAACGAAAGGGCTGAAAATTACAGAATAAACCCTCATATCGCACTATTATTGTCATTATTAAAATTATAGCCACTTCAGAGAGACTGCCAGATATAACAGAATTTGGACCATGCAACTGCACGATGAACCTCAAACCAACATTGATGATGATATAAAAATTACTACAGACTACACAGATAACCAAGTCTCGGTTTAATATACTGTAAAATAAAATTCAAAAGGGAAAGGACCCCTAATCCAAGACTGATGAGGCAATAGAAGGAAAAATTAAATTTTGGCAGTTCTTACAGAAATGTCTAGAAATAAACTACAGATTACGGGACAATAACCTAATAGAATATTAAATGTCAGGCCTTGTTTGACATTTCTAAGTAATGATTAATCTTTAAGTCATGCAATGAAATTAAATGTGATACTTGTACAATACTGTACTCGTATCAGTGATTTACTGTTCAATGTAATTAACATGACCATTATTTACAAAAGTCTTTAAAAACGGCTGGTTGATAATCAAATTAGCTACTATTGCAAGTAACATTTTCGTCTGTTAGTTAATCTGTGATTAAATGTTCACTGTAAAAAAAAGTTTATTTTGATTGCTTTACGTTTAGGGGCAACTGCTGCTCAAACCTTTTTGCAAAAATATCAAAGTAGCAAAGTTTATTGAATAGTGAACTCGCACTGTCAAGTCATTCAAGACTCCTCGAGTAGCATGTGGGAATTCGCTGGCAGACAGCGTGCAGATGCCGTCTCGTGTACAGAACAAGTCGGAAAAAATGGGACACTGCTTTTACATATATTTTCAGGTATATATTATTATAATAATAATAATAATAATAATAATAATAATAATAATAATAATTAGGACTGAAATAAAAGTACGTCAAGGAAGTAATTTTTATTCTAACACTGTGTGTTATCCCCTTTTCCTCTTAAAACCTTTTGAATTTGTCTTGGCATCGATTCCACCAATGATTTACAAATATTAGTCATTTTAGGATCACCCAACCAGCACTCACGGAGACGTCTTATGAGCTTTTCTTCAGTTGAAATGGTTTCCTTTTGCATTAGTCTCTTCAAAATTGACCAAAGATCTTCTATTGGATTCAGATCTGGTGAATTTCTAGGCCAATCTAATACTTCAATGCCATTTTCCTCAAAAACGTTTTCCCCATTTGCTGTGTGACTGTGCCAAATTTTGTTGAAACAACCATTTTCTGCGTCCAAACCAGTTGTTAGCGAGAGGCAACAACTTTTATTTCAACATGGAATCCAAAGCAGGACCAAACTATAACCTTCTCAGAATGTTTCCTGGTGCAAGAAAGGCGAATATTTGATCGTGTGGTGTAATAACGACGGGGTGTTAGACCCCGTTAAGTATTAGGTTATCAAATAGACATAAAAGGTACTTATAGGTGCTTTGATTTAGATTTTCTTTTGGGCCTACCATTTGTGCCAGCGTCCCAACCTCGACCAACTTATTCTTATTTTACTAATTTAGTAGCTCCTGACGACATAATAATTAGACAACTTAACCTAATTAAACATTTTTCACTTTCGAAGCATCACCAAATTTAACTTAGAATCAACGATTGCTGCAGATACAAAAAACTTGTTTCGGTCAGCCCAATAAACGAACAGACCGCATCCCGCTGTTTATCTTTTTGTGTTGCCATTTGGTTTTCTTTTAGTGACTTTTCCCTTTAGTAACTTTTAGACCACACACACACACACACACACACACACACACGTCACCTCACTTGGTATCCTTATTTTCCTTACGGAAGTCGTAATAAGACTTCTGAGAAAATTAATTCAGATTCTAACAAGTCTCGACAAAACCTACAAAAACAACACCCCAGATAATGAACGTCACACCTGTGAACATTCAGTTATTCATACATGTAATATTCTTAATTTGTAAACTGGGTGTCTAGCACCTTATAAGAGTTAGTAGATAACGTTAATTATATTCTTTAGAATTGACTGCGAAGCGTTTGAATATTCTGGATCATTCCTGAAAATGAACCACAAACTTTGAACGATTTTTTCCTGAAAAAGAAAGTGTACATTCCCGACACCTCATTTGTTTCCAGTCGTCTATAGTGAAGTCTTCATACTTTTTGTGCCATTACCCTATTTGTACCCATCTTTGCTGTTAACTTTTAAGATGGTGGAATGCATTCCGTGCCATGTTCCTTAAGCTTTATTCTCATTGTTCTTGCAGAAATGTTAACCCCACAGCTTTCCATCTCTCTCTGAATGTTGTCTCTCTTACATATTCGTAGAAGTTTTAAGTCATCTCTTGCAGTAATCTTCTTTCTTCCCACTTTCCCACACATCCCGTTCATGACAGCGTCATTGCAATTGTATTACCGTATATGATTCGATACATAGCTGATAACATAGCTGAGTAGACATCTGTTGAATTGATTTTGCAGTATGTTCATGCAAAGCAATCACATTATCCACGTTTCTATAGTAGTTCCTGGTCATTTCTGTGTATTGCTCAGTACATCCAGTAATTCACAAGTGAAAAGCTTCACACATATATTAATAAATACAACTTATATTGGTTGTTCAAGTTGGCATCGAATTAGAAGAGATCTTCGTACACAATACCTCTAGAATGCGAAATAATTATATTTTTACGTACATTACATAGTGTCCCGCTTTTTTCTGGCCAGTACTGCATGCTGGGAATAAAATAGTTATTAGCTAACCCTCCTAAAATTATTTCATCTTTGTCGAACGTTAATTAAGCAGAATATTTAGTCTTAGCGCTAAAAAATAATGAGGTTGTTTAACCTCCTTCACAACATTTAAGGTCATATGACGGAAAGGACCTACAGCTTTACGTAGGATCCGAACCATATATCACTACATAAGTCTGGGCACAGAGGACGGTCTCCCATCCAACTACTATCGTAGCGCTAAAAAACTATCTACATTTTAATGATACAAGTGTAGTGGCCTGTTGACGGTGGCCCACTATAATAGAGTAAAAAAAAATTAAATGTTTACGAGGTCACCAATTTTCTCTCCCGACCAAATAAACAATATTTAATAAAGGAGACAGGAATGACTTTGTAGTTTCTGTTTAATTGGAAAAAATAAATGAATTATTTGTTTACAGTGATTAACAATTAATTTATGAGGAAACTGTGCAATATTACAATAAATGCTTATTGACAATAAGGAATAATTTTTATTCAGTAAAAGAGTTAAATAATACAATGGTGTTAAATACAATAACCAAGGTAAAGAAAATACGGTATTGATATCGTATTTCATTACTGTGTATCAATTTTATACACAGTAATGAAATAAGCCTAATTGCGGTCGTAAGTACGTGAGTTTGATTGAATGGTATTGAGGACACTTTTTGGAACCTAATGCGGTAGGCCAAGTGAGCTGATGGCCTATGTGAGGTTTACAAACCCGGGTTTTCATGATAAAGATAGGCTATGAAAACGGGAGAGCCCATGAGCCAGATTGAATTATGAAATTCTTGTTGAATAGAAGTGAAGATTCGAAGTCGAATGGATGAATGTTGAGTGAAACAAAGGCCGGACGAATGACACTGGTTGAGTTTTGCAGGAGTGATGTTGCTTCCGGGGCTATGAAAAGTTGTAGGCCTCAACGGAGACGTCCATTGTGTCGGATCAAGCGGAGTTTCGTGGTCGGCGGGCCGGCTGAGATCGAGTGGAGTTACACAACGAAGGTCGGAAGGCGGATATGTAAAAGTGAAAAGCGGAGAGTGAGGAATGAGGACGAAGTGAAGTGGACTCGCGCTTTTATAGACGTTCGGTAGTGTGTTGTTTGACGCGTATTTTTCGGGAAACAAAGTAAAATTTGCCTTTTCTAAGAGTATTCCTGCCCACATGTTTGAATTTTATTACCTTGTTTACATTTTCAAGCCATGAGAAAGAGGCGAGGAAAAGGAACTTCTGTTATGCCTCTGCACATGTTAATACTAATAAAGGCAAAGAAAGACGAGTTCATTTTGTCTCCTCGCATTAATTAATTGTAGGCCTGCTTATATTGTCGCGATCTTAGGTTAATTTAAATTGGAGTTGGGTCTTGATGAAACTTGAGCGAGCTTGCAAGTACTTCTGGTCAATTTCATCGGATCACTTTCAGGATCGCCGCGCAGACTTCTTTTCGACTTAAACCAGTCGGTTAACTCCAAGTAGGTTTAACATATTTTAAAAATCGAAATACGAGGTTTGCACGGTGAAATTTCGGTTAGCACTATACTTTCATTTGTAGGGAACCAAAATGGTGCAGTGCCAGTTTCATGTCTACTACGCGTAACCTACCTACCAGCCAAATGTTAATTATGAAGACTATATATAATTTTATTACTAGGGTCAAAAACAGCTTTAATGTGTTATTATGCAATGTCCTGTTCTCAGGTACTGTGTACCTTTCACCTATATGACAGTCTTGGTTCAAAACTGCTGGTGTTTGTAATTTAGCAAAAACTGTATTTGCCTATTAGGTTAAGCAGTGCTTAACTTGTAAAAAAAAAGAAGTGGTGGAACGCTAGTGAGCCGGAGGCAGAGGCTGTGAAGCAGCCGACCAAGCCCGCGCAGCGGGCGAGGCGCACAGTAGCGCCGTGGCCTGTAGGGGCACGGTGCACAGAGTTTGCAGGAGGTAGTATCCCGTCATTCTAGGGGGGTTTGGGTGGTCTCCCCCAAGAAAATTTTCTATTAGGGTGCTTCTGAGATGGCGCTGTTTCATTTAACAGACCTCATCCAATGTTTTCATACACTTACTATGTGTGAAATATATTTATTTTAGATATTCACCTCGCATTCCTCTTTATGATCAATTTCACAATTGAATAAACCTTAGCAAAAAGAAAATAACTACTTTACATAGAAACTGATAGAATCAATACTGAATGGAATCGAATGTTTAGCGTGCTCACGCTCCGACTATTAGTCGGTAAATATTTTCAGTGAAACAATCGGTGCAAGAAATACTTTATACAAAATGGAATGGTAGGCCAAATATAAGTGCCGGAACGCCGTTCCGGTCCGTTCCGGCACAAATTAACCACCGAGGTTAAGTGTATAATAAGAATATGTGTTAAATGCTATGAACTGTGAATGATCCGCAATAAAAATGTTTTGTTTCATACTCGCACTTCTTCAATTAAAAAATTGTCACTACTACTACTGTCCATGGGCGTCCGTAGGGATTTTTCCTGGAAGGGAACGTAAGACCACAACCTGCGAACGCGGGGAGTAATGTCGTTTTATTGCAAGGGGGAAGTTTATATTTCGGAATATGTAATTATAACCACATTTTATATTAATTAATTATCTAGTTTACCTATAATTATTATTATGGAGCTTCTATCGCTTAAAAAAACTTAATTACTTTAATTGGAGAACTCGGAACTTTTATTGCCGAGTATTATGACTCAATTACAAAGAGCTTCCATTCTTGGAGCTTGTGTGAATAAAGCCAGAGACTACATTTAAAAAGTCTCTGGCATTTTAACATTCACATCTGATTCTATATCTATATCAGATTCTTGATGTTATCTTTGTAGTGTTTGTGTTATCGTGTGTTTATGTTAACTTGCGTTATCCTTTAGTGTTTATCTTTTCAGTCTTTTTTTCAAAACGAAAACATGGATATTAGAAAATTCTTTAGGAAACGAAAATCGTCTGACCAGGATACCACCAACCTTAATGAGAATGAAACTGGCAAAGAGCTAATTTTGTAATTTTTTTTAAAGTATTTACATTTAAATAGTATTAATTTTTTAATACTATTTAATGGCATACCATGTTATATGAATAATATGATATTTAATATGAATGCATATTAAGATGTCATATCATACCACAGTTTTTGAGAGTTTTCAATTTTTTTTCCGAAATTCCATGGGGGGAGGGAAGTAACAAGCGCCCACTCTTCCCCACCCCTTTCGCGGACGTCCATGCCACTGTCACCATGTAGTAGTTTTCCTAAGACGAATAGTTAAAATTTACAGGACAGTTATCTGAAGTTCGCTTTTCATTGCGACTTGTATACGCCTGATACGGGATGCTATCCGAATACAAAATAAGGGACATCTCTTAGAATATGGGACACCTGGCAACAATAACTAAATTTAAGTAATTAAACTTTTATATTCCTCTCTTAAAAACCCTTTTCGTCCTTTAACGACCTTAAATTTAATTTGGAAACTGTCTAATTGAACTTGTTATAGGTCAAGAAGCTATTACTTTGAGTGATCTCTCGATTATATTAAATTATATTCCATATTGATTTGACTTACAGTATATTTCATACCCCTTTTATGTGGATGGAGTCTAAAATTACAAAAAATATTTTGAAGGAGTTTTGTAACCACTTTAACCAATAATCGTTATCAGCCCTGCGTTTGGGCTAATAGGAGAGGGGTGACCTCCCGCCACATGACCTTTGCCGTTACGGAACAACCGGAAGTAACCATTGCTGGAGAGGCCTACAGTACAAATATATCCTATAGTTTAATAAACAAATGGATAATAGAACATTTTTATTTGGGGGTGGGGAAGACGTTAAAAGAAACAAAAGGAGGAAAGTAAAGTTTAAAAAAAAAAACTATGTCGGCACGAAATCAGTGTCCCCTGCTACAGAGTAGCCACAAAGTCCCTTTGTAGTGAAATTACAGCATATCTGTATGTTGCCTTTGTTTTTCATGCAAAAGGACTTTGTGGACACCCTGTATATTTGTAATTTTGACATTTTGTTCGAGAACCTGATTCTTGTTCGCGACACATCGTCTTGTAATGATACATACGTGCATGAAGTGACATCAATTTATGTTGAGTAATTAAAAAACCTGCATTTGATTTTTTACCTCTATTTGTGACCTTGACCTCTGATGCAAAGACCCTATTCTTGATCATGACGGTTTTATGATGATCCAAAAGCATGTGTGAAGTTTCATTAACTTCTTATTGAGCGGTTCAAAAGTTATAGCTCCGACACGAAAGTGTGACGAACGGACAAGTGCAATCGAGTATGACCCCTCCAAATTTATTTGGTCAGAGATAATTGTGCGTATCATAAGACAAATTTTTAACGAGGTCTGCACAAACGTTACTCGTTTTACTCGCTTGTAAACGCTTGTTATTTGTTAACACTCGCTCGTGTTATTTGAGCGTCCTTATGGCTCACGTGACAACCTGCAGTGTACAATTGCTAATGATGTCATTAATAATATAGTTATTGATGATCCTATTAATCACGTAACCAATGTTACTTCCGCTTCCAAAAATCCAGCATCTAAAGTCCCTTATGTCAATTTAGAGAACCTCGAAATATGACCTAAGCCTGTTGATCACACATTAGAATTCAATTAGTAAAACGTCGTCCTACTAAAGTTACCAGGGATTCGTTTTTCTCCAGTAGTAGTAATAATTATCAGTTAGGAGGACCAGAAACTGGCAGTGTTATAACTCCAATATTATTATTATTATTATTATTATTATTATTATTACCAGCGGGATTCGAACCCCCGACTTCGCTTATGGGGAAACTTATCCAATGAGCTATGGACGCTAAATTTTCCTAGTGATCGTGCGCAATGTAACCGTACATCAATTATGTTTATAGGAAAATGTCAAATGGTAAGGTTCCTGAAGAATTCAGAATGCAAATATGTTGTGTATTGTTTTGCTGGCATTTTATTTGAAGTTGTTCTTGTTAAACTACCAACTAATTATTTAGATACTGGGCACAGTTGGTTGGAAACTTATCTCCCAACTCAGTAATAATAAATTAATTTAATCTGAATGCTAATTCTAAAAGTATTAGTAACGTTCTACACTAATAGAAAATAATCGCCTAATTAACTCCAGATATAACTCTACTCGGCTCATACAAAGACCCCAGTGTAGATAGTTCACTCGTCAATGAACGAAATATGCGGCGAAGCTCCTGGGCCAGACCAGTTTCTCCCCAGAGTGTTGCGGGAGGTGCGCGACCAGGTGGCTCCCCACCTGGCTACAGTCTTCAACAAATCGTTGGAGACGGGCCAGGTGCCTGGTGACTGGAGGGAAGCCAACGTGACCCCTATCTTTAAGAAAGGGGATCACGAAAGTCCAGGGAACTATCGTCCCATTAGTCTCACTTCAGTTGTAGGTAAATTATTAGAGGGGATAATAGCGGAAAGGATCGTTGACCATTTGGATTCCTACAAGCTGCTTGGGGACTCCCAACATGGGTTTAGACGGCATAGGTTGTGTCTCACCAACTTGCTCGAGTTTTTCCACGTCATGTTGGGTGAGTACGATAAGAGTAGGGCGATTGATATACTTTATCTCGACTTTCAGAAAGCCTTTGATAAGGTACCTCACCGCCGGCTAATGGCGAAAGTGCGCGCGCTGGGTATCGGTGGGGAAATAGGTAGGTGGATTGAAAACTGGCTGAAGAATAGGCGGCAGAGGGTTGTAATTAAAGGTGCTAGTTCGGGTTGGGCCTCGGTCACTAGTGGGGTTCCTCAGGGTTCCGTTTTGGGGCCGCTGTTGTTTATCATTTACATAAATGATATCGACGGTGGCATCGTCAGTCGGATCGCCAAATTCGCTGATGACACCAAGCTTGGGGCCAATGTTGGGACGCCCGAAGCGATCGAGGAACTGCGTGCGGACCTAGGTAGGATAGGAGAGTGGTCCGAAAAATGGCAAATGCCGTTTAACTTGGGTAAATGCAAAGTGATGCACATTGGCTACGCCAATCCCAAGTCGGACTACTCGATGTTGGGTAGTAATATCGAGGTGACTGATTTAGAAAAGGACTTGGGTGTGCTAATTAGCAGCGACCTTAAGTTTACGAAACAGTGTGTAGAGGTGGAAAAGAAAGCCCAGAAACTATTGGGTTATATCAGGAGGCAATTTCAGTTTCGGAACAAGGAGATTGTGCTCTCACTGTACAATTCCCTTGTTCGGCCGCACCTGGAGTATGCTGTGCAGTTCTGGTCGCCCACCCTCAGGAAAGATATTGTGAGGCTGGAGCGAGTGCAGGCGAGGGCCACAAAGTTAATCCCTTCCGTTAGGCATATGGGCTACAATCGACGGTTACGCGCCCTGAACTTGTTTTCGCTTGAAACTCGGAGGCTGCGCGGTCAACTGATCGAGGTTTTCAAGCTCTTACGCGGGTTCAACGATGTCGATTTTACAAGTATGTTTAGTTTAAATGATAACCCAACTCGCAACAATGGTTGGAAGTTGGATTTGAAACGGTTTAGGACTAGTGTGTGTGGGAATTACTTTACGTATAAGATCTGTGACACATGGAACAGGTTACCTTCGGAAGTTGTGAACAGTTCCTCTGTGGATCAGTTCAAGAAAAGGGTAGACGAAATCTTGCACACTATTTGAGTGTGTAAAGACATTTAGGACCTCAGTCTGCGGAAATTTCTTTTCCTATAAAATAGTTAATATCTGGAACCAACTTCCCTCAGAGGTTGTTTCCAGTCAAAGGGTAAATCTGTTTAAAAATAGGCTAGACAAAGTACTGAACACACTCATAGTTTAAGATTAAAACCTCAGAAAACTCTGCAGGAGTTCGCTTGCTCGGTGTCTCTGTGAGCAAGCTAAATATAGAGCTATTTATATATTCTCCACTTTCCTGTAAAATTTCCTTGGCTACTTTTCCAGGGTCAAGGTATTTTCATCAACCTTTTTCCGTACCTGCCTCTGGCAGGGAGGGAGCGGAGGGTGGGGAGAGAGCCTTCTACTTTTCTATCCAGTTTTCTACTACTGCTAGGATAGTTGAAAGAAAAATAAACTTTTACCCGGTGCCATTGGTACCTCCTCGGTATGGGCCGCAAGGCCTTTTGAGGTACTTCTTTTCCTTGTAACTACTTGTAACTCTCTCTCTCTCTATTATTTATATATATATATATATATATATATATATATATATATATATATATGCAAAAAAAACAGCATGATCGCGCTGCCTCATGAATGGAAAAGTTAAGGACTTTGTGCATGGCACGTGAGGGCTTTCCATATATATATCTGGCAAATGATCAGCTAATGGGGTTGGGGCCCCCCAAAATGCTAGAAACGGCCCTGAATAAAGGTAACCAGTATCATCTGAAATACTGTAATCAAGGTATTAGCTGAAAAAATATTAAAAGAAATAATTTCTCAGTCAAAATATTTGAAGTAATGTTCAGTGATTTTGGATTGTACGCCTGACAT
Organism: Bathynomus jamesi; assembly: GCA_023014485.1. Lineage (NCBI taxonomy): Eukaryota > Metazoa > Arthropoda > Malacostraca > Isopoda > Cirolanidae > Bathynomus > Bathynomus jamesi. Next base: position 954,479 of record JAJOZX010000838.1, read on the forward strand.
GTCAGACTGCATTTATTAAATTTGTAAAGATAGAAAACTGAAGCAGAGATTCGTGAACACTTCTTAAGATTTAATAATGAGTTAAATACAACAGGAAAAGGGCTGACTGATACACCTTTAGCTTTTCTTAAAAGTCATGAAATCAACACAAAAGATTGTCGAAAATACTGTATAATGGGAGAAACACGAAATGAAAAAGCAAGGCATGAAAGGGAGAGTCTCGTAATTTTCACAACCTTAATTTAGTCTTAATCGATGCCATTCTTCTGACACGTTCTAGGGAACATTGCAAGGCCTATAGCTATACGCCGTATTTTCAGCAGCAACTCACAAAAGAAAATTTTAATTAAAGCAATGTTGAAATCAAGATTCAACAGAAAAACGTTGGGAAAATAAAATAAATGCCATCAAAGTTGAGATTTCAAATTAACAACCATATCTGCTCTTGAAAGTGTAAGTTACCCGTGTGAAGTCGTTGGAATTGGAATTGGAAAAATAATTATTAGTTTAAAAATAAACATAGGTATTAGAGATTATAGTGATCCATTTCGCGTTATTTGTCGTTGTCTGTAAAACTTGAATCACATGCCATTACGTGATATCACTTGATTGTAGTCGAGCGTGGTGTGTTCCCGTTTAGTTATAAGCTGTCGTAATTAATAACAACTTCAGGGAAATTGGCGAAATGACACACGTGTAATGTACATTAACTAATAGTAATGCTAGGAATATAATTTTTTTCTGAACACAACATAGTTCTTAGTTACAGAACTACTTTTCGAAGTAGCTAGTTTCTTTGGAAAAGAGAAGTACTAGGACGTGCCCAAGCAGCATCAATGTGATTCGACATCGAAAGCGGAGGAGTTTCGGAGAAATAGTGGAACCAGCGCCTGTTCAGGGAGAAAATCCTATGCATAATCACTTGAATGCGTTATTGCGTGTCTTTTGTAAATAAATGGAATTGTTGGACGGTTTAAGAGAATCTTTTTTGTTCAGGAACTTCTCCTTAATTTAGCCCCCAAAAGGGAGATTCGTGAATGTTTTTCATTATTTATTTGTCACTTGTGGAAAAAAGTAAATGACAATTTTAATAATAGTTTATCCTGGCTGTAAACTCGTTTAGAAACTATTTCGGCCCGCAGTAGTAGTGGACCAATAGAAGTGTGTTCTACTGGTGCAAGGACATGAATGGTGAAGTAAGTGTGTCCTAAGCCACGTATGGAAACATAATAGGCCTAGGTCCTGGAGGGACTCCGGTGAAGGTACGTTAATGGACGACGAAGAGTCAACCAGTGACGTCATGGCGAGGCAAAGTGTATTGATTTGGTTTAGAATTCCGAGTGTTCCATTTCTTCTTTTGTTGTGCTTTAAGTTATGAATTAGTTACAGAAAAACTAGGCCGAAGGACGAATAATTTTAAACCCCGCAGAAGCTGTCGCTAGTTTGAAGATCGCACTCGGTCAGTCACGCTCAAAATAAAGTAGTCTAGTTCCACCATTGATGCGAGGGCTCCTACCAAACTGTATAGGTTCAATTTCAATATGTGAAATAGCCAAGAGAACACCTCGACCTCGCGTGAATCTTCTCACAGCGCAGCATTTGGCTGTTAGCTAGGCTAAGCGCTACCATTTTATCACCTAGGGCAGCGTTCCTCAACCTTTTTTTGTACTGCGACCCCTTATCAAAATCTTGATATTTTTGGGGCCCTCTCCCCCAAAATTATCTTTTGCATTATGATTAAGTAGCATATAGACAAATTGAGGTATCCACATTAATATAGTTTTTTAGTCTTGAATTATACTCGTACTTCAAAGTCGGAGTAAAAATGTAATAAAAATGTAATAAAAATGTAATAAAAATGTAATAAAAATGCATAAAACTTACCGCTCTTCTGTTTACATAAAAAAAAAAAAACAGCATAAAAACAGGGAAGGGGCTCATTTGTGCCAAAAACTTTCAGTTCATGAAATGGAAACATAAGATGGTCGTAAAAAAACAACATTTATAGAAACTTTAAAGTTTCAAGTAACCGAAAATGTTATCGGTTAGAGGTCAAAATTAGCCACCACAAAAAAAGGGGAAAAAAATTGTTTTACGGAATATATCTAGTCAACTCACGGACCCCCTCCCCTGTTGAGAACCGTTGACCTAGGGTACACGCTACCAAAAGGGAACCACAAATAGGTTATGCATTAAGGTAAATACATATTTTCAGTTTAAGAAAGGGACACACTACAAAAGCAAGGATGCAAAACTGTACTCAGAAATTAATAGCTTACAAATGTGTGTGTGTGTTACAATGATGCAAATCCACAAGGAAAAGGAAAAATGATTCCAAGGCCTTTCGTGTATTCAGAAATACACCTCGTCAGGGAATGAAGGGTGTACACTGTGGGTGTACTTCTGAATACACGAAAGGCCTTGGAATCATTTTTCCTTTTCCTTGTGGGTTTGCATTATTCATTCATTTCACGTGGTTAATTGTGAAATTCATCCCATATATATATATATATATATATATATTAGTTACAGGGAATCTGTGTAACTAGGAATTTCATGAAATCCCTAAAATGTTCAGGATTTCGTATAAAGTTAATTCGTGATATTTTCATTAGTTTTTACGAAAATATCACGACTTAACCTAACCAGTCGTCAAGGGCGTACAGTTGACCTAACTAGGCACTCAAGAATTTTCCCGTAGGTTTAATGAAAGTATCAAGACTTAACTAACTTTGCATGAAATCCCTGAACATTTTAGGGATTTTATGAAATACCTAGTTACACAGATTCCCTGTAATTAATATATATATATTTTTTTTCAGATTTACCGCCGATTCGTACCTAAAGAGGCGGTACATATCTCGGCGAGGCAGCGAGTGGGTGATGTTACTGTGCTGGGGGTGGTAGACTAGGGGAATGAGTAAGGGTCAGTCGATGGATAGTGGGTAGGAGGGGTCCGGTTTCAGATGCGATGGAGTAGATGGGAGTGAGTAAGGAAGAGGAGAACCGCTTCCGCTGAAAAGTGGGGGCCGTCAGCGAGTATGGATCGTAGGCAGTTGGGTATGGGGTTTTCGGCCGAGAGAGGGAAACACCTGCGACGGAGAGCGGACAACTTTGAGCATTCCACCAGGAGGTGTAAGACAGTGATAGGGGTATGGCAGGTAGGGCAAAGCGGGGCTGGCGATTTCGCCATAAGGTGTTCGTGGGTGATGCGGGTGTGACCTATGCGGAGACGGGCTAGGATTACTTCTTTATGGCCGGACCGGTGGAATGAAGAGGCCCAGTATCCTATTTGCGGTTTGATCGTGTGGAGTTTATTTTGTGTGGCCTGGTCCCATTCCTGCTGCCATATGGAGCGGAAGTGGGAGCGGAAAGCCGGGAAGAAGTCGGAGAAGGGAGGGGTCGGGAGGAGGCCGGCAGTGAGCAGACCGTCTTTGCTGTGCGGTCCGCCGCCTCGTTACCCTGGATGCCGACATGAGCCGGGACCCAGCAGAATGCGATTGTCTTGTGTTGGAAGGTCGCTAAAAAGTGGAAGGTTTGCTGGATGGTACAGACGAGCGGGTGAGGGGGTTAAATCTTTCTAGGGAGAGAAGTGCACTTTGGGAATCCGAATAAATGACGAAAGAGCTGGCAGAGTGGGTGCGCACAATATCGAGGGCCTCCGTAATGGCGAAAAGTTCCGCCGAAAAAAACGGAGGCCTCGCGGGGCAGGCCGACGCCCCGGGAGAGCGGCTGGGACAGAATCACCGCTGAGGCGGCCACGCCAGCTTCCGAGCGGGAACCATCCGTGTAAATGGCGATTGCGTCCGGGTGTTGGGTTGCGTGTTCGCGGAAGAGTGACCTGTATATCATGGCGCTCGTGGTAGTCTTCGGTAGGGAACACAGATCTTTGCAAAACTTGATAGGGGTTAGGATCCAGGGGGGGTAGATGCTGAATGAAATGGGGATAACTGAGCGGACCGCTTCAGTGAAGTGCCAGCTCCGTCCCTGAGGTGGTAGTTCTGAAACCGCCGTGCCCAAAAGCGAAGAAGGTAGCCTCTGTGCACGGAGGTATGTCCTCATGAGGAGTAGACCCCGTCGGAGGGCGAGAGGGAGATGATCGCATTCCACATGGAGGCTGGAGAGGAGCGGAAAGCACCGGTGGCGAGGCGGAGGCCTCTATTAAGTACCGGGTCCAGGATACGGAGGCGGGCGTTGGAGGCTGAACCGTAAACTGCGCTACCATAGTCCAGCTTCGACTGTACTATGGAAGTATAAAGGCGAAGAGAGCGTCGATCTGCACCCCATGTGGTGTGAGAGAGGTGATCCAGGAGAGAGAGGGGGCGTCGAAGGGATTGCTTTAGGTGCTTGAGATGGGGAACCCAATTGAGCCGTCGGTCCAGGGTCATGCCCAGAAAACGCGTGGAGGGTACCAACTCAAGAGGACTGCCGTATAATGTGACAGAGGGTAGAGGAAGGGTTGTGAGTCTTCTTCTACTGAAGACCATACACTTGGACTTAGGGATGGAGAGGCGGAAACCCACCGACGTCGCCCACCTTTCCACCCGGTAGATGGCGAGCTGCATTTGCCGTTGAACGACAGACGGTTCTCGCCCTGCGAAGTAGATTGCAAGGTCATCCGCGTAAATGGAAGCGCGGATGGTGGGTGGAAGGCATTGTGAGACCGTGTTCATGACGACGGAGAAGCAGAGAACAGTGAGGATGCTTCCCTGTGGGACCCCGTCCTCCTGCACAAAGGTGTCAGAAAGGACTGAGCCCACCCGGACTTTAAAGGTCCGAGAAGAAAGGAAGCCCCTGATGAAGGTTGGCATGGCTCCGACGAGGCCCAGATGTCGGAGCTGACCGAGGATCATTGCTCGACGGGTGGTGTCATAGGCCTTCTGGATGTCAAAAAAAATTGACGCTACGAACTGTCTATTGTCGAAGGCATCCTGTCTGTCTCGGCTGAGAAGCAGGAGGGGATCAGTGGTGGAGCGGAATTGTCTGAAGCCGGACTTGGTAGACGGGAAGGAATTGGTACGTTCAAGGACGAACGATAATCGCGTAGCGACCATTTTTTCGAGGATCTTGCAGGCACAACACGTCAGGGCGATTGGTCTGTAGTTTGTGGGGTCCAGGGAATCTTTGCCGGGTTTGGGGATAGGGATGACGTGGGCCTCCTTCCACCTAGAGGGGAAGGCGCCCTCTATCCATATGCGATTGTATAGGTCTAGCAGGAAAATTTGTAAGGTAGAGTGGAGGTTGGATCATGCCGTACGGAATACCGTCCGGACCGGGACAAGGGGATCGTCGAGAGGCCAGTGCCGCCTGTAGTTCACGCATGGTAAACAATCGGTTGTAGGTGCTGTCTATGGACGGTGGAGAGGGGCTATCGTCAGGGGCGGGTACGGAATTGGCTGCAGAGGAAGAAACGGCGGCGAAGGTAGAAGCAAGGTGGTCTGCCACCGACTTGGGCTCACATAGGAGTCCGTCGTCAGTCCGGAGGACCGGGGGTCGGGAGGGGACATGTCGCCTCTCGACGCCCCGCACCTTCTTCCAGATGGTAGCCGAAGGTGTGTTGGCGGTGATGCCGGACACAAAGGCACGCCAAGAGGCTCGGCGCGCTGTCTTCATTGTGCGGCGGGCGATGGCCCTGACCCGCTGCATCTCCGTGCGATGGATGGGGAGTCGCGTCCGGTAGAAGCGCCGAGTTGCCTTCTTCTTGGCGCGCACGGCCTCCGCGCACTCCGGGGTCCACCAAGGAACCCGTCGGGCGCGGGGGTAGGCGGAGGATTGTGGTACGCTTGTGCTTGCGGCCGTTAGAACGACGGACTCGAAGTATGTGATGCACTCGTCGATGGATGGGAAGTGGGCAGTTGTAAGGGTGGTATGTGTGTTGTCGCGGAAGCGGGCCCAATTCGCGTTGGTGGTAACCCACCTTACCGGTACCCGTACAGTCTGGTCGGGTCGATTGAGGGTGAGTAGAATGGGGAGATGGTCACTTCCATGGTCCTCTCGGAGGACTTGCCACGTGAAGTCTAGGAGGGCATCAGTTGAAACGAGGGACAGGTCTATACAGGATGGAGTGCAGGTGGTGGCATGGTAGAATGTAGGAGAGCCATCGTTGAGGCACTCGAAGGAGAGCTCGGTCATGACGGATATCAGGGTTGGGGCCATATAGGTGGTGTGTGTGTCGCCCCACAAGGGGTGACGACTATTGAAATCGCCCAGTAGTAGGAAGGGCCTGGGGAGTTGTTCCACGACTTCCACCAGGTCGTCGCGGGAGACTTGAGCGTGGGGGGGAGGTAGATTGAGCAAACGGTGTACTGTCTATCCAGGGAGAGCCGGACGGCAGTCACCTGTAGCGGGGACCGGATGGAGAGATTGTAGAAGGGGACTGCGTGGTGTACGAGGATGGCAGCTCCCCTTCGAGTGCAGGTAGGAGGCGGGGTGGCGATGCAAAATAACCAGTGGGGCAGGGCATGGGCCTGGTCCCCAGGATTAGCTCCTGGAGACAGACACACACCGGACGGGAAGTGGCAATCAAGGAGTTAAGGCCTTCATAGTTTGCAAATATTCCTCGACAGTTCCAGTGGACTATTGTGGTTTTCGGGGGATCCATTAGTTGATGAAGGGGGATGGGTAAAGGTGTAGGCGCTAGGAGGTTGGAGTGTGAAGGGAGATCTGGAGTTCGCGAAACTGAAGGCTGGGTCGGGAGCATGGCTGGCTATCTACCGTTCACCAGGGAAGGAATCGGTCGGCCTGTCGAACCCCGCGGAGGTTGCGGGGTCGAGTCGGCCGAGCGAGACCGGAGGCGTGGATCACGGCAGGCAGAGGAACATCGTGGGCTGAGCGGGTCAGAAGTGCCTTGACGGGCTTCTATGGTCGGGCCAGGGGGGGGCACGTTAACCCCAAAAGTGGCGCTACCCCGCCTGTCCGGGGTCTCACGGCGGACCCTAGGTGGTGACAGGGCGTACTCAGGGTAGCTGATAAGGAGGGGGCCGGGGATGTTGGGGGGGTAGGTACTATGGGGGTGGAAGGAGGTGAACCAGAGTGGTCTCGTGGAGGGGTGGAGAAAATGGCACCAGGAGGCAAGGGCAGATCCATGAGACTCGTGGGCGTGGGCGCGGCCGAGCTTCCCTCGGTCACACCGTGCAGCTGCGCCAGAGCCGCATCCACTGGATCCACTGGGCTGGGTCTCGTCGTACGGGGCGGGTCGTGGATTTCGGCCACTATTGTCAGAGTCTGTGGGGGTAGAGCGGTGGGACTTCTGCGATGGGGAGAGATGGACATAGTAGGACGTGGTGGTGGGCGGTTGTGTAAGGGTCCCAGCCGTTTCTTGATCCTAGGGGAAGAGGGGAGAGAGACGTTGGAAGGCCGGAGGGTCTGGCGACACGTTCCGGCGTCTCCGCCTCGACGGCTTGCTCCGGGGGCGGCAGGAGGTTCGGGCGTGTACAGGGAGTACTGGGAAGGCAGGGTTTGAGGTGGCTGGGACCTGGGTCCTGGTCCCAGACTCCTGGGGGATTCGTGGCAGGTGAGGTGCGGGAAGAGAGGAACGGTGGGGGGACAGGGACCGTCGGGTCCTGCGAGGATTTGCTTTGTGGGGAACAGGGAGCAGTGGCTGGGGGGGTTTCGGCGGCAGGCCAGGGCGGCGTGCCGAGATGATAGAGCCGAGAGCAGCGGCATAGGACACCCCCGGCCTCACCTCCCGACTCCGCACCCTGTCTCGTGCCTCACGGGGGCTAAGGAAGTCCGTCACCTGTAGGCCGGACCTCCTTCTCGAACTTGAAGAAAAGGCATTCGCGGGATGAAGAGGGTGTGCGCCTTCACAGTTGGAGCATTTGGGTGTGTTGGGGCACCTGTCAGGGTGAGCGAGTCGTCCACAGTGACACACATTGATGCGGCTGTCGACAAACGGAGCTAACGTGTCCAATTATTGCATTTAAGCAACGGGTCGGGTCTGGGATGTATGGGCGGATAGAAAACTCGCATGACGCGGTCTCCCATACCCCATACAATGCGGCCGGGGGGATTAGTGTATTGAAAGTAAGGAGCAGACGTGGGGTGGGGGAGGGGTGCCTCCCTGTCGGGATGTGAAACGATAGATCTTAGTGACTCCTTGGGGTGCGAGGTCCTCCAGGAGCTCGTTCACTGCGATCGACAATAGGCGGGTGGCGTAAATAGTGCCCTGACTCTGGTTCAGGCGAGGGTGTGGGGAAACGGACACCGAGCATCCAAGGACCTCAGTGACGGAGAGTAGGGCTTTCGTCTCTGCGGCTGAGCGTGATTTTACGAGGAGGGAGCCATCCCTCTGTGGGCGTACGTCATAGCGGCTGGAGTTGCTGTGGGTTCGGATCGCCTGGAACGTCCGTTCAGAGTTGTCGGGAGGGACCCAGATGTAGGCCGAATCACCAGGAATTTGTGGATACTTGGAAGGGAGAGGGAGGCTGTAGAGTCGAAATGGACTGGGATATTCAACGGTCGATAGGACGGCCGTGAATGCCGGCTCCCCCGTCCGCCGCGAGGCTCTCTCCGTGGGGAGGTGGGCTGACGGCGGGTGAGGGGGGCATATGGGGAGAGCAAGAAGCCGGGTTGTGGGGGCAAGTCCTCGGTGGAACTTGACTTGCCCGAAGGTGGCTGAAGTGGGCTGGGGCGAGACCCCTGCTCCAGAGAGTGTAGGTCCAAGGGCGTAGTCGAGGGACGGACTGGGGTCGGCAACGGAAAAGGAGAGTGCAAGCGTTCCGCTTCCACAGGGGGGTCAACCCCATTAGGTTGCGGTCTTCCAGTGGTAAAGGACTCGAGGGCCTGGTTGCCCACCACCCGAGTGTTGAGAGAAGAGTAGTCCGGGAATGAGAAGCAGTAGTCGTAAGCCGAGGGGGAGAAGTGTCCATAGCGAAACAAAAAAAGAACTTCATCCCCCGCGCGCATCCAGCCACCACCGACTCCAACAAGGGAAAGGCGAAGTGTGGGCACACTTGGTCCCACCGCCGATAGATGTCACGCAGGGGAGATACACCCGCACCCAGTCCCTGTGCCTGAAAGGCGGCCACTCTCATCCAACGCGCGGTGAAAAGTGGCAGGGACAGGGTTTGGGTTTGGTTGGAAAGCGACAAGGGTGCAGGGCAACCACCTCCCACACCCAAGGGCCAAGGAAAGGGTCAAAATCAAGGTCCAAAGAAACGCCAAAAAACAGGAGAAGCCAGAAAGAATGGGTTAAAGGAGAAAGAAAGAAAAAGAAGCAGGAGATCAGCCGGGTCCCCAAACGGGCCCAATGGTCCACGAGGGCAGAGAAAGCCCTTACACCGAAGAAAGGTGTATTCCCACATTCGCCACAGAGGGACGCGCCCTATCGCTCCGGACAAAGCAAAGGGATATATATATATATATATATATATATATATATATATATATATATATATATATATATATATATATATATATATATATATATACAGGGCTATTCAAAATAATTCATCCGATTCAATGAGAATACTTCCGTACCTATCAACCGTGCATCAACTGGGCATACACCACATGAAAGAGGAAATCTCCGAGTTTTACAAGATCACCGCGAGAGGGCTCCAAAGTCACGCCGTGGCCTAGCCTAGCAACAAACAGTCAGTGTGAAAATGGCGTCCGCGCAGCAGAAGGCGTTTTGTATGTTGCAGTTTTCGAGCTGTAAATCCCCGCTAGGTCGCCGGATCTTACACCGTGCGACTTCTTCCTTTGGGGGTACGTTAAGGATACTGTGTACGTGCCACCGTTGCCCACATCTTTGGATGAGCTCCGAACTCGCATTGTTACTGCCGTAGAGTCAGTGACAACGGACATGCTGGAGCGAGTAATGGAGGAATTCGACTATCGTGTCGACGTTGCTCGTGTAACTAGGGGAAGTCACATAGAGCATTTATGAGGTGAGACACAAAATTTGGACAGTTTTTCTTTTGGTTGATGTATCACAAATCACACTGTATTTGTAACATTAAAAAATATTCTCATTTAAAATCAGGTGAATCACTTTGAATAGCCCTGTATATATATATATATATATATATATATTATATATATTATATATTATATAATATATATATATATAGGGTGTCCCATAAGTCCGGCATCATAGGAGAAATTCATATTTTTCTATTTCTACAAACCATAATTCATATTTTTCTCTTTCTACAGGCCATAATGTCTGAGCAAAGAAGAACGAATCCAGATAATTCTACTCATAGGAAATCGGAGTCAGAGAGAGGCCGCTGCTGAATTTAACAGACTGCATCTAGACCGCGAGCCAATAACACAGAGTTGTGTTAGCAGACTTGTTGCAACGTTTAAGGAAACAGGATCCATAGAAGATAAACCACGCAGTGGACCTTCAAGGAGGTCCACTGACGATGATATAGCGACTGCTATCCTGGCTCATTTTAACAGAAGTCCCAATAAGTCTCTTCGGCGATTGTCCGCCGAGACAGGAGTGTCAAAAAGTAGCATCCATCGCATTCTTCAGGCTCACAAATGGCATCCATATAAACTTCAGATCCTACAGAAATTAAGCGATGATGATCCCGACCGGCGGATGGAATTTTGTGAATGGGCTACGGAACAATATGCTCGGGATGCCAATTTCCCGTCCACCATTCTGTTCAGTGATGAGGCTGTTTTTTATGGAAATGGTGAGGTAAATTGACAGAACACCCGCTACTGGTCTCAAAACAACCCTCACTGGTATACCTCTTCAAAGGAACAAGGTGCATCTCGGGTGATGGTATGGTGTGGCATTTGGAAGGATCGCATCATAGGCCCCCCTCTTTTTCGATGAACATTTCACTGGAGGCACCTACCTACGTATGCTCAAGGAAGAAGCATTTCCCAGTGTCTTGAACGAAGCAGCAAATTTCCCAACATGGTTCCAGCAAGACGGCGCTCCTGCACATTACAGCACCCAAGTAAGGGAATACCTGTACCAACAATTAATTCCCCAGCCTTCGTTAGTAAGCCTTATAAGGCTAACTAACGAAAATATCACGACTTAACCTAACCACAAAATAATTAATTAGAACATTACTTGACTTTTTTAAAGTTTTTGTATTTTTTAAATGTTGACGCTTAACTTTTTATCAATGACGCTTCTTATTTTACTATTAAAAGCCTATGTAACATTATGCAAATACTAATTCTATATTCCTTTTGATCATTGGAAGGTATGCCCGATCAAAATTTCCTTTGCCCAAACTCTGCCCGGGCTGATAGAAAACCCTGGGGTCGCCACTGACCTGAACTCGATCCCACGACCTTCCGATCACCAACCTATATTTTATATATATATATATATATATATATATATATATATATATATATATATATTATATATTTTAACTACAAACACACAGTATAATTAATGTAAAGAACGACGCTTGTGTAGAAAAGCGTTCCGTACAAGATGAGGAGGGAGAACGAGCAAATGAAAAATGAGGTACCTCCCAGGAATCGAACCCGGGATCATCCAATTGCCGGTCGGATATGCTAACCACTGCACCAAGGACCCCGATTAGTCAGTACTCGTAATTCTCCTACATACGAGCGAAATCAAATGCCCTGAGGGGGCACCTTCGCATGCCTCATCTTGCGCGGAATGCTCTTCTACACAAGCGTCGTTCTTTACATTAATTATACTGTGTGTTGTTTGCAGTTAAAATGTATATATGTAGGGCATGAGAAGGTGGCCCCTCAGGGCATTTGATTCCGCTCGTATGTAGGAGAATTAAGAGTACTGACTAATCGCGGTCCTTGGTGCAGTGGTTAATTAAACTAGGAGAGTCAGAGTATAGAGATGTGTTGACCTGTGTGCGCGTGTGAAAATGAGTATCGGAGGAATGCAGGTATCCATGATAAAGTGAGTATATAAAATGGTTGTCATAACAACAACCAGGGCAGAAAGGGGCCATATCCTGCAGGTTGGATGGGAGCTGCAAAATTGCAATGTCGTAGAGGGAGAAAAATGGGATCATCCACAGACTAATTTGCATTTGCAATGATCCATACTACTAACGCGTAGGCAACTTTGATTTGTGTTTTTGGAACACTATACAGTAAACCCTCGTCCAGCGTGGGGGTTAGATTCCTCGAGAACGGCGCGTTAGGTAAATCCGCGTTGGACAAACTTAATACTTTATGGGATAAATGGGGATACGTGAACGCGGCTGCGTAAAGTCTCCCATTAATACTTAGATACGTAGATTTTTTATTCACACACAAATGAATTTCCGTACCTATATTGTATATGAAACAAGAACATAATAAAATCACAAAAATAATGATATTTACATATGGTAAATAAAAATATATTAAATGAAAATAGCACGCATCTTTTCTTCACTCTTTCGGATGGTGCATATGGTAGACTCATTCACGTGATACTCGCGTCCAAATGATGTTATGCTCATACCACCACGCAACTTATCTAGAATCTTTATTTTTTTCGGCTAGTGTCATAACCTTACGACTTTTCTGCTCTTCACTATCACTCGCAGATGCTTTACGTTTTAGTGCCATACTGCTGTCTAAGGGTAATAGCAAAACAACGGCAAAATACAACAAAAACAATCCAACACAACTTCACTGAACTTAACGTGGTAGCGGGACTGAGACAAAGGGTGACGCGAGAGGGAGGGAGATGCGGGAATGTTAGTGTAGGAAAAAACACTAGAGCGCGCATTGGCACACGTACAGTAGTACTGTACATATTAGAGCGTGTTTGGCGGACCGTGTATAATCAAATTTTCCGCTTTCAGCAAATAATTGTTCGCGCTTATTTTCCCGTGTATAAGCAAATTCGCGCTGGACAAACACGCGTTCGACGTGTTTACGTATAATATTGCAGGTGACGAACCTATTACAAACATGTGTATCATCGTCAATATAATGTTATTACTATGAAAACAGAGTAGGTTAATTTTATCCTCGGCCTTTTGACTGAAATTAGAATTTCATAAACTTCGAAATTTACTAAAGCAAAAAAAAAAAAAAAATGGTTATATTGTCAATGTAGAATGCCTGGTCCAAAATAACGGCTCATTTTCCTTTACGAGGTCAACATACAATAATACTGTAGATTTATCTGAAGCAAATTACCTTAAGAAAGACGTATCTCGCTGAGGAAAAAATGTGTTTGTTTTTTTAAAGGTTTTTCTCCATTTTTTTTTTTCTGAGTAAGAGATACTGTACTTCCATTATTTTGTCAGAAAAAAAAAAAAAAAAAAAAACAGATTGAAGTAAATATCCTCCTTAGGGTGTGAAGTAGTTTTTCAAAATTAAGAAATATTTAAAGCGACAGTTTAATGCTGGAAAACAAATATTCAACCCCGTAAAGAGTTACAATTTCAAATTAGGTGTTAAGGACTTGGCAGAAAAACTAAAGGCTATCTTATTTGGTTAGGACATGGGTTCTTAAACTTTTTTCAACGCGACCCCACAATCAGAACCTCGGACCACTTGCGACCCCATCAAAACCGAAAAAAACAAAACTAGTTTGAATTATTTTCCCCTTTGCAATAGGTATAATTATAATACAATGGTATAATATTTCATATTTATTATTTATGCACCATCCATCATCATGTAAATTTTGAAATTACAACAGAAGTTTTAATAATACAAAATGAACATTGGTTTCCAATAATTTTATCAGTAAAGAATACTCCCGTTCATAGACAGCTTTACGCAATTTTAATGTGAAGGATGATTCTGGATTGTTTGAGCCAAAACTTCAAATCGTGGTTTTCGAGATGACAGTGAAATTCCGAGATCATTTTCCGGATTAAGCCAATTCCGTGTTTTGGCCCTGGTTAGGGCGAGGATTGAGAACCCAGATTCACATTGATACGTGCTCGGAAAGGGTAAAATTACTTTCATAGCCTCTCTTGCTGAGACTTTTTTCTTCTGCCATAGCTGTGTCCAGAAATTGGCGACACTCGATTCTCTGAAGAATTGTTGAAGTATATGATCACTCTGAATCTCGAGTAGCTCTTCTTGAAGTCCACAAGGCCAAACGTAGTCTTCCATCTCTTCCACATTAATACTGAAGGTATCTCGAACCCAATTATACTTGCTAACATCTTCAGGGATGTATGTTTCAAATTCATTTGAAAGTTGTTCTAAGTGAGTCACGATAATCGGTTGCACATCCTCTGCCTCTTTCCACCTTCCCTTTCCATAAATGCAGCTTCCCTTTGAATACTGTGATCATTTCTGCCATTTCGATAAGTGTATGTCCCTGTCCTTGCATTGATGAATTCAAGTGATTCAGCTCAGAAGATATCTGCGAGATAACATAAAAGCAGCAGCCACTTTGGTTCATTGAACTTCTTAGCCAAATTGACTTTTTTCACGAAGGAAATCTCCAGCTCGGTTTTCATACATACAACACGTTGCAGCACCTTCCCACGCGACAACCATCTAACTTTGGAATGAAACAACAAGTGATCGTGTTCTGACAAACTCTACACACATTTCTCTGAAAAGACGAGAATTAAGAGCGCTCCCATTTACATAGTTCACAATGTGAACAACATCTGACATAATAACAACCAATTCTTCCGATAGCCTTTGTGCAGAAAGATTTTCTCGATGAAGTAGGCAGTGAATGACTTTTACATCCTGATTTATTGCTTTGACTTTGGCAGTAAAACCATTCCGAGCTCCTAACATTGCAGGAGCATCATCGCTACAAATGCTGAAACAGTGTTTCCATTCTAGTCCCACTTCCTGAAAGAATTCGTTGACCACGTTAAAAAAACCGTTTCCTGTCGTTGTCTTTGTTAACGGACTACAAAACAGGACGTCATCCTCCAAGTCTTCTTCACCACGGTAACGGACATAAACAAGCAGTTCAGCGTCATCTCCAATATCGGTGGTCTCATCCAACTGAATACTAAAATTTCCACTAGTTTTTACCGCTGCAACAACTTCTTGTTTTATATCACGTGCCATATGATTGATACGATTGTGGATAGTGTCGTTGGAAAGAGGAATGAGATTGAGTTTACTGACTACTACATCACTGCAGACAGATCTCGTCATATCTAATGCACCTGGTTTGATGAGATTTTCACCAACTGTATGATCAGCTTTCTGTTTAGCAATCCGATAAGCAACGAGGTACGAGGCGAGGGTCACTTGTTTCAAGCTGTTCATCCGCGAAATCCCACGATTATCCAGTCTGTTTCTTGACCGTTGCTTCTTTACGTTGAAAAAAAGTCCTGTTCTCATTTACATACCTGGAATGCTTTGTTTCGAGATGTCGCCTCAGTTTCCCTTCTTTCAGAGACTCGTGGGAGAGAACTTCCAAACAAAACACATTGAGGTTTGACGACTCCATTTTTGTCAACAATTTCAGTGAAACCAAGATCAATGAAATCATCCTTGTAGTAACGTTTTCTTTGCGTCATAATTGCAAAAACTGAAAAAAACAAATACAAGAAAAAATGACTTGCACAACACAAAAGCTATCAATCTCTGATGAATAATGATGAATATAATGAATTCTAAAGAATAATGGCATCATTAATATCATGACAAACTCAATATCATGAATATAATGAATTCTAAAGAACAATGGCATCACCATAAACATTTCCTAAAGTTAGACAATCTGAAACACAACTTACCTCATTCGTTTCTAATGGCGCACTGACGAAATAATATTTCTTCAGTAATAATTCAATCGTGCATCTGGTATACCAATATGTATAATTTAATCGTGCGTCTGGCAGCGACCCCATCAGAAAGGTCTCGCGACCCTTAGTTTAAGAAACCCTGGGTTAGGAGGCGTAGGTGTGTTCCTAATTCCTCAATTCTTAAGTTTTCTTTGTGAATTTTGGAAATAATGTTTCTTTTGCATTTATTCTATATTCAAGGTTATATGTCATGATTTTATCTATGTTCATATTCTTCAATTTATAAGTAAAAAAAAAAAAAAGAAGAGATTCAAATTAGTTGTGTGCAATGCAAAGAGAGAATTCAGATGTTTCGTTTTGAACCGAATTTCGTTCTTCAGTAAATTGGTTTGTCAAAATCTTTCAAAATCTAATTTCAGAATATTATTCACGATAATAAAAATTGGTTTAGTTATGTAACAAGAATTTAAAGTTCGTGCAACGTTCAAAGGAACAGCAAATCTCTGGTTGTTCAGAAAAGTACATTTAGAAATATATAGCAATTTTAACCCTTTCGTTCACGAATATTTTGGATCACCTGAAGATCAGGGCCCCCAGCCTTCTTTAGTTAGCTTTATAAGGCTAACTAACGAAAATATCACGACCTAACCTAACCAATCGTCAAGGGCGTACAGTTGACCTAACGATTGGTTAGGTTAAGTCGTGATATTTTCGTTAGTTAGCCTTATAAGCTTATAAGGCTAACTAAAGAAGGTTGGGGGCCCTGATCTTCAGGTGATGCAATATTTTTAACTTAAACGAAAAAAGTATGATTTTATTGCTATTGAAAACCAAATATTTTGGTAAATAGTCACTTACATTATACACATTCTGGGTTCCTTTACCGACAACTAAACTAAACCTATTTAAATACGTAGAAACATTTATACAAAAGTTGCATTTTAGTACAATTTGTAATAATATTTCTGGTGGGATGTTATTGGGTTAAAATGTCGAAGGTCATTCTTGTTATAGTTACAAATGCTAGAATTTAACTAGTTCACGATTGGTAATGCACTAAAACTTAAAACTTGTAAAGATTAAAAAAATATATATATATATATATATATATATATATATATATATATATATATATTATTTTTTATTTTTTTGTATTGAGGTGTTTACTGCCATTTCCCGCTATACGCTAGCGGATATCATGGCGAAGCAGAATATGAGAAAGAGAAACGGAGACGGGGGAAAGGCACTAGAAGTGAGAGGACCGCGGACGACGGATGAGAAGTCACCTAAAGCTCAGAGGAGGCGAGATTGGGAGAGGAAAAGGAAAAGACGGTCAAGCGAGAAGAGAGGGCTCTCAGCGAGCATAAGACGTAAACGATCGGGGAGGGGGAAATCAGAGAGGAACGGGAAGGCGCGACGACGTACTGACGACAGGGTGGGGCATTCCACAAGGATGTGAAAGACGGTGAGGGGCGACTGGCAGGAGGCGCAACGAGGAGCCTCCTGCCGGGACATAAGATAGCCGTGCGTGAGGCGCGTATGGCCGATGCGAAGCCGCGCAAGGACGACCTCTTTGTGTCGGGAGCGGTGGAAAGAGGACGCCCAATATGACAGGCGGGGGCGGATGGACCAGAGTTTATTTCCGGTGGCATCGTCCCAGGACTGCTGCCATATGCGGTCGTAGAGGGACCGAAAGACCTGCACATAGTCAGAGAAGGGGAGCGGGAGGGGGAGGGGAGGCATCGAGGCAGCGGACCGGGCTGTGCGGTCAGCCGCCTCATTACCGGAAACACCGACATGGGCAGGAACCCAGCAGAAGGTGACCCGGATCCGGTGAACGGTGTGCAGGACATGGTACTCCTGTTGAATAATGCGTACGAGGGGGTCCGGGGAATCATAGCGCTCGAGCGCTTGAAGGGCGCTCAGCGAGTCCGAAAAGATGGTACAGGAAGACCGCGAAAAACCCGATACCAGACGGAGGGCTTCCAGAAGGGCAAAGAGCTCCGCGGAAAAGATGGAGGCCTGAACCGGCAGGGGGATACCCCGGGAGGTAGGTGACAGCGACGGGGAGAAGACGGCGGCCGCGACACCTGCAGGGGAGCGCGAGCCGTCGGTGTAGACGGGAACATCGTCCGAGTGTACGGGAAGATGGGCCAGAAAAGAAGACCGGAGGACGGTAGGAGGAGACTCCTTACGCAGGCCACGGAGCGCCTGGCAGCGGCAGATAGGGGTGGTCAGCCAGGGGGGCGACAGGTCGAAGGAGAACGGCAGAATAGAGGGTGGGGGGATCCCCAGGGACGAAAAGATGTCGGCCAGGGAGGCAGCGAAATGCCACGTGTCAGGCCGGGGTAGCGCCTGGGAGATCGCGGAGAAGCGTAGGGACCTCGGGAGGCGGCAGATGCGAAGGTAACACTTCGCCATGAGAAGGCCCCGGCGAAGGGGCAGGGGGGGGTGTCTGCAGTCCACCTGAAGACTAGCGACAGGGGACGAGCGGAAGGCACCCGACGCCAGGCGAAGGCCACGGTGGAGAAGAGGATCCAGCATACGGAGTGCCGGAGAGGAGGCGGAGCTGTAGACCACACAGCCGTAGTCGATGCGGGATTGCACCAGGGAGGTGTACAGGCGCAGCAGAGTACGCCTGTCCGCCCCCCAGGTCATGTGGGACAGGTGACTCAAAAGGGAGAGGGTGCGGCGAGATGATTGCCGCAACCGCCTAAGGTGTGGAACCCAACCGAAAATTCGTCGAGGGTCATACCCAGGAATCGAACGGATGGGACGAGGGGGAAGAGGAGTGCCGGCAAGGGTAAGGGCGAAGGTATGCGACAGACGGAGGCGCCGAGGACGGAAAAGCATACTGGAAGACTTAGAGGGTGAGAAAGCATAGCCAACCGAGGACGCCCAGCGAACCACCGCGTTGATGGCTAGCTGGAGTCGACGTTCAGCCAAAGACGGGAGGCGGCCAGAGCAATAGATAGCCAGGTCATCGGCATAGAGGGAGCTACGAACGGAAGTAGGCAGGACCGTAGCGACTGTGTTCATCACCAGTGAGAAACACAGGACGCTAAGGACACTACCCTGAGGGACACCCTCCTCCAACGGAAAGCGGTCAGAGAGGGTAGAACCGATGCGGACGCGAAAAGAACGGGCGGACAAGAAGTTATAAATAAAGGAGGGGAGAAAGCCTACGAAACCCAGGGAGCGTAAGCAGTCAAAGACCGCGCTCCGCCGGGTAGTATCGTAGGCCTTCTGGAGGTCGAAAAAGACGGCGAGAACAAAGTGACGCCGGGAGAAAGCCTCCTGCACGTCGTGGCTAAGGAGGAGGAGGGGGTCGGTGGTAGACCGGAAGCGCCGGAAACCAGCCTGGGTAGCAGGGTATTGGTCACTCGCCTCCAGGGTAAGGGACAGCCGCAAGGCGACCATCGCCTCCATAACCTTGCAGGCGCAACATGTCAGGGAAATGGGGCGATAGTTCGACGGGAGTGAGGGGTCTTTATCGGGCTTCGGGATGGGGACGACGATGGACTCACGCCACCGGTCCGGGAATGAACCCTCCAACCAAATCCGGTTATAGAGGTCCAGTACAAAGCTGAGAGCAGAGAGGTGGAGGTGCCGTAACAAGTCATAGGGGATATTATCGGGGCCGGGTGCGGAGGAGCGTCGGGGGCGGAGGGCCTCCCGAAGCTCCGTCATGCGGAAGAGGTGATTATAGGGGTCATCCCTATGAGGTGGAAAATCCGGTGGGTCGCGGCGGGAATGGGGGAAATCGGAACTGGAGATGGCTGCGAAGTGCGCCGCGAGTGCGTTCGCGACGGCCTCCGGATCGGAGACGAACTCGTCGTCCCCGACCCGAAGCACCGGGGGTCGAGGGGGGACACGGGTCCCCTCAAAGCTACGCACCTTGCGCCAAACAGTCGAGGGGGCAGTCGAGGAGGAGATCCCGGACACGTAACTCCGCCAGGAGGTACGCCGGGCCAGTTTTAGGACCCGACGGGCCACTGCCTTCAGGCGCTGAAACTCTATCTTGTGCTCCAGCTGGCGGGTCCGGTAGAAGCGGCGGCCGGCACGGCGCCGCTCCTGAACGGCATGGGAGCACTCTGAGGTCCACCATGGGACGCTTCGCGGCCTGGGGGAGCCAGAGGTACGGGGGATGCAACTGGCGGCAGCCGAGAGGATCTTACTCTCGAGGAAGGCGAGGGGCCTCACTGACGGAGGGAAAGGCAGGAATTGATGGCGAGATCGCCGTGCCCCTCGCGTATGAGGCCCAGTCTGCTCGGGCGAACAGCCAGCGCGGGCGGACAGAGGTGGGGGGGAGGAGACGGGTCGGGGTAAGACACACTGGGAAATGGTCACTGCCGGAAGAATCCGGCAGGACCTCCCAGGTGAACTCCGTCACGATTTCGAGGGAAACCAGGGAAAGGTCGATACAGGTGAAACTGTCGTGGGCCGAGTGAAGGCAGGTTGGGGAGCCATCGTTCAGAAAGGTGAACTCGAGCTCGTCCATAAGGGAGAGAAGGGTCCCGGAGAGAAAGGTGGAGCAAACGTCCCCCCAGGCCGGGTCCCGACTGTTGAAGTCCCCGAGAATCAGGAAAGGGCGGGGAAGCTGAAGAATTAGGTCACGAAGAGAATCGGGTGGAGGGCGTACGTTAGGGGAGAGGTAAAGAGAGCAGACCGTGAGCTGGCGCCCCAAGGAAAGGCGCACGGCCACAGCTTGCAGGACTGTACGGAGCGGGAGGGGGCGGAAAGGGACGGAGCGGTGCACGAAGACCGCGGCGCCCCCCCTCCCCGCCCCATCGAGAGGCGGGGAAGGGAGCCCGCAGTAACCGGACACTCGAGGGAGGGAACGGGATCCCAGAATCGTCTCCTGAAGGCAGAAACACGCCGGACACCTGGAGGGGATGAGAGAGGTATCCAGAATGCCCCTCCCTTCACCGGAGGTGCGGGGGAGGCAGGACTACGAGGGGGAGTGGAAAATAATACCTCACCCAGAGGCATTGGCAGGTCGAGGAGAGAGATGGGGCGGGTCAAGCGCGGGGGCGTGCACGTCCCACCCACGCCGACCAGGCGGGCGAGTTCCCCCTCCAGTGGGTCCATCGATCGGGCAGGAGGGGTGTATCTCAGCCCCCACCACGAGGGCCGTCGGGGACCCCAGGGGGGAGCGTGCATAACGGTTGCGCAGTGGGGACGGTGAGGACACCGGGGCGGTAGGGCGAAGGTGGCGTTTGTGTTTGGGAGAGGAAGGTGATGCGAGGCTTATGGCTTCGAACCTTTCGGGGTCACCACTGGCGCGGCGCTTGCGGCCCCTACCCCTCCGTCGTGCGGCCCGCATGGGTGACGGCGGGTCACGATCCGGAATGGGGGTGGCCGAAGGCGCCGGTGGAGAGGGCGTAGAAGGGGCAGGGGGGGTTGCCGACGAAGCATCGGCGTTCGCGGAGGGAGCACGTGGGGACGCGCTGTGGTAGTACGGGGAGCCGCGGTATGAGTCCGCTGGGCGGCAGAGGATGGACTGGGAGTAGCGGACACGGTGGGTGGAGGCGCGTTGGGAACCGCCGGTGAGGACGGGGTCCGGGAACGGAGAGCCTCAGCGTACGAGGCACCACGCCGGGCCTCGCAGCCACGCAACCGGTCCCGCGCCTCCCGAGCGCTGAGAAACTCTGATGAACAGAGGGCCCGAACCTCCCTTTCAAAGAGGAAGGACGGGCAAGAGCGGGATGAAGCAGGGTGTGGTCCATGGCAGTTGGTGCAGGAAGGCGGAGCAGTACAGGGCAAGGGGTGGGGAGGGCCGCCGCAGCGGACACACAACGGGGCTGACGGCAGGAGCTGCTCACGTGGCCAAACCTATTGCACTGAAAACAGCGCGTAGGATCTGGCACGTATGGTCGTACTGAGAATTCGCACGCTCGTCTCTCACCAAAGCCCCAGAATACCGAAACGGGGGGCACCAGTGAGTCGAAAGTGAGGAGCAGGCGAGGAGAAGGGGCGGTTGGGGATCGCGATCTGTCGGGAAAGCGGTACACCCTCACAACACCCTGGGAGGCGAGGTCAATCTAGAGGTCTTCCACCGGGATGGGTAGAAGACGAGCAGCGTAAATTGTGCCCTGGCACTGATTGAGGGGGGGTGGGGGGACACCGTAATCCCGCAGCCCAGGACATTGGGGATAGCGAGCAGAGAGGTGGTTTCGACAGAGGAACGCGACCTTATCAGAATGGAGCCATCCCTCTGAGGCCGAAGGTCAAAACGAGCCGTCCCCGTCACCCCATGGATCGCTCGAAAGAGGCGTTCATGGTTAGTGGGAGGGGCTTGGAGGAGGAGGGGCGGAGGACGAGGAACTTGTCCACCGTCATAAGGCCGAGCGAAGACGTCGGGCCAAACACCACCGGTACTTCGAGGGGACGGGAGACGAGAAAGGCGGACGGCGACGTCGGGTCCCACGTCCCCCAGGGGCCGAGGGGGCCGGGGCGATGAGGCCCGACCGGAGTGGGAGGCGACCGGGGCCGCGGGCTTCCCACCTGAGGGCGAAAAAGCAGGTGGGTCCCTATCGGGACGTGGAATATGGGGGGATCCAGGGGTCGGGGGGTCCACTGCAGGTCCATCCGCCACTGGCGGGGGTCGGGCAGCGGCGCCACGAGCCTGGGGAAGAGAGGGAGAGGAGGTGTCGGCAAGAAGAGCAGACGGGGTGGGCGAGGGCTGCCGACTGCCCTTACCAGACCCAAGGTCCAAAGAGGTAGTCAGAGGGAGGTCAGATGCACAAGCCGGGTCGTCAACGAGGTCCATTAGATTTGTAAGTGTTTCCATAAAGAAAATTTTTATTGTTGTTTCGCGCCCGGGGCCGCGGGGAACCGATTACCCGGGGCCCAAGGGGACCAAGCGCATGCCGGCGGGGGATGGGTGCCTCGTCCCATGTAGGTACCCCGGTTTCAAAAGGGGCCCTTGCAGCGTCGAAAGTTCTCCCCCGCCGGCAGCAAAGACCAAGGCCCCCCAGGGCCCCAGGCCTGGGCACCCTACCAGCCAACTTAGTCCGGCCCCGGCCATGGGAGCGAGACCCCCAGCGACCAGCCCCGGCAGCCCACAGGGCGCGCGAAGTGAACAGAGAAAGCAGAAAAAACAGAGGGGGCAAGGAAGAGGGTAAAGAGGGGAAGACAGGAAAGAGGGGGCTGTAGGATAGCAGGGTATGCTAAAAGTCCACTTCGCAACCGGGCGGGGGACCCGGCAGGGCCCCCAGCCGCGGCTGACCCCCCTCGCCACATGGAGGCAGGAGCCCGCGGGCGATCCACCCCAGAAAGACCGCCCGCGGGGAGGGATATATATATATATATATGTTAAAATTTTAAATTAAATTCTCAAAATAAATTCAAATTTATTCATCAAATTTCAGCACATGAAAGCAATGCCTTCCTCAGAGTCAATAAACCACTTGAAGGCTACAAATGAATTACATGAACTACGACGATTTTCGTAACTACTGAAATAAAAACGAAAATAAAAGCGAATGAACTATAAAATAATAATGTATTGAAATAATGACGTTATTAGAGAACGTTTAAAATTTTAATATACAATATCATAAAAAATAACTCGAACAACTCTTATATCGGAACGACATCACTGTCCCTCTTATATATGTATGTACATGGGGCATTCAATATATTTTGCCCCAACCTTTTTACTTAGCTAAATAATAGGCCATGGGACTGAAACGTCTTTTGGGCCGTAAGTTTGAACTTTCTGCGCTTCACATAACCAGATTTTTCCAGTTTCAACCTCCCCTCCTTGTATAAAACCGCTTTTAAACGCCCTCGTATAAAACCGATGGTTAACGCAGTTTCGAAAATGGCGTCTGACAGCGATGTGCGTCGGAAACAGAGCTTTCATCGAGTTCTTAACCGCAGGGAAGGAAACAGTTGGAAATATTCACAAGCGTCTACAAAACGTTTACGGAGAAGCTGTTGTTGATTAAAGCACAGTTGGACGCTGGTCTAAACGTGCGAGATCATTGGAGAGAGGGGGAGCCAGCCTCGATGACGAGCCACGCAGCGGTCGCCTGGCATCGGCTGTGACATCTCTCTCACTGTGCAACGTGCTAACAGCATCATTCGATCAAATCGGCGCGTCACATACAAGGAGCTATCACTGGAGCTAGGAATTGGTGAAGGAAGTGTGAATACGATAACTCAGCAACTGGGATACTCAAAAGTGTGTTCACGGTTTGTTCCTCGTGAAATGACTGAAGATCACAAAACCCAACGAAAAGAAATTGCTTCCGAGTCGTTGGTTCGATACGAGACAGAAGGGGATGACTTACTTTCACGAATTGTGATTGGGGATGAAACTTGGATACACCACTTTGAACCTGAAACAAAACGCCAATCCATGGAGTGGCATCACGCAGTTTCCCCACGCAAGAAAAAGTTCAAAATGGCTCCCTCTGCAGGGGTGATTCTGGTGAACATTATGAAGAAAGGACAAACAATAAACTCAGAGGCATATATTGCTACCCTACAGAGACCCCAGAGATGTATAAAGCGAGTTCGACCGGAGAGAAGACTGGAAGACGTCCTTCTTTTGCACGATAACGCAAGACCACACAACAGTTTGCAAACAAGAGAGGCCATCACAAAAATGCGCTTCACTGTTACCCCACCCTCCATACAGCCCGGATCTGGCACCTTCAGACTTCCATTTGTTCGGGCCAATGAAGGATGCTATTCGTAGAAGAAAGTTTCAAAGTGACGATGAGGTTGTTGAGGAGGTTAAGAGGTGGCTTCAGCAGAACCCAGCGGACTTTTATCAGCAAGGAATAAAGGCCCTTGTTTCGAAGTGGAGGAAAGCCGTAGAAAAAGATGGAGACTATGTGGAAAAAAAAAAAGGTATGTAACTACTTGTGTACAAAATTTCTGGAACTCGTACGATTATACATATGTAAATGAAGTTTCATGAATTTGTGTTGATTGGTTCAAAAGTTATAGTGCAGTCCTCTATTTGACCTTTGGATCTTTGTTAGTAATTTGACCTTTGATGCAACGATCTGACTTGCTCGCGACGCAGCATATTGTGATGGTACGTACAAACGTGTATGAAATTTCATCAATTTATGCCGAGCGGCTCAAAAGTTATGGCACGGATACGAAAAGGCACTTTCGACACTTGACCTCTATTTGTGACCTTGCCCTTTGACGCAGAACTTTATTCTTGCTCATGACATTTCACCTTATAATGACCCATATGTGTCTGAAGTTTCATCAATTTATGTTGAGTGATTCAAAAGTTATAGCTCAGACTCGAAAGTGTGAAGGACGGACGGACAAGTGCATTCCAGTATGTCCCCCTCCAAATATTTCGGTCGCGGACATCATTATTATTACTATATAATAAATATAGAAGATTCTGACAACTTTTTTCCTTTTCGACAATGGATAGTTCCGCTTGTATTTCAGAATTATTTAAGTAATAATTTTATGGTCAAAAGTTCTCTATGCTTAATTAACTAAACAAATGATATGGCAATGATACGTAAATGCATAATTATGTTCGTAAACTTTCCTATGAAAGTCAGTTCTTTCGTGTACATTCATCATCATCCTATCCAATCTTTACGCTTGGACTCAATTAATTCAAATATGTGATATGACGTCACCAAAGATGGAGAAAAATAAATGAATGTGAAATTTTATTTCAGTGAATTTAAAACTAAAGTGTTACTTAGAGTAGAAGCTTATGTCATCAAAACCTTGATGACACCACAACTATTAATCTTAATAAGAGGATGGAGAATTTATTAAGAATTTATTAACACCCAGGTGCAGAAACTTGAAATATATTTACAGTATTACGTCGATACAATATATGAGAAACAGAAAACTTCATCAACTTGAGTAGTCTAAGCATCATCATCCTGTTTGCATATACGTTTTGTGTTTCATATTTATCAATTATTACGAAAGAAATCTTTCATAACTTGAAAAGCCTAATCATTTTCATTAATCAATAAAGTAACCTAAATATCATCAACTATTGCCGCAAAATAGTCATCATCTTCCTTCCTTGAATAATCAATTTTAAAATTAGAGAGAGCCGTTTTGAGCAGAAAACAGATTTGTTTATAAAAAACCTCTGAACAGTTAGCTAGAACAACGTGAAAAGAGTGTTGGCAGCTGACGAGGAAGCTTCTAACAGTGGCTGCATCCTCCAGCGGGGGACACGTCAACGCGAAGAAGAGGCGACGTCAAACTAAAACATCAACGCGCTGGTGGCCAAGCTTCCTCAAATCTCCGTGCAGCGGGCTGTCTACGGTTGGCCAGACTGGCAGTCGACGGCCTGTTGCGTGGCACGGTCAGAGTGCCGATCGGCTCCCGGGGCCGGACCTATTCTCAGCGTGCTATTTTTTCATTTACGGGGAGCAATTGCGTGCTCCCCGGACTACTCTTACTCTCCGGCGACATTAAGACTAATCCAGGCCCCACTACAACTTACACATGCCACCATACACCAAGAAAGACAACAGCACCATGAGAAACATACAGAAGTATAATATTAACATATTACAGTACAACGTAGATGGCCTCTCAAACAAAATCATGCAGCTTAGGGAATTCGTACACAAACAAAACATTCGCATAGCACTTATACAAGAAACAAAACTAAAACGTACACACAAAACACCCACCATCCCTGACTTCACGGCGATCCGTCAAGATCGTACTGGGGGTCACGGGGGTGGACTCATCACTTACATACGTAAAAGCATTAGCTAGACTGATGCCACCCAAAACATTATAAAAACAATCCAAGCAGATAACACGATAGAAATACAGGCAGTTAACATTAAAACGCGCGCAAAACACCACCACACTAATCAACATTTACATCCCACCAGATAGTTCACCTCAGGTGCCAGCCAATTACAATCCAGTTACACAATCTGGCCTCTCTTACTAATGTCATCTTAGGAGGAGACTTCAACGCTAAAGACTAGTTGGTACCTGCACAACCAAAGCAACACCAGAGGCGCCAACATAGCCACACAACTAAACAGCCTCTTCGTTCTTAACAATACAGAAGAACATACACACATACCACATCAAGCAGGATACTCAAACTCCTCCCCAGACATAACGTTCTGTTCTCCCTCACTAGCAACACATACACACTGGAGAACAGAAAAACAACTGTCATCAGATCACCTGCCCATCATCATTACAACACGTTCTACACTCTGCCCCAACAGCCTTAGGCACACTTACAGAAATTACAAAAAAGCTGATTGGGAACAGTTCAAAATACAGACTGAGGAACAATTCACCACATTAAACAGCACACCCATCATAAACATCAATACAACACAAGACATTTAATCAGATCATCAATAATGCAAACAAATACATACCCGAGGGCAACATTAGGAAATAACCCAAATTACACTAGAGAAATAGCCCACCTCATAAGGCAACGTAACAACCTCAAACATAACACACAAACACCACACAGAAACTATAAAACAGCAGATACGACAGCTCAACACAGAAATAAACAACAAACTCAAAGAAAATCAAACAAACATTTAGGGAATTCTTAACACTAAACCACTCCACAGATACATCCAGGCTATACAAGACTATAAACAGCATTACCAACTCTAACAGTGGCATTCACACCTCACACGTGGCTATCTGTCGCAGCCAAAATAATATCCCAACATATACACAAGCTAACATTCTAGTTAATCACTACGTAAAGATAAGTCACTTAAACAGAGACAACAACCAGAAACACGCAGGCAGACAAACAGCCAGGCACAAGAAAACCTACAGACTCGACACGACCATTACACCCTTCAATACAGACCAGACCACCAAGATCATCAAAAACATTAAGAATTCGAAGGCTACTGGACCAGACAATATATCTAACATACACCTTAAACACTTGGGCCCACAAGGAATACTAGCTCTCACAAATATCAGCACATATTCATACCAACACTGTATTATTCCTGACATATGGAAACAAGGTAAAATTATTACACTACTCAAACCAAACAAAAATCCAACAGAACCAGCTTCCTATAGACCCATTACTTTACTATGCACACCTTCCAAAGTAACAGAAAGACTAATCTTACAAATCACCAACCCACACATACCACTATCGCCTACTCAACATGGATTCAGACCTCACCACTCAACCACGACATTACTCACTAACCTCACGCAGCACATCATGGATGGCATCAACCAGAGACCAGCTCAACGTACACTATTAGCAACAATAGACATTAGTAAAGCATTTGAT
This sequence comes from Bathynomus jamesi, assembly GCA_023014485.1. Lineage (NCBI taxonomy): Eukaryota > Metazoa > Arthropoda > Malacostraca > Isopoda > Cirolanidae > Bathynomus > Bathynomus jamesi. The sequence goes on from JAJOZX010000838.1 coordinate 982,418, forward strand.
GCTATCCCACGCTTCCCTCTCATAAACAAAATACTCAACACAAACATGCACATAACACCAAAAGGTGGCTGAGCAACTATCTTCAGGAAGATACTCACATGTCACATTTAATGGCAAGTCATCCAAAAACAAGCTTTTTCCGAACGGGGTCCCTCAAGGCTCTGTTCTCTCACCAACACTCTTCAACTTATACATGCATGACATTCCAACACCCATAGATAACAAGCTTACCTTATCATCATATGCATGATATCACTCTAACATCCACCCACAACAACATCGACACCGCTACAAATAACCTACAAACATACATAAACAGTATACAAGACTGGCTCACACACAATAGACTCAAAGTAGCGCCCACAAAATCAACCATCACCTTGCTTACAAGCAACACAAAAGAACACCAGGTAATTCCACAGCTTACACTAAACAACATCAACATTCCACACACTCACAGACCAAAATACTTAGGGTCACATACAACACATCATTATCTTTTGCAAACCACATTCAGGACATTAAAAACAAATGTACGTCAAGACTTAACACGCTTAGGGTACTAACAGGCACAAACTTTGGACACCAGCAGGAAACAACATCACTCATATACAAACAATATATTCGCTCAGTTATGGACTATGCTAGCCCATGCTGGGCACCCATTATCTCAAACACACACATAAACACCTTACAACAATACAAAACAACGCACTTCGTATCATTACAGGATGTACTCAAACAACACCAATAGAACACCTGCACACACAAACAAAAATACTGAAACTTAGGGACATTTAGACATGAGGGGAACATAAATCATGGCAGCAGCGACAACTAACCCACAACACCCTTGCCACTACATGTACAATCATGCACCGACACCTCGCACCATTACGGTAACACCAGTGACACATTATAACCAAATACTCCATTCCATACCACGCCCCACAGACATCACACAGTACAGAAAAAACACACACACACACACACAAAGCACTGACACGAGTCGTTCCGAATGTGGTCCTAGGTGCGAAGCCGCCACCCATTAACAGGTCAGAGATCAGCCTGAGCAGATCGGATCGAGTTAACTTAGTACGATTCCGATGTGGACATCACCCCAACTTACGGACATATAAACACAGACTAGACAACTCCACAGACGACACCTGCCACCTGTGCCAGGACACACCACAAACAATTGAACACATTATGACAGACTGTACCGCTCTAGCACAACAACGAACACAACACATCATCACTAGTGCGCTGAACCTCTGGTCCACTGCGGAGAGGGCGATCGGTTACCTGCGTGCCGCCGGCTTGCTCGATCAGGGTGGGCTGATCGGCTAAACAACAACAAAATCCTAATAAAAATTGCAGAGTATTATTGTTTTTTTAGCAAATTTTGATCCACTGACTTCGGATGTGAAGCTCAAAACTTTGATAGTTTGTGTTATTTTATTAATTTGGCGAGTGGGGTTTTTCTCGACTTCACCAAAGTGTATGAGAATTTGTGAAGCCTATTTATTTGTTTCATGGAATTGTTTAACCTCCTTCACCACACCTAAGGTCATATGACAGAGGGAACCTACAGCTTTACGCGAGATCCAAACTACGAGTCGCTACATAATCTGAAAGCAGAGGACGGTCCCCAATCCAGCTACTACCCAGACTCAATGTCGCTTAACTGTGCACTGAACTGCGCACCGACTGGAAGCAGCGTTACAACACTGGCCACGGCGTAGGCCGATGTAGACACGAATGATGTAGATGTTACCTATTTGGAAAACACTCAACCCGCGATATGTTCCACGTCCCCACTTACGAGCAGCGTGAAGTATCTTTCGTACAGATCGCTACGCCGGCGGCAGTCAGGTTGCCCTAAGGAAAATGTTAAATTTTTCTAAATAATTCTATGTCCACGAGATCATAAGTTCTCATTCCATTCATTGTTTTTCAAAATATAATTTTGTGCGCGGTTTCATGACGCTAAATCATTCAACATTCATTAACCCTGGATAGGAATTCACGGGCCCCACAGACCTAGGGTTACCAACGTCCGGCAAAAGGAGAACATGTCCTTTTCAATCTTATGTCCTCTGTTCGGCAAGCATTTTAAATATGTTGATATTGTCCAGCTTTTTACTTAGATATGATCCAGACTTAAAAATGAGCTTTCCACAAGCTCAAACGACCCAATTAATACCCGACATGTCCTCCTTTTGCCGGACGTCTGGTAAATAATCGTACACAGACTCGACACGCAATTCATTTATGGCCCATGATTTCCTATTAAGGGTTAAATAAAATGTAACAAATCAATAAACGTATAAATACGCAGGAAATAAACCTACAATACGTAAATCTCTTACAAAAGTTAAGAATTTAATACATAACCGAAGAGCCAGTTAAGGAAACTCAAGTTGGGTAAGAAAAGTTCAGCCGTTGAAGACAAATAAGTACCCCAAAATCCTAATAAATTACCACCTGAAATCACCGAAATGTACCCACAAATACAAATGAACCATCAAATTTGAAACTGAAATACATTTTTTTAAAGAAGTCCAAAAAACATTTGAAGTAAATTTTTTTCTGGCAATACATATTAACGAAAAACAGGGATCACCTGAAGATCCGTCACCCCAGCCTTTTTGGTAAATATTGGGCTGGACACAGGGGCTACATTTTTTATCAAAATTACATTTTTCTAGTGTAGTTTTCTCTGCTTTGTTCGAATCTGATACCCATTTATTGTGCAAATGAATAGAAACTTTCTTTTTCCATTCCGAAATACGAGTGTTTCTACTCATTTGCACAAGAAATGTGTGTCAAATTCCAACAAAGCAGAGAAAACTACACCAGGAAAATGTAATTCTGATAAAAAACTAGCTAACCTAACTAACCTAACTAAATTAACTAACCTAACCTAACCAACCTAACCTAACCTGCCGGTGACAATAGTATATATGTTGGTCCGCGCGATAAGAACAGGAATTGTTACATTTCTGGCATTACACACAAGCGGGCAGAACTCTGTGGCGTTTAAAACAATCCACCGCTGCTTCGTTATTTTCAAAATATTTAGAAATGGCGCGGTAATACTCAATCTCGCAACCATCACATTCAAAACCTTCACTAGCTTCAGCCATTGTCCTCAAACTGCGTGAAGCAAAGGAAATTCCTATGTCACACGTCGCAAAAAGTGTCTAATTGGCTAAATCTACACAAAAAGTGTCTAATTGGCCCAATCCAGCCATGTGACAATCTGAAAACAAGTGATACGTCCACGAAACACATTACCGTACATACAAACACGGAGCGCTAACATACATACATACACACACACAGTCTCCACGTAAAAATTATATATTAAATGAATTTTATAACCGCGCACTAGCACAAAAAGTGATTAGTACCATCGTAAAGAGCATGAAAACTAGTGCTAGTGAAACACAACCTCTCATTTCTCGTTAGCCCCTGTGTCCAGCCAAATATTAACCTCCTTTTTTAGTTAGCTCTCTAAGGCTAACTAACGAAAATATCACGACTTAACGTAACCAATCGTTAGGTCAACTGTACGCCCATGACGATTGGTTAGGTTAGGTCGTGATATTTTCGTTAGTTAGCCTTATAAAGCTAACTAAAAAGGCTGGGGTGACGGATCTTCAGGTGATCCAAAAACAGTACTATTTACTAAGCATTTAGTTTTAATATAGTATTAACCTAACATCCACAGAATCTTTTTAAAACAAACACTTCATAACAACTTTAAATTTAATTAAATAATAACGTCAATAAAATCATAATATTTCAAAGATTAATCACTAGTTATATCCGTATATAAATTAACAGAAGTAAATACTAACTACATCCTTAAACTACTTATAACAAATATCTAAAAAAGTCGAAATTCAATTTCTCAACGCATAAACTCGAAAAGAGAATTACGGGTTTTCCTAAACTATTGACTGTTGGAATCTTTAAATTACACAATTTTAAAAACCTACCTTTCATTCAATTAAAAATACTCCATTAATCCACATTCACATTTGGAACTTTCGTTGTCAAACAAGAAATACAAATGACGAAAAAAAAAGTATTAACTCCCACCACTGTTTACGTGGTTGACCAAAACCAAAAGTTTTAGTTCCCTCCCCTTTTCTACACCTTAAGTAAGATCTCAATGACCCCGCCCATCCCCGGAAACAACAAACTACCTCTTTTTCTGATAACTTCAATTGTTAAATTCCTCCAGAAAATTTTTTACCAAAGGCATCGAGAATGTTATAAATGGGAGGTTTTTGGGTATTTTTAAATTTTAAAGTTGATATGAACTAATAATTCAGAACCAGGCCTAAATGAGCATTTTCATTTCTTTTTCCTTCAGTGTATTAGGACTTAATCCACGTTACTTCAGCAATTTCGAGAATAAAATTTACTGTATACTTAACCTCATCAAGTACTGCATTCATTTAAGATCTTTTAAGTATTTTAGTCATTCTTTCACTGCGGAGAAAGTATAATTATGGTGTGTGTGTGTATATATAATAATAAAAGGACGTGTGTGTGTGTGTTCCAGCCATAACTCCAAAATGGAAGCAGTTACAAACATGAAAGTTCACGCACATATTGATTAGGTCCCCAGGTTGTGCACCTGGGTGTTAATAAATTAAATAATTAATTTTAAAAAATTAAATGACGTCATGAAGATCATTACGTCATTATATATATATATATATATATATATATATATATATATATATACAGGGTGTCCCATAAGTCCGGCATCATAGGAAAAATAATAAAAAAAGGCAAAACAAAAGCTTTTATTTACAGAACGTGCTCAATATGTCTACCATTGTTTTCAATACACAAATTCAGACGTGATACCCAGTCAGCAAGCACACAGTGAATGATGTCAGGTGCAATGGTGTTACATGCCCCAATAATGCGCTGCCGCAAACGTTCAACACTCCTAATTTTCTCTACGTATACCAGCGCTTTCAAGTGGCCCCAGAGATAAAAATCTAGTGGCGTGAGATCCGTGCTTCTAGCTGGCCATTCCACAGGCCCTCGACGTCCTATCCAATGACCAGGGAATTGTTCGTACAGGTATTCCGTTACTTGGGTGCTATAATGTGCAGGAGCGCCGTCTTGCTGGAACCATGTTGGGAAATTTCCTTCTTCGTTCAAGACACTGGAAAATGCTTCTTCCTTGAGCATACGTAGGTAGGTGCCTCCAGTGACATGTTCATCGAAAAAGAAGGGGCCTATTATGCGATCCTCCCAAATGCCGCACCATACCATCACCTGAGATGCACCTTGTTCCTTTGAAGAGGTATACCAGTGAGGGTTGTTTTGAGACCAGTAGCGGGTGTTCTGTCGATTTACCTCACCATTTCCATAAAAAACAGCCTCGTCACTGAACAGAATGGTGGACGGGAAATTGGCATCCCGAGCAGATTGTTCCGTAGCCCATTCACAAAATTCCATCCGCCGGTCGGGATCACCTTCGCTTAATTTCTGTAGGATCTGAAGTTTATATGGATGCCATTTGTGAGCCTGAAGAATGCGATGGATGCTACTTTTCGACACTCCTGTCTCGGCGGATAATCGCCGAAGAGATTTATTGGGACTTCTGTTAAAATGAGGCAGGATAGCAGTCGCTGTATCATCGTCAGTGGACCTCCTTGAAGGTCCACTGCGTGGTTTATCTTCTATGGATCCTGTTTCCTTAAACTTTGCAACAAGTCTGCTAACACAACTCTGTGTTATTGGCTCGCGGTCTGGATGCAGTCTGTTAAATTCAGCAGCGGCCTCTCTTTGACCCCGATTCCCTATGAGTAGAATTATCTGGATTCGTTCTTCCTTGCTCACAGACATTATGGCCTGTAGAAAGAGAAAAATATGAATTATGGTTTGTAGAAATAGAAAAATATGAATTTCTCCTATGATGCCGGACTTATGGAACACCCTATATATACAGGGTGGGCCGAAAGTCTGGATCCATAGGAAAATATTTATTTTAATACATAAATTACAACAAATGGTAAATACTTAAAATGAATATCAACTTTAACTCGTAAATGCGTATCCGTGATACTGTATAGTAGTTCGTACTCCAGTATAAATACTCAAATACTTTTTTTATTTCAGCCCAGAAATGGCTTCGAATCTAACAACAGAAGACCGGGTAGAACTTGTGCTCATGTACGCAAGACAGGGCGCTACACACAGAGAAGTTGCTACCGAATTCAATAGAAATCATCCTGATAAGCATCCAGTAACACATGCGACTGTTGGCAAGTTGTTTAAACGTTTCAAAGAAACAGGAAGTGTACATGATCGACGGCGTTCTGGTCGTCCAAAAACTGCAACTGATGAAAATACCTCTGCAATGGTATGTGAAACTTTAACGAATAGTCCAGTAAAGTCAACAAGAAGATTATCAAATGAAACACGCATCTCGAGAACGTCAATTCGAAGAATTATTAAAAATCATAAATTCCATCCCTAAGTGTCTCGATGTCAGAGGCCGCCAATTTGAGCATTTGTTATAATTTGTTGTTTATACTGGAGTACGAACCACTGTACAGTATCACGGATACGCATTTACGAGTTAAAAGTTGATATTCATTTTAAGTATTTACCATTTGTTGTAATTTATGTATTAAAAAAAATATTTTCCTATGGATCCAGACTTTCGGCCCACCCTGTGTATATATATATATTAGGGTGGTCCAAATCCATAGGGGGAAATTTCAAAATTGTCTTAGATAGTCTCCACAAGTGTGGTTTTTGTCCATTTAGTGTCCACATGGTCTGTGCAAAATTGCAGCGTGATTGGTGACTATTTAGATGTCGCCCCACTCTGAATATATATATTATATAATGTACTTTTTCTTCCGTAGGTCCGATGGCTCAAACTCGATCAATTCCAAAAGTTTGGCTTCTAGGGATGGCAACTGGAACTTTATCCACGTCAAGGCTCCCTACATGCCTTGACGCCCTCCTCTTGGGGCAATACCACCACATCAATCAAAAGCAAACCACCTCCGACAGTCTGAACCAGGCATGCCAGAGGGTGATTGAAGTCTGGACCCGAGCGCGGATCCCAACTCAACGGATCGACTCCTGTGTCCGTAAGCTTTCAAAGCTTTTAGACCGCTACAAAACACTCAAGAAGCACAGGACCAGGCAACGTGCCAGCGATAGAATGAATGAAGACATCTTCAAAGCGGACATCCAGGAACTGTTTGACATCGCAACCAGTGATGCCATGAGCACAATCGTCAACGTTGAGGACCGAAATTTCCTGTCCATGCAGCGCAAGGACGTCAATTCTTGCAGCATGGTTGGCATTGATAAGGAAACGACTACACAAGAGGACAGAAAGCGATCCAGAATGGAGAAGGAAGCCAAGAGGAAGGCAAGGCATGAAGCAACACAGAAAGATTTGGAAGAAGCAGGAGTGTCATCAATTGATCTTTCCTCTTCTTCTTCTTCCCTTTTTTCGCAAGACGACGACGACTATAGACCATCGGTTCCGATTCCTTCTTCGTCTGAAGCTCCGGCACCAAAGCGTCCCAAGAACAAGGTTACGAACATTTTCCAATCTCCAGAAGTCATTGGAGCAATGGATCGCACCAATCTTTCTGACCGGAATGCTGTTTTCGTAACTGGAGCTGTATTACAGGCCGCGGGGCATGATCTGTCTGGGATGACGTGCTCTCGGAGCTCTATTCATCGCTACAGAGAAAGTGGGCGAGAACAGGCAGCTCGAGAAGACCTAGAATCATTCTCTCTAGAAGACCCTGTCCTCCATTGGGACGGAAAGCTTCTCCCCGGCATTGAAGGGAAGAAGACGAATGTGCATCGGATAGCAATCCTTATAACATTCAATGGACAGGAGAAGCTGCTTGGTGTCCCAAAGATGAAACAAGGAACTGGAGAAGCACAGGCCCAGGCATGCCTTCAAACTATGAAATTATGGAACGTGGAACAGCATGTGAGAGGTCTCGTCTTCGATACCACTGCGTCAAACACGGGTTTACATCGCGGAGCCTGTGTCAGGATTGAAGAAGCATTGGGTCACGAGCTAGTTTGGATCGGTTGTCGACATCATATACTTGAAGTCGTACTTGCTGATGTCTTTGTCTCAATATTTGGCTCAACAGGAAGTCCTGAAACAGGCCTTTTTAAGCGATTTCAAAAGGAATGGCCATCTCTCTCCCACGAAGCATTTGTCTCAGCATCGGACAGCTTGTTCGAGAACCCTCAACTCCAAGAGATGAGAAAAGAGATGCTCACTTACTTACCTAACGCTCTTCAGGCAAGCCAACCTCGTGACGACTACAAGGAGTTCCTTGAACTATCTTTGCTCTTCCTGGGGGAAAGACTGGTGGTCAACTCTTTATCCGAGCTCCGGGTCCCATGCACCACGCGAGATGGATGGCGAAGGCGATTTATGCGCTCAAAATCTACCTCTTTCACTATCAATTCAAGCTCACAGCACGCGAAGAACGAAACGTGACTCAGCTGGCTTTATTTGTCAGTCTGATTTACGTCAAGTACTGGCATGAAGCGCCAATGGGGACACAAGCTCCTCTCAATGATCTCAAAATGCTGCATCTTCTGGAAAAATATCCACACGGAGGAGCTGCACAAGCGGCGAAGACAGCTCTAAGACGCCACCTGTGGTACTTGTCGGAGCATCTGATTGGACTGGCCTTCTTCGATAATAGGATCGATCCTGATACCAAAAGGAGAATGGTTCAACACCTCCAACATCCCCAAAAGAATGGCTGCCCCCGACGAATCGACATGGCGGAAGCTGGTGTTGAAAATGATGTGGCATCCTTCGTCACGAAAAGGACATTGACCCTCTCTAATGCCTTGAAAGTTGGAGGTAAGGAGGAAGCGCGCCAGTTACTTCAAAAAGATCCACGGGAATGGCCAAATGACAAGAACTACAGGGAACTTAGAGATCGCGCCTTAAAGATGAAAGTCGTCAATGATGCTGCCGAGCGAGGTATTGCTCTCGCACAACGCTACAATGACACTTTGACACGAAACGAGGACCAGAAGCAGTACCTCCTACAACTCGTAGCCGCCCACCGAAAACAGATACCAATACCATCCAAGGCGACTCTGATGCAGAAGAAATAATGAAGATACACCCATTATCATGTCCTATTGTCTTACTGTTTTCTTTCATATTCTTTGAGAACCAAAAAAAAATTTAGTTATTCAGTTGTCTACAGGGTGGGCCGTAAGTTTCCATACATAGGAAAAATAAACATTTTTTTATGGACAACCATTTTTATTTATATAATATGCTCTACATGGTTGCCATTGTTTTGAAAACACATTTCAATACGTGTTCCCCACTGTTGATGAACACGCATTAGCACAGTTGACGTTATGCTTGTAATGGCGTTGGTGATACGTTCCTTTAGATGATTTATGTCTCGTATCTTTTCCTGATACACCATGGCCTTCAAGTGCCCCCAAAGATAGAAATCAAGGGGGGTGAGATCTGGGGATCTGGGAGGCCACTCCACAGGACCACGCCGACCAATCCAAGCATCCGGAAACTGCTGATCCAAATACCGACGCACGTGAAGACCATAATGAGGTGGAGCTCCATCTTGCTGGAAGTAAACTGGGAAGTTACCTTCCTCGTTTAGCAGGGATGGGAAAATCTCTTCTTGCAACATGTTAAGATACCTTTCGGCATTAAGATTTCCACTGACAAAAATTGGTCCAATAATTCTGTCACCCCATATCCCGGCCCACACCATCACTTTACCGGCACCTTGCATCTTCGTCGGACTCAGCCAGTTAGGATTAGCATTACTCCAATAACGTATGTTTTGCCGATTAACCTCTCCATTGACGTAAAAATTTGCTTCATCAGTAAACAAGATCTTACAAACGCATATTCTTAGGGTATCTGAAACATAAAAACAAACGTTTAAATTTTCCTATGTATGGAAACTTACGGCCCACCCTGTATATATTTTCCCAAATTTTCAAAAAGGGGGCAAGTGGGGCGACCCCTAAATATTAACCGAATAACGTGAAACTTTGCACAAATACTGTCCACACCAAGAGGCATAAAACCAACCTTGTGGAGAGAACTTATTCGATGCTTTAACTTTTTGGACCACCCTAAATATATATTACCAAAAGTATTCGGACACCCCGCCACAAAAACGTATTGTGGACTAGCGCATGCGCAGTGGCTTGGAAAGTCCTCAATATAAAGCCTGTATGTCTGCCTGGGCAGTAGCAGTGGTTAGATGCCATATGCCGCGTGGAGCGGAACTTACAGACTTTCAACGTGGGATGGTGGTTGGATGCCACATCAGTAACCTTTCTGTGCGTGCAACTGCGAGCCGTCTGAACATTCCGAAGTCTACTGTAGCGGATGTTATTCAAAGATGGAAGGCTGAAGGTGCCACTACAACAAAAAAACGGTCTGGACGGCCTCACAAACTCACGGAACGTGGTCGAAGAGCCTTAGAGGAGTGTTCGTACCTCACGCACGTCGTCTGCGGCAAACATCACGGCGGAGGTGCAACAGGCCATGGAAACATCTGTCAGCACGTCAACTGTTCGTAGGGAGCTGCATAGACTTAGATTTCATGGCAGGGCAGCTGCGCACAAGCCCAATATCACCGCCACAAATGCAGAACGCCGATTGGAATGGTGTCGTGCTCTAGAGCAGTGGCAGAGAGTGGTATGGTGTGATAAATCGCGCTACACATTATTTCGTTCTGATGGACGTGTGTGGGTGTGGCGACTGCCTGGAGAACGCTTCTTACGGGACTGTATCGTCCCGACTGTAAAGTTCAGTGGAGGTTCTGTGATGGTATGGGGCTGTTTCAGCTGGATGGGACTTTGTCCATTAGTTGTCGTGCCGGAAACCATGAAGTCCAAGACTTATCTAGATATTTTGGATAATTCTGCGCTTCCTACGCTCTGGCAGTACTATGGTAATGGGCCCTGTCAGTATCAGCACGACAATGCTCCATGTCATACCGCAAAGTGCATACAGGCCTGGTTTATGGATAATGTCGAGAAGTTGGATTGGCCGGCTGAGTCTGGACCTTAACCCCATTGAACACCTTTGGGAAGAATTGGAGCGCCACATCAGACTTCGGCCAAACCGGCCTTCTTCCAAACCATCTCTGGGAGCAGCTTTGCAAGAGGAATGGAGGGGTATTCCGATAGACACCTACCGGAAGTTGGTTGAAAGTATGCCAAGGAGGGTTGAGGCTGTCATTTAGGCCAAAGGCAGCCCTACTATGTATTAGGTTTTTGCATTAAAGACCCTTTTTGCAACTACCTATGCGTGTCCGAATACTTTTGGTAATATATTGTATATCGAAATCTATGGTAAAATTATTGAATACCCGGTTAGGTTCATTGAATGCCAGGTTAGGTCATCTGTACGTCCTTGACGATTGGTTAGGTTAAGTCGTGATATTTTCGTTAGCTTTAACGAAAATATCACGACTTAACCTGTCAAGGGCGTACAATTAACCTAACCGGGCATTCAATTAATCTAGTCAGGCATTCAGTTGACCGAACTGGGCATATATATATTAGGGGACTTAGGGTGTGTCAATTTTGGGGTAAAATGACTAAATTGAAAATCATGTGATTTGGTAGTGTAGTGAATACTCTTATTTTAGTTTCAAGATAAATGTTAATTTTACCGTCTTGAATTTCGGAATAGCTATAAATTCATTTTAAATTAGTTACCCATCATAATTCAATTGTAAACCACATTAATACTAATTTTATGTATACTGTATTATTTTATTGTATGTAAACATAATTAATTATATACAATTGTCAGTTAATTATTTATATTCAATAATTATTTTAATCTAATACCATGTCCATTTTGCAAATAAATAATAGAAATCCAAGGGTTATATTTTCCATCCTTGGTACTGTCGCAGTTTCGCCTAACGGACTCAATACGGCTAGTGAGATAATCACTGGTTGGCACTTAACCAGCGGCAGTGCTTATGGCTACATCATCCAGGTTAACCTATACCGGATAGATACGCTACGGTCCCAAGCCGTAGCTTGCCTAGGCCCAACGACGACGACGACGAAAACCAACAGTAGCAATTTAATGTAATCATTTGACATACAAAATAATATCCTTCCTTCAAAAACAATAAAAAATAACTCCTACCTACATCAATTTTAATTCAAAAATTCCATTTTTCCGTAAATTCGTAACAAAATAACAAATGTGCGCAAACATCCTATCAACATTTAAAGTGGCAATAAGATATCATTCAGTCTTTATTTGAAAGTAACCAATACAGTCATGTCCTTTTTGCTGCGGTTCCTTGATATCAGCATTCGGCTTGCTACTTGCGCTTTGATGTAGCCTTCTCGCCTCTCGTGACTGTAAACTTGACTAGCTGCTCCTGTGACCATTTTCACACATTTTTCCACACTCTGAGTGTGAGAAGGCCACTTTGGCACTTGCATTGGGGCCTCTTTAAATTGTGTTAAGTCTTTGTTTGTCATACATGTTGTCAGTGGTGGCTCCAAAACTTCCGAACTCAAGTTAACTAATTCTGACAATTTCGTGGCATTGACGTTTATCGGAGGTACCTTCCTTGTCTGAACAGAGCAGTCTCCCAGCTGGTCATCATCTAGTGATGTTCCTCTAAGCTTTAGAATGATTTCCACAGCCTCAGTTCGCTCTTTGGTACATTGGCTGCAGAGTATTGCTTGCAAAACTGCCTCTGGCCTAGCATACCACGCGGACCTTCTCACCACAGGTAACACGATGTCCACCACTACTTTCCTTTGGGTTCTCAGTAGCTGTAATTGAAACAAGATGTGGTTGGGCCCCTCTATCCACATTGGATTAAGTTTTACATTGAACCAGTGAGGAAGATAAAACCTAATAATAAATTCAACAATCAACATCAAATTCTATAGCATTTTTCCCTTCAGTACATGTTTGGAAACCCAAATCCTGCAGAAACGAATCGCTGTAGTTAACCAACGACTGTGACTTACGGGTCCAATCTCCAAGAGAGCCAGATTTTGAGGCAACTCTCCTGATCTGATTGCTTGAACAATACGATAAGCGTAAGATTGATCCGTGCTGAGGTCTTTGATAACTTCTTCAGACAACACTGGAAGGGGAGGGCCTACTTCGACCTTTGGAAATTTTGTATTTATTTCTAATTCCATTGCTTCATCTAGCATGTTGCCAAGGGGGCCTGACCACTTGTTGTTGCTCTTTGTAGGACCATCAAGTTCCTAGATGAGACGACGAAGAGGTAGTTCCCCTGTGTGCAAATCACATACAATCCAAACAAGCCTTCTTCCAAGTTTTTTCGTCATAACACCGCCCTACCATCCAGTGTTCACCGCAGTTGAGTCTCCACCAACGGCCTGCAGTGAACTGTCAAGTCTTCTTTCTTGAAGCTAACATATTATTTGATCAGCAATTGCCTCTGCGTGTTTCTTGCCTTCTACTTCTGCTTCAGGAACAAAGTGAAACAAATAGCAACCACCAGGTTCGGAACACACAGAGTAGTGTTCTTCTTTGATGAGACCAGGAAACTTTGTCCATTCCCTCTGCCTCTAGGAGAACTTTTGTGTCATCTCTTCTTCCATCAAACAAAAGGCAAGAGAGACCTTCCTCCTTCAAATCTTTTTCATGCTGATCAGATATTTCCTTCATTATTTTTTCTTGTGCTCTTCTTATCTTATTATGATCTATCACTAAGGATGTATCCTCTCGGCTGATGAGGCCTGCATCTATCCAAGCGGCAGTGGCAATCTCTGCAGTCTCTCGTAGCCCCGTATGGTGGCGTATACTGGCAAGGGCAATGTTTGAGATGTCTTTAGTGTTGTATTTCATTCTCTTCGGCGAAGGTTGAGATGGCATTTTGGAGCTATCATCTCATGTTGCTTCTTTCTGTTCATCTGAAGAGCTTTCAAAGAAGTGAGAAACCTCTTGATAGAGCTCTTCATCTCTTTGGGTGGCTTCTTCACTCTTCTTTTTCTTCCTTTCTTCCCTCTCTCGGATTTTCTCTTTTTTCTTAGCAAAAACAATCTGTTTTTTTGGTTTCTGAATAATCTGCCGAACCAATCTGCATACTTCCTTGGCCTCCTGCCTTTGTTCTCTGCGCCTTTATGAAAGCCAGCTCCAAAACAGGGATCTTCTTCTCACGAGGACAGCGACAATCAACGTGAGGGTGAGGTTCTCTTCTGCATGAGGGAGAACAATTGGCTTCAGAACACAACTCTATGGGACACTGGCAGTTAAAAATGTCAAGAAGAGTATCAAGTGTGTCCAGAAATTTATTTTTCTTTGCTAGTTTTCCTTTACCAAGTCATGTCTCAACTGCTTTGTGCCACAGCTTTGTTAATTTTAGCTCAATAGTTCTATACTGATTGAGTACAGGTGGTTTGAATAACACATTAGCTTTTTTCCACTGATGCAGAAGAGGGGGAATCATGTCCCTTATGAGCTCTTTCTCTGTGTAGTTCCTTCTGTCCTTTGTATTTTATTCACGAAGGAGTAACCCTAGTCTCAGCATGTTTCGCACTGTTGGTAGTTCTGATACGGGACGCTCCTTGCCTGTACCGACTAACAGGCTCAAGTGGCATGACGACTGGCCTCTTGTTTTCAATTTTGGCATCTTAGGAATATCTGAAAAGAAAGAAAAACATTTAAGTATTTTATATCAATTACGATGTTTCAAAGTTTAGTCATTCGATGTTCAAAAATTCAATAAAAAAATATTTCATGGGATTACAACATAATTAGACAGAAGAATATGATAATAAATAATTGTAATATTTTATTTCATTTTGGTTGGCCAATTTCAAGTTTTGACATGAAAAGACACTATATTTTCACTACCAAAATTGATTTGAAAAAAGTTGACAAAATTGACACACCCTAATATATATATATATATATATATCGTTCAACATCAACCCCGGCAACGCCGGGTCGCTCCGCTAGTATATATATATATATAAATATATATAACCTTTAAAGCAGTACCTCCACAGCGTTTGTAAAGTAGATTTCTAATTTTATAAATACTAGCAAAAGTGGCCCCTACGGGCCAATTTAGTTAGACCTGCGGTGCTGGGACTTTCGGCCTCAGTAATTGGGGGCCCCCCCCCAATTACTGGTGAGTCAATTATTCGATCAATAAAACTATAGAAAAGAACGCAACCATGAAAATCTTAAGCTTCACATCCGAGCCCATTGTATTAAGCAGTGAAAATCTTAACGCCTTAGAGTAAATGGTTGAAACAAAGCAAAGCGCATTTATTTCTGTGTTCAGAATCGCTTAATAGGAAGTTTTATAGTATAGATTATAGAAGAAGAAGAAATGGAAATAAGATTTTTAATATTGTAAAACAGGATATCAAATATTTAGCGAACAACTTTTACTATAATTTCAAAGGCTATAAAGTTTTCTCTTCTGTATTCTCACGCGATGATATGAATATTTTAAAAAGCTTAAAAAAAATCAGTCGATATTTATCTGTGAACGCGACAAAGGCAAAGGAATCGTTCTGTTGGATAAAAATTATTATATTGCGGAAATTACTAATATTTTGTCCGACACTTCGTTTTAAAGAGTTAAAAGTTAATATTTGTTCGCGCATTTTAAAACTAGAAGATAGAATATATTACTTTCTGAGAAAATTAAAAAGGTAAAAATTTATTGACTGAATATTATAGAGAGTTATTTGCGTCCGGATTCGTCACACGCGTTCTATAGAGACTACCAAAAATCCATAAAGTGAATGTACCCGTCCGTCCTATATTGTCAGCCATTAATACTTCAAATTGTAGCGTAGCTACACTTAGTGTTCATATTCTAAATCCTTTAATACAAAATAACTATACCCTTAAAGATTCCTTTAAATTTGCTGATCTTATTGGCTCTCTGTCAGATACAAATAATTACATGACTAGTTTTGATGTTGAATCACTTTTGACAAATATCCCAGTTGAAGAAACTTGCAATATAATTTGTAATAGATTATTTCCATCAAATTCAAGTATTCTAGGTTTGGATAAAAGTACTTTTCACGACCTCCTAAAGTTGTCGGTGAATGATTATTTTTATGTTTAACAAAGAATTGTAGACCCAGATTAAAGGAATGAGCTCACCCTTAGGTCGCACGTTTGCCAATAGTTTTCTCCGTTTTCATGAAGAAAAGTGGATACGATACTGCCCCCTTAACTTCCGCCCTATATTATACAAATGTTATGTAGACGACTGCTTTCTCAAACTCAAAGAAAAACGCCATGCTTCTCAATTCATAGAGTACCTCAACTAACAACATCAAAATAAAATTCACAATGGAAACTGAAAAGACGGGAAATTGACCTTCCTAGATGTACTCATTAAGATCAGGGCCCGGGATGGAAGATAGAGGTGACCAGGGTTAAATGGTTCTGGAACCAAACGTATCACCAGAGCCCGCGATTCCTCTCCCGGGCCTTGATTGAGACCACCACCCTTCTAGAAAGGCACAATCCATTTTAGCTATATATCGAATAATTTTATGTTATTGAGTATTAAGTTCAGAATTTTTCGAGCCTGTCCCCTATGTTCAAGCTAGGTCTCTTTCCATCAAGAAATAGAATGTCTAAAAAACCTATTTTGTGCCAACTTGTACCCTACTCATGAATTTGAAAATAGTAAATAAAATTTGGATCACCTGAAGATCAGGGCCCCCAGCCTCAATTACCAAATGATATCTTCGTTAAAACTAATGAAAATATCACGACTTAACCTAACCAATCGTCAAGGACGTACAATTGACCTAACCGGGCATTCAATTTAATTCATTATTATATTTGGTACTGTAAAGCAAAAAACAAAAATACATGGGGGTCCTGATCTTCAGGTGATCTCAAAATTTTACTAAATTTATATCAACCACAGTTACCTGTATCAACTGTACCTAAATATATAATGTACTTAGAGATAAGTTGTATCGATACTGTATCTTCAATACAAATTTATCTGTATCTTGTATCTTAAAATGGTATATTTAACGCAAAATACATTTTACGAATCTTAATCCCGTCGTCGTGACTTCTGAAATGATAATCACTGAGGATTAAGTTATCAAAATTTTTTTTACATACCAAAACTAATTTTAGGCATGTCATTTAAACTATAATAATTTAAACCAGGGTTCCCAACCATTTTAGGTCGACGTACCACATTTTGCCACCATTCGTTTCTAAGTACTACGATTAAGGAAGGAAGGTGCACGTACTACCTAAACAAAACCCGTAGAGAGGGGAGTGTTTAATCTTGAATTTTCATCCTTATAACGTTACATTTATTCTAATGATAAAGCGACATTTGTATCGAATCAAAATCTTGATTTTGGACTCGCACGTTATCGTTAAATAATGTGAAATGTATCCTGAACTGCAAACTGGATAGAATATAAACCGGCAGTCGAAAAGGTCGCGGGTTATTCATCTACAGCTAATATTACTTTTGAAAACATCATCATCAAAGCAATTAGCAAGCTGTGTACCAACCTAAAAGAGTTAATATTCGTTTTTTGACCCAGTCACACCCAGCTATAACAGCAAAACTGAATAAGAAAATATATATATTATCTTGTGCAAATTTGTATAAAATGTACTTTTTTATAAAAAAAACATTTTCTACTTTCTAATATGTATGTATATAAATTTCGGTTAATTTGTTTATTTTGGCTACCTTTTTTGGTATATTTGGTGATTCTGGCTACTTCTTCGTAATTCAATTTGTCCTGTTTTACAAGTAAATCATTTTTAGCAATTTTTCGTCTGTTCAGTTTGGTTTTTTTGTGACTAGAAGCATGACGTGTCAGTTATGCATATTTGATTTTTAAGACGTGATCCGCCATATTGCCCTCAATGAAGACAAGAGTTTAGACCTTTTTTTCAATCACAGAATAATTAAGACATCCGTGACCTGCCCTAAATGCAATAGTGCTTGTATTTTAACAAAAGACCAGAAGGTCTTTAAGTGTCGTAAAAAAATCTTAAAAATAACCGTGTGTCATTTCAGTTTAAGGGCACGCGAAATTTAGCGGACTACCCATGCAAGGTTGGCACATGTTATTACATTATCATTTGTATAATTTAGGTCTCGGGGTACGGGGGCGGAGCCCCCGTAAAGATCACGCATCACAAATTGATCGGTCCTAATGTTTTGCAGACAGTTCAGTACGTTACACCAGTTAGGTCAACTGTACGCCCTTGATGATTGGTTAGGTTAAGTCATGATATTTTCGTTTAAATTCATTAGTTTAAACGAAAATGACGAGTGCAAACTTTTCTGGTTAATTTTGAGGTGTTTTGTACGAAACTGCCATCCGTTTCCTGTGCAAATGCGTAGTTTTCAAGATGACGATATCTCGAAAACTACGCATTTGCACAGGAAACGGATGGCAGATTCGTGCAGAACACCTCAAAATTGACCAGAAACGTTTGATCTCATTATAAAAAGAGACTGGGTCAAAAAACGAATAATTACCAAAATTCTTTCTTCTTTATTATTTCTAGTGTCGAGACTTGAACCGATTAGAGAAGCATCTTGTGTCGAGAAAAGTATTTTAGATACGCATCTTGTATCTTTGATACACAATAAACTAGTATATTGTATTTTGTATCTAAGCTACATTTCTTAAGGTATCGTGCCCATCTCTGAATGTACCTAAAACCGTCATATTTGGGGCCACTGAGTCAATCCTTCCCAATATTTATTCTCAATACAGGTTTAGATACATAACTACCAACTCTCTCTCGATACATAGAAGACTTCGTCATAAAAAAACCTACCTTACCACCTTAAGCATTCTCTTCTTTATAAATGTAATTGTGTTGACTCCAACACCAGCTATGTAGGATCAACAACCCTATTACTTAAAACGAGGACAGACAAACATAGAGGAGTATCTTACAGAACAGGACGTTCACTATCAAAGCCAGAATTTTCCTCTATACGCAAACATTCTGAGCGATACTCTCACCCTAATACGAGTATTTCTGATAATTTTATTGTACTAGCTAATATTTCCTCTACAAGCGATTTTAAAATCCTAGAATCACGATACATACCTCACTTGAAACTAAAGTATCTCTAAATGACCAATCCTCATCAACCCAACCAAATACTTAACACAAAACAACCAACTATCTTCCTTTCAGAATTTTTTCTCCAAATGTGATAGTTAAACACTGCTCGAATAATAAAGCATAAAATTTATATTTTTTCAATAAGTAACTCGTTTTGTTTTATATATATTTATTTATATATATGTATTTCATTATAGAATTAACCTCTGCTTTATGTAATTCGGTTTTATTTTTATTTCTTAATCTTGATTTTAGACACTGAAGATGGAAATGGGATGTTTCCGAATCTGCGATATATATTCTAATATTCATACATGTATTGTGCCAAGCATATACACAACATATTGAACACCACCCCGTAAGCCATGCAAGATCTGGGTAACTGAGGACTTGTGATGTACAGTATGGGCTCTGGGGATTCTCCTGATGTTGCCATAATGAAACTGCTTTTAAGCCAATCACGACTTCAAAATCTCTAGAGGATCTGGTGAAGGCAATATGACACCTCAGCCAATCACAGGGGATTAAACTAGTGATGTCATCAATAAAACACTACGTCGTCAGGAGAAAACAGTGGGCTGGTCGGAGTCTCACTTGACAGACTTTGGAGTCGTTGAGCAACCTCTAAAAATTATTTTTAATGGCTGTGATTTTACATAGCTTAATTTTTAGGCAAAATGCACCAAATGGAAGTTGAGTTCATTGACCTTTCAACAAATTTTTTTTTGCATCACCTTAATATATATATATATTTTTTTTCCACATAACGTGCAGGCGAAGCTAGCCAACTGCGGAGATAGCAATGTCAGGAAAGTAATAAGAGAGAAACTGGATGGTATCGATAGGGAAATACAAACCCTGATTAAGGACCATACAGAGAGGGAAGAGGAAAAAGCGGTGAAGCGATAAAGGAAAATCCAAACTACTTCAATAACTATGTGAAAAGGAAAACAAAAACGCGCGCCACTATCGGGCCCTTAAGGAAAAGAAATAATGAACTAACCGACGATCTAAAAGAAATATCTGAAACATTGAGAGCCCAGTATGAATCAGTCTTCAGTACTCCAAAAAGTGACAAAGCGATACCTGACATAGATGCATTCTTTGAAGAGAAATTGCAAGAAAAGTGTATAAGAGACTTTGATTTTACCCCAGAAGATGTAGCGAGAGCTATAGGACAAATGAAACCACATTCAGCTGCAGGTCCGGACAAGTGGAATGCATTATTGATTTAAAACTGTAAAAATTAAATAGCTACACCCTTGCACTGGATATGGAGAAGATCCCAAAACACGGGGGAAATACCGAGCATCTTGAAGTTGAAAAGAGCGAACATTGTCCTTATATATAAAGCAGGGGATAGATCTCAAGCAAAGAACTACAGACCAGTGTCAATGACGTCTCACCTCACCAAAGTATTTGAAGGAACAGTTAGAGAAAAAAATCTATGATTTCTTGGAGACACTGGAAAGATTCAACGAAAATCAGCACGGATTCCGATCAGGAAGATCATGCCTATCACAACTTCTAGAGCACTATAATAATATCCTAGATGCACTGGAAAGCAGTGACAACTACGATGTTATATACACGGATTTTGCTAAAGCTTTCGACAAATGTGATCATCGTATAATAGCACATAAAATGAAATATTTGGGAATAACAGGCAAAGTGGTAAAATGGATCTACAACTTCCTCAGAGAACGTCTACATGTCGTCAAAATTCAAGGTATACCATCATCAGAATCGGAAGTACAGTACTGGCCCCACTCCTGTTCATTATCATGCTAACATGGACAGTGGAGTAAACAGCAACAGTATAGTAACATCCTTTGCAGACGATACAAAGCTCAGAAGAAAAATCAGCGATGCAAATGAAGTGGAGGCCTTGCAGAGGAACACGAAAAAAATATATAAATGATCAGAAGACAACAACATAACATTTAACACCGAGAAATTTCAACTCTTGAGATATGGTAGAAATGAGGAACTTAGACTGCATATTATGTTCCAGATAGACAGGAAATTCAGAGAAGCACGAAGCGATCGATTTCGGGGTAATAATGACCGATCATGCGAAATTCGAAACACAAAATCAGATAGCGATAAACAAAGCATAGACAGGTACTAAGACCATTCAAAAGAAGGGACAGGACAGTAATGATTTCCCTGCTAAAAACACTGATTATACCAAAACTTGAATACTGCTGTCTTGACGCCCCCATATAAAGAGGAAGAAACTAATAGACTAGAAGAAACGTAGACACATTTCACAGCCAAGATTGATGGCTGCAAAGAACTCAACTACTGGGAAAGACTACGTAAACTAAATCTGTACTCCCTGGAAAGAAGAAGAGAAGAAGAGAGAAGTACACCATAAACTACATATGGAAAATGATCGAAAAACTGGTACCAAACCTCAAACTAAACCCAATTACCATCCAAACAACGCTCGCAAATAGGAAAGGCAGAATGTGTAGTGTTCCCAAATTAAAGGCCCAACAAGGGACCTCTTCAACGCTGAAGGAAAATAGCTTGGTTGTCAGGGGGCCAAGACTTTTTAACCAGCTTCAAAAGGACCTCAGAAACGTTACAGAGGTCAAAGTTGAAGTCTTCAAGCGAAGACTAGATACCTGGCTCAGGACGGTACCAGATGAGTCGGGTGTACCTGGCTATGTGCGGTGGAGTGCGCAAGAAAGCAACTCGCTCCTCCACCTAGCCAAGCCTAGGGGCGGGACCACCAGCTTGACCTTCGTGTGAAGAGACCAACACACGGAACATCAACGAGTTAACGAGGTGTGTATATATATATATATATATATATATATATATATATATATATATATATATATATCTAGTAAAATAGTATTCGATTTAACGTGTAAAAATGTGATTTTTTCCTGTTTATTAGTCAGCCTATGAAAGAAATGAAATATGGCCCTTGATTGGACATTTCTTAATGTAGTGATTTCTTGAATAATTACACGCGCAAGCAAACACACACACACACACACACACAATATTATATATATATATATATATATGCACTAAAATCACAAAATAACACGTGATCTTATTAATAAGCAAACAACCACAGGGAAAAGGAAACACAAAGTCCGAGCGCTTTCGTGATATATTCACATTATCAAGGAGGAACAGAAAATAGACAGCGATTACAAAGTAAATGAGTTAAATAGACAAGCAAAAAATTCACAATCGGCACCTCAAATTAAAGGCCTTAAAGCCCTCTAAAGATTTTTTCAATTGATAACATAATCTGTAGGCTGCTAAATTACTAAATATAAAAGAAGTATATAGATGAAATTAGACAAAAAAAAACCAATACAGAGAACAAAAATTATTATAATGGTTATTAACACTAATATTTAATTAAAGCAGGCAATTAATTGGCAAGAATTTAATGAAAACAAATAGATAACGTAGATAACAAATAGATAACATAATCTATAGGCTGCTAAATTACTAAATATAAAAGGACTATATAGATGAAATTAGACAAAACACCAGTACAGAAAACAAAAATTATTATAATGGTTATTAACAATAATATTTAATTAAAGCAGGAAATTAAATGGCCAGAAATTAATGAAAACAAAGGGAATGGTGCCATCGTCTTACAGAATATTACAAAATTTTCTACAAACAGTCTGGAAACATTGTTTTCCCAAAAGCAACCCAGTTGAAAAGTCCAATAAACACCCCAGCAACCAAAGATTATACACGAAAGAAATATTACAATTAAAATAGACACATAAGAATGTTAACAGTTCTTACAATAATATTTATTTATTTAACCAGGGCAAACCATTAAGGGGGCAAGAATGCAGTCAAGAAAACAGTAGGCCCTTCGCCAGCTTTCTGACAATGCACGAATCTAATTTATACAACCCAGGACTAATATTAAGGACCAAATCCGCATTATTCTTGATCACACTTGATTCCAGTATATTTCTGCTAACAATAGATTTACTAAACCTTAATTTGGAAGCATTTTTCCAATCAATGGGATGATTAGTATCTCTTACGTGAATGAAAATGGCGTTAGATTCCTGGCCACTTCTTATACTGTATTGATGCTGTTTAATACGTAACTCAAGGGTCTTACCAGTTTGGCCAATGTAAAATTTATTACATATTGTGCAAGGGATTTTATATACACAAACATGTTCACTTAACGGGGAG
The DNA here is from genome assembly GCA_023014485.1 of Bathynomus jamesi. Lineage (NCBI taxonomy): Eukaryota > Metazoa > Arthropoda > Malacostraca > Isopoda > Cirolanidae > Bathynomus > Bathynomus jamesi. Next base: position 1,005,804 of record JAJOZX010000838.1, read on the forward strand.
TTCTTAATCAATGAATTCTTAATTACATCTAAATTTTTGAACGCAATATTTACGTTAAAAGTCCTCAGCAGATTCGGCAGATCAAGGAAATTTTCTCTGAATGGTAACACTAAAACATTTTTTGTGTTATAAGGAATCTTATCCTTTACTTCGTAGAAGGTTTTCTTTGCCATTTTTAAGGACTTATCTATGCAGTTCTTTGAGTATTTTAAATCAAAAGCAATTTTGTATATTTTACTAATTTCGTCGTCAATGAACTCTGGGCTACAAATTCGTAGACCTCTTAGGAACAAAGTAGAAAGAACGGATCGTTTTACATTAATGTGGTGATCAGAATAATAATGTATATAGGAACAATTATTAGTGGGTTTTCTGTAAATATTGTACTTAAACTTTTTTCCAGACCTATATATTAAAACGTCTAAAAAAGGGATCGAAGGATCTTTTTCTATTTCAACTGTAAAATTGATAGGAGTTAAATTATTAAGTTTGGGTAGGAATTCATTGAGATTTAAAGTCACTGGCCATACCAAATTTCTGCCTAAAATATTCATTATTGAACACAAATTTTTAGTCTACTATGCACAGCTTAATTAATTCTATAATTGTAGCCACAGGTAATGGCAAATTATGCTTAACCAATTCTTCCGAAAGAAACACTAATAGATCCTCCACCGGGACTCTTGTAAATAAAGCGGTAACATCAAAGCTTACCAATCTAAAATTGTAATTGACACTGATACTATTTAATTTTTCCACCAGGTCTACATTATTATTTGTGTGTGATTGTGAAATTGTGCCAAGGAGAGGATTAAGAATGGAGACAAGCCATTTGGATAGCTTATATGAGATAGATCCTATAGAACTAACAATAGGCCTTGCAGGATTATTTGGCTTATGAGTTTTAATCAGGCCATACATATAGGGTAATGACGGTAATTTTGTAGAAAATTTTGTAATATTCTGTAAGACGATGGCACCATTCCCTTTGTTTTCATTAATTTCTGGCCATTTAATTTCCTGCTTTAATTAAATATTATTGTTAATAACCATTATAATAATTTTTGTTTTCTGTACTGGTGTTTTGTCTAATTTCATCTATATAGTCCTTTTATATTTAGTAATTTAGCAGCCTATAGATTATGTTATCTATTTGTTATCTACGTTATCTATTTGTTTTTCATTAAATTCTTGCCAATTAATTGCCTGCTTTAATTAAATATTAGTGTTAATAACCATTATAATAATTTTTGTTCTCTGTATTGTTTTTTTTTGTCTAATTTCATCTATATACTTCTTTTATATTTAGTAATTTAGCAGCCTACAGATTATGTTATCAATTGAAAAAATCTTTAGAGGGCTTTAAGGCCTTTAATTTGAGGTGCCGATTGTGAATTTTTTGCTTGTCTATTTAACTCATTTACTTTGTAATCTCTGTTTATTTTCTGTTCCTCCTTGATAATGTGAATATATCACGAAAGCGCTCGGACTTTGTGTTTCCTTTTCCCTGTGGTTGTTTGCTTATATATATATATATATATATACACACAGCCTTAGCCAAAAGTATTAGCCACCCTACTTATATGGGTAATAGTGTTATTCCTGTCTTTTGAGGTTAGAAAAAAATATAAAACAAGAAAGTTTATTCTGAAATATTTTAATACCTAGTACACCCACCATTTGCCTTTATTACAGCTTGAATGCGTCTTGGCATCGAATCGACTAATTTTTTGCAAGTTTCAATATGCATTTTTTCCCAGTCTTCAAGAAGCTCAGCACGAAGTTCAGCTTTAGACGAAGACTTATGTCTCCGGACAACCTTGCCTAATACTGCCCACGGGTGTTCTATGGGATTAAGGTCTGGGCTTTTGTGGGGGGCATTCCAAAAGTTTGATTCCTTTCGCGTCAAGCCAATTTCGAGTTGCTCGAGATGTGTGGCAAGGTGCATTATCTTGCTGGAATGTAATGTCACCTTTGCTTACTCCTCGGTAAAGCTTTTCTACAGATGGGTCCAGAACTTGCTGTAGCATGGCAGTATACAATGAGGAATTCATCCTCCCCTGGCACAAAAACAGTTTTCCAACTCCTCCAGAAGACATGCAGCCCCAAACCATTATGCTACTACCACCAAATTTTACTGTAGGGACAATACATTCTGGCTTGTATGCTTCGCCTACTTTTCGCCTTACAAACGTTGCACCAGGAAAGCTGAAAATCTGAAAGAATCCAAGAGAAATCAAACTTTTTATGATTCCGTATAAAATCCAAAAGGCAGGGTATTTATCAATTTTGATGGTACAAGGAAATAGAAGAAGGGTTTTACTACTTACCTCGAAGTTACTTTCGTCTCACCAAAGCACTTTTCCCCAATCTTCGGAGACCCAATGTTGGTGTTTTTTTGCCCATTCAAGTCTCTTTTTTCTATTTGTCTCAGACAACCATGGTTTCTTTCTGGCTTTTCGTGCCTCGAGATCAGATTCTACAAGCCTTCTTCTCGCTGTTCTAAATGACACTTTCGTTTTTTGCTTGGGATAGCTCTGCAGCTATCTCAGATGATGTTTTTTGGCGATTTTGCAAAGATGAGCGTTTCAAGAATCGATGCTCCCTAGCATTAATAACCCTCTTTCGCTCACTCCTTGGCTTGGATGCGTGGCTCTTGGTGTTCTGAAGACGTTTTAAAGTTGTTCGAACAGCGCACCTTGAACATTCAAATTTTCTCGCAATTCAAGCTTGCGAAAATTCTTGAGAATGAAAAACCTCGATTTTATCCCTTTCAGATTCGGTTAACTCTCTTTCCTTACCCATTGTTCGAAACTTATGAATATCTCTGAAAAAATCATCAACATTTTGATAAAGTTTTCAAAAAATTAGCCATGGAAGCACGTTTTTATAATACTTCAATTTTTTGAGAAAATAGATGGAACTCACAAAAATTTAAATAAATTAAAATACCTCAGCAAAAGTGCTCGATCAAGGTGCAAATTAGTCATATTATAATCACAAAACTCTAAACTAATTATTTCATTGGTCGAATATTATCTATAAATAACACTGGCGAACAAAATGAAACTTTTTTTTCTCATCACAAACATGATCACACTTTTCTTAATGCAGTTTTCGCGCTGATTCCGAATCTGGTTTTATTTCTTTTCTAGCACGTATAGTTATATAGATACACTGGTTTTGATATTTTTAAGTTTTTGATATTGCTATAAGAAAATTTATGGATGTATAGATTACACTTAGGAATGCTAAACAACAAATACATCATATACCTTATTCAATGTACTTATAAATAAAGAATATATACATTATTTTATTAAAAGCGCTGTGAGTGTGATTTCCTTTTGTAAATTTGGCCTGGATTGTCACGATACAGCATCCAACAATGGTCCGCCATCATGCTTTCATTCCAATATCCTTGGTAGCGCTTCTCCATCATCTGAATATCTTGATGGAAGCGCTCTCCTTGCTCGTCACTCACTGCACCAAGGTTTCCAGGAAAGAAATCTAAGTGGGAATGCAGGAAGTGAATTTTTAACGACATTCGACACTCCATTTCTTTGAAGGCATCAAGGAGGTTCTTGACTCCATCCTTATACGCAGGTGACTTGTTGCTTCCAAGAAAGTTTTCACATATCCATTTGAACGCCAGCCAAACCTTCAATTCCAGCGGACTTAGGACTTTTTCAAATTCAGTGTCATTCAAAACCTCCCTTGGCCCAACAAAAATTCCTTCCTTCAATTTTGCTGCAGTAACCTTCGGAAATTTCCTTGAAAGGTATCGGAACTCTTCAAAATTGACTTTACCCATTGCTTTAACAAAATTCTTCATTAAACCAAGTTTAATGTGAAGAGGTGGCAGATAGATCTTTTGGGGATCCACTAAAGGGACAGACTGGACATTGCTTATCCCTGGGACATATGTATACCTAAGTGGCCAGTCACTTTTGGTGTAATGTTCTATAGTGGCGCGACTGTCCCACAGGCAAAGGAAACAACAAAATTTTGTGAATCCTGACTGCATACCCATAAGCATTCTTATAACTTTTAGATCTCCACAAACATTCCATTGATGACTGTCGTATTTGATTGCCTTAAGTAGTATATCCATATTGTCATATGTCTCTTTTAGATGGACGGAATGGGCAATGGGGATGGATGGCATTATGTTACCATTATGCAAAAGAACTGCTTTCAGGCTTCTCTGCGACGAATCAATAAAGAGACGCCACTCAGATGCCACATACGTCTGAGATATGGCTGTAAATAGTCCATTGATGTCATGGCAATAACAGAGAGGACCGTCTACTGAAAAGAATGCTGTTAATTCAAAATTCCGCTTTCGGTAGTAACTAATACGAACATTGTTCTCAAGTAAATTGTTCTCCTTTATTCTTGAGGCGAGAAGCTCTGATTTCTCTTTAGACAGCGATAAGTCTCTAACAAGATCATTCAACTGTCCTTGGGTTAACTTTTTAGGCTCTAAACTTTCTTTTTGTTAAGCCAATCATGTAATCCATTTGAACAGCCAGAACAGATTTGATGTGGCGCCCATGGTTTATCTTGGTCACCTAGATGGCAACCAAAGTATAGCTTGTATATTTTCTTAATGTCGGTTGTAATACTTCGTCGCTGTGTTTTAGTTGTCAACTGGCCGCATACGAAACAGAACTTGTCGGGGTCATTCTTACATTGTCGAGGCATGTTGACTGACCTGAGCAAACTATAAATTCAAAAAAAATGTACACCAACTTGACACAACAAGTTCTTGGACTGGACTGATCTTTTGACACACAAAGCACGGCGTTGTTGCCTGAATCACAATGCTGCTAGACGTAAAAGCTCACACCTGAAATACATAAGATGTATAATTAAGATAATTGAAAATAAATAAGATGAATAAACTAAAAAAACACAATAAAATAAACACAATCAAATGTTGAAATATTAGTATTTTGCCTATTTAAAATGGTTAAATCTGTGTAGTTATATATATGCCTTCATCTTGAAAACTATACGTGCTAGAAAACATCTGAATGCAGTTTTGGAATCAGCGTGAAAAATGCTATCCAGCCACCACAAAGTTTACTCTGATGAAAAATCTTTGTTGACCAGTGTAATCAGCATAAGCGAGGTTTCACGGGGTGGCTAATACTTTTGGCCAAGGCTTATATATGTAATATATATATATGGCATTTACATTCCTCCTTGTCATTGGATTTCTCCTAAATATATATATATATATATATATAATTATATATATATATATATTGTGTGTGTGTGTGTGTGTGTGTGTGTGTGTGTGTGTGTGTGTGTGTGAAAAAATAAGAGAAACTAGTTCCTAATCTCATTTTGAACGCTATAACTACCCAGGAGCAGTGGAAATTAGGAAAAAAGAAAGGAAGCTTATGCTGTGTTTCCCAAACTAAAGGCTAGACAGGGAACATCCTCAATCCTGAAAGAAAATAGCTTTGTTGCCAGACGGCCAAGACTGTTCAACCAACTGCCCAAGGAACTAAAGAACTCGATTGATGTAGTGGTGAAAATCTTCCAAAAAAAGACCTGTTCAGAACAATACCAGATGAGCTGGGAGTACCTGGCTACGTGAGGTGGACAGCGCAAGAAACAAACTCTACTTCACCAAGCCAAGCCTGACCTCCGTGAAATGAGGAATCATTACATAGAACACCCAAAAGATTAAAAGTATACACACACACACACACACACACACACACACACACACACACTAGTGTTCAAAAGTATTTGCGAATCAAAGTGTTCCAGTGAGTATGAGACTTGCAGCCAAATGAAAGCAAAAGTATGGTTCATAATTTCTTAAAATTTCTGCGCACCTTCATCCAACTTTTCGGTAAAAAACACCATTTCAAGGATAAAAACAAAATAAATTTAAAGACACTTTAAACTTTTATTTTAATTAATATTTTGTGCCCCCCCCCCACTTGTTCTTAATGACATCATGTAAGTGTCGAAGCACCGATTCAACAAGTTTCGTGCGTGTTTTCCTGCTAATTTTGTTCCACTTTTCCTAGAGAATTTCAAAAGATGATCCTTGTTTGTCGAGTTATGTTTCGTAATTAGATTTTTCTTCCTAGTTGATCCCAAAGATGGTCAGTTGGGTTTAAATCTGGGCTTTGTGGAGGCTCATCATTAATCAGCCTCCACAAAGATAGGGAGATTTGCCATACTTGATCAATGGTCAAATATGGTAAATCTTCTTCCTTGACGTTTTTGATAAAGTTGTTTGAGGGACTTTCTATTATGTTTTGGATCATTATCTTGGAATATAATGTTTTCAGTTTTCAATATAATGTTTTCTCTGTAAAGTTTTTTACTGCATGAATAGCCACTATATATAAATATTATACAGTATATCAAACTATATGATGTCAAAAAGATATACATATAGTAATAACGTCTTAATCTTGCGTAGGTGGTCGTTTCACTGTTGTAGGAAGTCTTCAATTTCTTTACTCCTTTTTTCGCCTTTATATCAAAGATTTCTTAATGGAAAGAATCGATTTTCGCAAACAAGAATACTCTCCTGTCAGCTGGAGCCAACCTTTTTGAGGAGGTTGATACTCTTTTATGTCACATTGCAGCGGCAGGTCCGCCTCCAGTCGTCATGGTTCTCCCATGCTATCGGAATCAGGTCTCCTTGTCAAGCTCGTGTGGTTGCCGTTGGCGCACCGGTTTCCCCACTTGTCTCTAGTCACGGATCTGCACACAGGCGGCAGACGTAACAAATGGTCATCTTGCACTTGGATACAGAAGGGAATTTTTTTTATGCGGGAAGGAGGGGCCAAAGGCGAATGTCCGCAAAAGCACCCCCCCATCCCCATAAAAGAAGAAAAGAGCCAAATCAAGGTCCAGGGTTTTCGAGATGCCGAACACTGCGTTTGAAATATTGGAGGTCACAGACAGTAGGAAAAATGGATTGAGGAAGATTGTTCCAGAGTTGACCGGTTGAGTAGATGAAAGACTGGAAATACCGATTAACCCTTGCGTTAGAGAGTTCGACAGAAAAAGAATGAGAAAGTGTAGAAAGTCTGATGCTGCGTGCTCTCCTTAAAGGAGGCGGCATGCGGTTAGAAAGTTCAGAAGAGCAATGTCCGTTATAATAGCGATAGTAAAGAGAGAGCGAGGCAACATTGCGGCAAAGAGAGAAATTGAAGACAATCAGTAAGAGGCGGGGAATTGATGATACGAAAAGCCTTTGATTTCACCCGGTCAAGTACGGCTGTGTGGGGTGAGCTATCCCAAACATGAGGAGCATACTCCATACAGGGGCGAACAAGACCCCTGTACAGAGACAGAAATAGCAACTGAGCGGGGGTGAAGAAACTGTGGAGGCGATACAGCACACTTAACTTATTAAAAGTTGTTTTGTAAAGGGAGTATATATATATATATATATGATCTTTCCACGAAAGATCACGAGAAAAAACGCCAAGAATGTTAAGAGAAGAGGGAGGATTGAGTTGTGTGTTGTTGAAGATAAGGGGATAGTCGTGTGGACGAGTAGACAGATGAGGCATTGAAAGCCACAAGGTTTTCTCTGCCCCAATCAGAGATGGTAGAAAGATCAGAGGTCAGGTATACCATAGCCGTCCTACGCAAATCAGGGAGTGAGTGTTGAGAGGGACGCTTTGGGAAGTGGGTAGAGAAGTGAAGTGTGTAATCATCGGCATAGGAGTGAAAAGAACAGGAAATGCGACTTGAAAGACCATTGGTAAATAAAAGGAAAAGAATGGATGACAGGACAGAACCCTGAGGAACACCACTATTAATAGCTTTAGAAGAAGAATAGTGGCCATCTTGTACAACCACAGCTATAGATCGGCTAGAAAGGAAATTCTGAGAAATTAGAGAGGAAAGCACAGATAGAAGGATAGAAACCGAAGGAGAGTAGTATTGAAATTAAAGATTTGCGCAACACTATCAAAGGTTTTTGATATGACAAACGCAATAGCAAAAGTTTCACCGAAATTCCGAAAGGAGGATGGCCAAGAGTCAGAGAGATATGCAAGAAGATCGCCAGTAGAGCGTCCCTTGCGGAATCCATATTGACGATCTGAAAGAAGATTGTGAGAAGAGAGGGGTTTAAGAATCTTCCTATTAGGGATAGATTTAAAAACTTTAGAAATGCAAGAAACCAAAGTAATTAGACAATAGTTGGATGGTTGAGAGCGGTCACCCTTCTTTGGGACAGGCTGAATGAAAGCGAACTTCCAGCAGGAAGGAAGAGTACCAGATGAAAGACAATGACGAAAGAGTTTGCCTAGGCAGGGTGTCAGCACAGAAGTACAGTTCTTGAGAACAACAGGAGGAACACCATCAGGACCGTACGCCTTCCTAGAGTTGAGCCCAGATAGGGCAGAAAGAACATCTTTGGAAGAGATTCTAATTTCAGACATAATAAAGTCAGTGGGAGGAGGAGATAGAGGAACAACAGCGGAATCGTCCAGGGTTGAGATGGAGGCGAAAGTTTGAGCGAAGAGTTCAGCTTTGTCAGGAGAAGAGACGGCAACTGAGCCGTCGGAATGGAAAAGAGGAGGGAAAGAAGAGGAAGTATAAAGTTGTTGAAGAGGTTCTTAGCTAGATACCAGGAAGAGCGAGAAGAATTAGAATTGGATAGGTTTTCACATTTTTGTCGGATGAAGCAATGGTTGGCGAGTCGAACAGATTTTGCACGATTCCGGGCAGAAATATACGCTGAGTGAGAGAGGAGATGGATGGCGACGGTACCTTCTGAAAGACTCCTCTCTGTTACAGATAGCATTAGAACAAGTAAAGTTAAACCAAGGTTTTTTTTTTAACATTAGTAGTAGGAATAGAATATGGAATGTACGCTTCCCTGTCGAGAGAATCACCCCCGTGATGCCTCAGCACACTCGGAAGGGCCCCGGCCACGGAAGCAGTAATCATTCAATGGGAAATCACAGCAGTACTGCCTAAGGGCTTCCCAATCAGCGGCGCCAAAGTGCCAAAGGTGTCTCCTTTTGGGAGGATCCAAAGGCCGAATTGGAGCAATAGGACAGGAAACATATATACTGTAAGATTGTGGTCGGAGGAGCCCAACGGAGAAAAAAGTTTGACAGAGTACGAAGAAGGATGAGAGGTGAGAAATAAATCCTGAATGTTGGCCTATCTCCAAGGCGATCAGGGATACGAGTAGGGTGCTGTACAATTGCTGTAGGTCATTTAGGATAGAAAAGTTGTAAGCTAGTTCATCAGGAATGTTAGTGAAATGGGAGGAAAGCCAAAGGTGCTGGTGAACATTGAAATCTCCTAAAATGAAGATTTCAGCAAAAGGAGAGCGGGATAGAATGTATTCCACTTTCGAAGTGAGGTAGTCAAAGAATTTTGGATAATCAGTAGAATTAGGAGAAAGGTAGACAGCGCAAATATATTTAGTTTGAGAGTGACATGTAAGCCGTAGCCAGAGGGTATAGAATTTGGGAGATTCGAGTTCGGGAATATGAGAATAAATTAGGTCATTGTGTCACGCATCATCTACCTTTGGAGTGAAATTGAATATTGAGAAAGTTAAGAAGGTACAGAAAAAGGGTTGCTGTCAGTCTCCCAGACACCTGAGTTTCAGTGAGGAAGATAAGGTTTAGACGAGGAGAGGTGGTGTTCAACAGATTGAAAATTTGAGAAAAGGCCACGAATGTTGCAGAAGTTTATGAAAAGTGAATCAGGCGGAGGCCCAAAATATCTCGAATGGGCGGTAGCAGATCTAGTCCCGATGCCCGGGTCTGTTTAAGGTATCGGCACCGGGGGAGCCAGAAGTAGGAACATTTATGATCCCCTCCCCAATAAATTCCGAGGCTCTTGAAGTTGATGACTATTTTTTTTTAATTTTGAAAATTATGTTGTGTGTTAGATGCATGTATATATAGTGAGGAATAGGGAGAGAAGCGTGTGTTTGAGAGTATGTTGGACTGGTCACAGGGTAGATGCGACACGGAAAAAGATCAGCTAAGGAGGACAGTGACAGGAGAAACGGGAGTTTCAGCACTTCCTATCTTCTGTCTAACGTCCCCCCCCACGGAGTACTTCCCTGGTCGATTGGTGTCTATAATCTCCTACCAGTGTGATTCGGCAGCAACGTCCGCGACTGAGCAGTCCTATTCAGGATTCCCTCTGTTCACCCCGAATCTGGGAGGAGGCTAGGAAATGTGTTCTAAACCTGGGCTGTCTCCTCTCCGCCCTTGGCGGACGTCATCCTCGCATCGAGTGAACGCCGCCGACAACGACGACGATCCATGTGTCCACTTTCATTTCCTTGGATTTGGTAGAGCTTTCCAGCTTTCTTTAAATACTCATAGAAGCAGCCCCCAAAATTTTTCCCCTAAACCTTTTTTCACTCTTGTTGTTAAGCATTCTGCTTTATATTCTTCCCCAATACGTCTGTTAACAAATTTTCTTCTTTCCCAAATACTTCAAATCTGCTTTCATCACTCTAAACAACTTTAGCCCATTGGTTGACATTCCATTTTTGATGCCATTTTGCGAACACAAACCTTTCTGTAACATTTTTTGTAATAAAGGAGGCATCTTGTTTTTTTGCTAATTCTAGCAAATATATTATTTTCCTCGAGTCATTTTCATCCATAAATCTGTTTTCAAGTGCGACCATTTTAAGATGTCTGACATTAAGTTCTGAGAGTAATGATTTCCTCGCATTTCTCTGCATCTTAGAAGTACTTCCTTCATTTATAATTCGCTTCCTATGGTATCAAACAGTTGATTCACTGATTTTGAATTCATTTGCTACGTAAGCTCACCTTTAAGAAGACTGTCAACTGGCTAAGCTCTATCAAGGCTGTCAACTGACTAAGCTCATGCATTGAAAGTTCACAAGTTTTGGGCATACTGATAATAATTACAGTATTACTAATAGAACAAAGAGAAAACTCTGTACACCCAAACTCTCTCTACCGTGGATCATCCTACAGTAACCTGCGCATCCATTCTCACAATACATTATGATTTAGAGATATTTCAATTTAGCGATGCATCATTTTCAAATTACTGAAGAAAGTCAATGGGATAAAATAACATCCTTTATCATCATATTCGAAAACCACTTTATCTATATAATTGCAAAATATACCTATTTCTATGTAGGAAAAGGGATGTATATATATATGAAAATTATTTCACGAAAGTAACACGTGAAAAATATTTATGATGAAAAAAACCACGAAGGAAAGGAAACACAGAATGGTGCTCAAGCGCTTTCGTCTAATGACATCCTCAGGAACACTGAAGTACATAAAGAGTTACAGCCTATATATACGTTACAGAAAAAAAAAAAAAATAAAAAATTATATAATATATATATATATACAATAAACGGAGAAATAAAAATAAAATTAAACATTAGAGGATTGTGGGGGGAGCATACAAATTTGTAAGGAAAAACTACCGATTTTTAGCACTTTTGCTCGAATCCAACACAAGATCAAATGAATTGTTTCCAACCAATGTTATAGTTAATTAAAAAAAATAATAAATTGAAAAATAAAAATAAAACATAAGAGGAGCATACAAATTTATACTGGAAATCTGCCCAGGTTTTAACACTCTGCCCTTCTTGTCTAAGTTCGATATATATAAAAATAAATTGAAAAATAAAAGTTATTAGAGTAGCATACAAGTTTACAAAAGGTTTAGCGTTCTACCCTTCTTATGTAAATCCGTTCTGAAGGAATTCAAAACAACAGGATCGAGTTGAAAAAGACCTTTGCTTATATTGAAGTTATTTGTAAGTTGGATAATGGCAGACTCAAGAATATTTCTATTAACAATGTTGCTAGAGTGAAACAAAACTAAAGCATTATTCCAATCAATACAGTGGGATAACTCTGACAAATGGACAAAAAGGGCACTGGACGACTGTCCTGTTCTAACGGAATATTGATGCTGTTTTATACGTGTGCAAATCCCTTCCCGTCTGACCGATGTAAAAGGAATCACATTGTTTACAACCAATTTTATAGATAATGCCTGAATTATTGGTAGGGCTATTTTTTACTATGATATTTTTCACAATATTGTTATATGAAAATACTACATTAATGTCCAAAAGTTTAAGTACATTAGCAATGCCTAAAAAGCCCGGGAAAAATGGAAGTACTAAAATATTCTTTGACAAAGTACGAGTGTTATTATTCACACGATAGAAAGTTCGTTTTGCCTTGTTGAGACAAGATTCCATAAACGCAGATGGATACAGATCACTTCCAAATACCGTTGATTTTTTCCAATTCGGCAGCGATGTATTCCGGACTGGCGATCCTAAGGGCGCGGAGAAACATTGAAGAAAAAATGGTCTTCTTAGTGGGGGTGTCATGTCCCGAGTAAAAGTGTACGTCGGACAAATTGTTTGTTTTTTTCCGATAGATACTAAACTTAAAACCTGGGCTTTCCCTATGTACACGCACATCCAAAAACGGGATTGAGTTGTCTTGTTCCACTTCTAAAGTAAATTTAATGGAGGGGACTTGATCATTTAACTGAAGGAGGAAGTCATCCAGGTCACGATTCTGTGTTTCCTTTCCTTCGTGGTTTTATTCATTATATATATATATTATATATATATATTGAGGGATTAGAAGTCAAATTTAAGAAATATGCTAGTTTAAACCCAAAATACAGATTAAATTAAAAATTTAACACGAGCTGACATATCGCAAGTAATTTTGGACACCAGTATATATATATATATATTATATATATATATATATACACACACAAACAAACTCAGAATGGTCCCCTGAGAAACTCATATGTTAAACACAGACCGTGCATGGAACAAGGAACTCTTCTGGGAAAATTAAATCCACTATAGTCCGAATAAGTAATGGTAAATGACAAATACCACAGTTTTTCTTTTTCATGATGCTAGCACGACGTGGGCAACGGGTCTCTCGCAAAGAGATCCCATAAATATAGCTTCCCTCACCAGCTATCTGCAAAGCAGACAGGATCCAGCTTTGGGACATGGTGAGGGAAGCTATATTTATGGGATCTCTTTGCGAGAGACCCGTTGCCCACGTCGGGCTAGCATCATGAAAAAGAAAAACTGTGGTATTTGTCATTTACCATTACTTATTCGGACTATAGTGGATTTAATTTTCCCAGAAGAGTTCCTTGTTCCATGCACGGTCTGTGTTTAACATATATATATATATATATATATATATATATATATATATATAGTTGTAGCCAAAAGTTAAGAAGTTTAGCATCACTCGTAAATTCCTGGAATATGTCCTTCTTGCGTCACAGTTTTGCATTCTGTATGTTTTAAAGTTTGAAAATGACACTTGTTATGAAATGGACCTTCCCCATGAATTGAAACATGCTGATGATATACATGAAAATACAACTTATCTTATTACAGGAATAGTTCTTATCGTCATAGTGGTGAAAATAAAGAGTCATCAGTTGAAAACTTATTTTTAAAAATGTAGAATATTGTTATTATTCTGCATTTCTTGGACAGTTTTAAGTAATGCTATAAAATATAAAGTTTATTGTATTTTATTTTACATAAAAATTAAGTTGTTTTAATATTAATTATTTTCATTTAGTTATTAACTTGTGGATATTAATTTTCTAAATATCAGTATTTGAATCAAATGAGATGAATATTGTACTTTTTATATGGAATTTGTCTCCTGCCAATGAAACTTATCATCATGATCATCATTATGAAATACTCTTAAATTCATTTCAGTTTAGACAAAGAAAGAATCACAGTTTGCATAAGTGCATAAATGGTCAGATTTTAATCGGTACCACAAAGAATTTAACTTTTGTTGGTTTAGCCCAAAAAATGGATGTACATTTATAATTATTTCTTAAACTCGTGTCCATAACTGAAGTAATTCTTAATTTACACAGCCTAAAATTGGTCGGAAAAAAGGGAATTTCTTCACAGAAACGAGGTCAGGTAGAAGTACCTGTAAATGAAAACTACACAGTTAGAGGCAAGTAGCCTCCCAACTTGAGATACTCGGTTAACAGTATGCAAGATCTAAAACAGGATTTTCGAAGATCGAGAGTACGAGCCGAAAATAATATCAGGTAGGCCACAAATAACGACTCAATGCACTGATATTGCGATCAGAAGGAGAGCAAAGGTCAACCTTTTCATCACTAGTGCCCAGATGTAGAAGGAGCTCCCTACTTCAGTCAGTAGAAGAACCATTCGATGGAGGCTTCAAAATGAAAGTAATTTAGTAAAAAAAAAAAAGACCAGCAAGAAAACCACTCCAAAATGCAAAACAGAATAAGAGTCTCGTTTTACAAACAAACATGTTGATTGGACGGCTGAACAATGGGTCAAGTTTTTATTCAACGACGAGAGCCAGATCATGTAATTTGGTCAGGTAACAGCAGGTGTCCACGCAATCAAGTACGTCATTACAAATTCAATGCTACCACCATAAAACACCCTCCAAAATTTATGGTTTGCGGATATTTTGTCGCCAGGGCACAAGGGAACTCTGCTTTTGCCCAAAAGACAACCGTGAATTCCCAGGTCATCTTAAACATCATCGAACAACATGCTCTGAGTTGAGAACAATATAAGAGTGTAAATATTCCAGATTTCAGCATGATAATGCACCTTGCTTGCAGTATTGCTAAAATTGTGAGAGAATAGTGTTTGAAGAACCACTTTTCGACTTTGGAATGGTCTGATAACTCTCCAAACTACAATTTCTGAAGGTAAAAGTCTGAAAAGAAGCCACGATCCTACGAATTTCTTGTTCTGTTATAAAAACGATTTGGCAGTCCGAAATGACCCTGGAAATGCGCCAAATGCTTATCATGCCTATGCCAAACAGGATCAAAGCAATAATTGATGCCAAGGGAGGGACCACTAAATATTAAACTCGCAATAAAAATGCAAGTTCTAAAACTTTGTTTGATTCCAAACATATCACCATCATTATATACATATATATATATATATATATATATATATTATATATATATATGTGGTGTGTGTGTGTGTGTGTGTGTGTAATTTCCCCCAAAATAAAGTATTGATAGGATATGTATTATTATACCGGGCGTGTATAAAGTAACGCAAGTGAAGAGACAAATCCGATTTGAATTATATTAACGCAAGTGAACATGGGCAAGTAATATTTATTACATGTACTTTATAACAACTGTTGAAAATGTACTTACGAGTTTAAAAACAAGTTGAAACAAGTTCAAACCAGCTCAAATCAGATTTGTCTCTTCACTTGCGTTACTTTACACACACACACACACACACACACACACACACACCCTGTACATTGAATAAATAAATGTAGACGTAAAATGGTACTGGAATGACTATGGAAGATATAGTCCGTGGGCCAGAAGGGTTGATCGGTACCACTCGGGGGAACCAAACGTCCCTCATACCAATGATGAAGGATGCTAAGTAGATGATAAAAATGCTTGCTGGACATTTCAAAAGAGTAGCTTTATTGTTTTATCAGCATTTTAAGTTTCGCCCAATATTGAAATATTGGGTGCCTATGTTTGATGAAGATTTACACTAAAACGCTACCAGATACAGATCTCCAGCAAGCATATTTGGAAACTACAGATTATAAGCTTTCCAAAAAGCCTTGTTTCATCTGGTTCGCCTTAGTGGTACCTAGTGGCCAAAATTTGGGGTCTGGCTCACGGACTAAAATGTGAAAAAACGTGAGTGGGAAAGTGGGTATGTACTGTACCTGGTGATTGGACAAAAGCCCTAATTGTACCATTGCAGTGGTACAATTAAGACGTAAAAATAAAGTTGAAAGAACTGAATGTAAATGTTATTGGGGTACGAGTCTTTTAATTATATGAAAAAACGATGATAGAGTAAAAAAAAAAAAGAAACATATCTTTTGGTTGAAAATGAACAGGGTTGCTTTAGAGAAAGCAGAGAATGTGTCAGTCAAGTGTTTGTAGTGAGACAGCTGATTGAGAAACTAAGAAAAAAAAGTTGTTTATGGCATTCATGGATTTGGGGAAGACATGATAAAGTGGACAGACAAGTGCTCAGAATATACATTGGACGTGGTAAGCTGTGCTGCAATGCAGTGAAATTTTGTATGTGGGTAGTCGTGTTTCTGTAAGATTAAGGATGAGTCGAGTCACTAGGTTGGTATTAATGATGGAGTAGGAAAGGGCTGTGTGATGTTTCCATGGGTGTTTAATATGTAGAGGAATGGGGTAATGCGTGTAATGAAAACAAGCTGTATTTGGAAAAAATTAGTAATGTCGCATCTGATGTATGGGCGAATCAGAGAATAAATCGAGAAGAGCAGTGACAAATTTTGATATAGGATGTGAAAGGAGATAATTGAAAGTGAATGTAAAAAGTTTTTGTCGATGAAAGAGAAGGGGAGCCAGCCAGTGGCGGATTTAGTGGGGGGCCGAGTAGGCCATGGCCTACGGCCCCGCGCCTGTGAGGGCCCCGCGCCCTCACATATAATTATAATGTTGGATTCCACTATAAATAATACAATTGATTAATGATTAGTGATAATTATGGTATCACTCTCTTTGCTGGCGGGAGTTTAGTTCTATTCAGGCCGCTGTGGAGTGCACATGTGAGTGTGTTTAGTGGTAAGTAATGGTAAAAGTCGTATCTCGAAAAAGTCGCCAGTCAATAAATGGGGATGGGGGAGTTTTAGTCAGCTTTATAATAACATAAATAAGTTGAAAAATGTTAAATTAATGTAATTAATTTTTTTTATATGAAACGTACTTAGGCTAGGTTAGGTCAGTTTAGCTTAGATTTCATAATAAATACATTTTATACATATTTAAGGAAAAAGTCGCCACTGGTGGGGCTGGCGACTTTTCCCATAAAGCGACTTTTTCACCCGAACAACTGTTTAGTGTCTGTATTTAATTAATTAATTAAACTGTATTAATTAATACTAAACCGAGGGTCAAGTGTAAATAGTTTGTTTTTTATGTTTTTATGTTTCAGGATAAGGCAGTGAGGCTGCACTGAGGCACAATGGAGAAATCAACAAGTCGTGATCGTGATCAAGGGAGGAAGTATAAAGCTGGCTCTGTTAAACGACAAGAAAAGGCAGACGTAAACCAAAGAGTAAAAAAACTACCAAAAATAACTCAATGGTTGACATATCCAACAGTATCTGAATCTGCAAAATCACAAACTCAAACTGAATCCGGTCAAACTGAATCTGAATCAGTAGAGACACCAATTACGCCTGAAACAACTGGAGAAGCCACAACTAGTACTGAACCTAGTGTAGTTAGCGCAATTGAACCTGAACACAGTGACAGTGAGGAGACACAAGAGGAAGTGAAAGTTATGAATACCGGTACTGAACAAGGATTTGAAACGGATCTTGGATTATGGCCTAAAATAATTACTGAAAATGTGTGTGACTATTGGTTGAAAAAGGGAAGCGCAGAATGTCGACACTGTGATGGTGACTTCAAAGAGTCAGCTGTGAAAGAGCTAAACAGAACCCGTCATTGTACAAAGACATTATTCACTCGAACTCATTCATTATCTGGCCAAGAAATTAATCTTAAATGGCTCTGTTACTCTAAAACAACTGGTAAAGTGTATTGTTTTGCTTGCAAGCTTATGTCAAAGGTGGAAAGCTCATTCACAACTGGCTTCAATGGTTGGAAGAACGCTAGGTATGTCATAGAATCTCACAGTAGGTCAGATCAGCACAGGAAAAGTATGGTCGAAATGATATATCGAAAGACTGCGGGTGCCCGTATTGACTCTAATCTAGTACAACAATATGAAAGTGAATGCGAGTACTGGCAAGCAGTATTGAGGAGGTGTGTAGATGTTTTAAAGCTACTTTGCGAACGCGGGCTAGCCATTCGAGGTAAAGATGAAGTAATTGGATCAGTACACATTGGAAACTATCTTGGGATTCTAGAGCTGCTGAGCACATACGACAGTTTCTTGGCAGCACATATCAAGAAACACGCAAACAAAGGTAGTGGTCATATTTCCTACTTGTCCCATGTCATTTCTGAGGAAGTCATTGGAATAATGGCAGAAAAGGTTATGTCCTCAATAACAGATGAAGTAAAAACAGCAAAGTACTTCTCAATTTCTGTTGACTCCACACCTGATATTTCACACATGGATCAACTTACTTTTACAATCCGCTATGTACTGCCTACTACAGGTCCAGTTGAAAGGTTTTTGCAGTTTATTCCCATGCTAAGCCACACTGGCAGAGATATTGCTACAACTGTTCTTGATTTTCTTAGAGAGAAGAACATTCCAGTTATCGACTGCCGAGGACAGTCCTATGACAATGCCAGCAACATGTCTGGTAAATATCTGGGGACCCAACAGATAATCAAGAATGAGTGTAGTGAAGCTGAGTACATACCATGTATGGCTCATTCCTTAAACTTGGTGGCTAAGTGTGCTGCAGAAAGCTGTCCTGCTGCAGTGTCATTGTTTGCTCTGGTACAAAATATGTACTCCTTTCTTGTTGCATCTACTTATCGTTGGAGGAGACACCGTGAGGTACTAGAGACTAATAAAGATAAGAAGTTGAAAGTTGATAAAATACTTTCAGACACTCGTTGGTCACAGACATGACATGGTAGAAACATTTGCTAATGTTGAAATTGTATTACGACTCTATCTCTGCATGTTTGTCACAAACTGCACTGGGGAGCGATCATTCTCCAAGATGAAACTAGTCAAGAATTATCTAAGAAACACCATGGGCAGGACCGTTTTGTCTTCACTCACCCTGTTGAGCATTGAGCATGAGAAATTAAGGGTGCTTGATTTTACTGATGTCATCAAACAGTTTGCAAGTAAGAAGGCTAGAAAAAAATCTTTTTGACTGAGAAATAGTTAAGTGTACCGTACAATTGCCTGCAATAAACAAAACCCACTCATTGCATCATTTGCATGTCAGTCAAGTGGTATTCTCTTTAGTTAATGGTGTATTATTATAGTTATTTTTTGTTAATGGTGTATTATTATAGTTATTTTTTATTGTTAAGCTTCAAAAAAACAATGTGTAATGTTAACTATGAAATGGTCATTTGGCTAATTAATTATCAATAAATTGAATATTGTTTAAAAAGTAATTATTTTAACGCTTCGCTCGCCCATTGATTTGAGGGCCCCGTAAGGTCACCACTGGGGGATGAGGGTGTAAATCTTCATTTCAGTTAATTAAGCTAGCTTTGCGTAGTTTGGGGCCCCGCACTCCAACCGGCCTAGGGCCCCGCGCACCTTAAATCCGCCACTGGAGCCAGCATGTAAATATTGTGGTAAATGAAGAAAATTTAAAGAGGGAAATTGGTTCCAGATATTAACTATTTTATAGGAAAAGAAATTACCGCAGACAGAGGTCCTAAATGTCTTTAGTTCCAGTTTAACCCCATTATTTCTTGTCGGAGTGGCATTAAGTGAGAATAAGTTTCTGTAATCTACCCTGTCTATTCCATTGAGCATCTTGAAAACTTGAATAAGCTGACCGCGCAACCTCCTCGTCTCTAAGGTAAACAGATTTAGGCGTTCCAATCTCCGTTGGTAGTTTTGCATTCTCATTGAAGGAATCAATTTTGTAGCCCTTGCCTGTACCCTTTCTAACCTTTCTATATCCTTCCTGAGGGATGGAGACTAAAACTGCACACAGTATTCCAGTTGAGGTCTGACTAGTGAATTATAAAGAGACATTACAGTCTCCTTGTTCCGAAACTGGAACTCTCTTTTAATATAACCTAATATTTTTAAGTCCCTCCTTTCGACTTCTGCACAGTGCTTCGACGGTTTCAGATCATTGCTGATAGAGACTCCTAAATCTTTCTCTAGATCGGTTTCAGTGAAGTTCCTTCCCAAAAGAGAGTAATCGGTCTTCGGGCTTTTATAACCTATGTGCATTACCTTACAATCTTACATTTGTCCAAGTTGAGAGAGAGAGAGAGAGAGAGAGAGAGAGAGAGAGAGAGAGAGAGAGAGAGAGAGAGAGAGAGAGATGAATAAACTAAGAAGTATTACTAATAAAACGGATTGGCCGTATGAGAAATAAAGATGTTCGGCAAAGGTGTGGAGTGAGGAGTCATATGCTACGTTGGAATGGTCATATGGAGAGAATGAATAATAATAAATGAATAATAACCGCGTAAAAGATGGAAGAATGTAATTATGAATAATTATGAACATATAAATAAACGTTGCGTTGATATGAATGTGGCAAAGTTCACGAGAAACAGAAAGGAATAAAAGCGGGCTTGTAAAGTGTGTAAATTAGAAACATTGGGCTCGCCCAAACCACTAGAGATAACTTGTCATGAAAGGTAACCCTTATAGGCTTATGGGATCTCTTTGCATCTTTGTGTGTTTAAATTTCAGTGTTTTCAGCCCCAAGCTGAAGCACTGTGCCTATCCCATTGATAATGGGAAATGGGTCCTTAGATGTGTGTATGTATGTCTGAGGCTATTGTTGCCCTCCGAGGAGAGAAAAGGGTGGGTCCCCAGCCCAATCCTTTCTCTCCTGTATCACGGGAGATGCTGAGCTAGCTGCACCTTTCGGCAGGCGGTTGGGTCGCTACATTCCTACGCCAAATCATAGGCGTCCCCTCTTAAATTGACAGAGGGTTACCAGGCCCCCCCCCTTGCCAGTGAAGATATTTTGACATTTTAAACTTTGAAAAAAAAGTTCTTCGAAATAAAAAATAAGTAAACATTTACTTTGTGTTTGGGCTATGCAACATATTTCGTAACTTGTAAGTTCGTAATTGTAGCACTTCAGCATGGTCATGCAATCTAGTGAATGTAGTCTAGTAGTATGCTAATCAATCCTACTTGCCCCACCCACCTTACGCGCCGCTGATGTTCCGTCGCCATGCAGCTGCTTTATTTTTCTTCATTCCCATCCCTGACATAATAATGGAAGAAAGATTTTCGTAAAATCTCTCCCCTGAAAAATCAAGTTTTGCCCTAAATTACTGTGGATAAGATTTATGAAGACAAGAGTAAACACACGATTGTTTTTCTCCTGTGGTATCTCTACCAGAAGGAACATTATTTAATCTCTCTCTCTCTTTCTCTCTCTCTCTCATAGAAGGGCGAAAGCCAATCGTTCCCATGAGAACACTGAGGCGTATGTCCGCCTGTGCAGGGAAGTAAAGGCGAAGGTTAGGCTAGCCAAACGTAACGAAGAACTCCGGGTGGCAAGCCTCTGCAAGGGGAACCCTAAGGAGTTCTTCAGTTATGTTAATAGTACAAAGTCCATTAGAAACATGATAGGCCCGTTAAAGGACCCCAGCGGCGCGCTGCGGACCTCCGACGCGGACATCATTAATGTGCTGAATGAGTACTTTGCGGGAGTGTTCACCGTGGAGGACACCCGCGTCATCCCCGAGCCGGGCGTCAGGCACGAAGGTGTTGGCCTGGATAGTGTTCGGTGTACCGCGACAGTCGTTGCCGACAGAATAGACAAACTGAGCCCGTTTAAGGCTCCTGGGCCAGACCAGTTCCTCCCCAGAATCTCGTGGGGAGTGCGCGACCAGGTGGCTCCCCACCTGGCTACAGTCCTCAACAAATCCTTGGAGACGGGCCAGATGCCTGGTGACTGGAGTGAAGCCAACGTAACTCCTATCTTTAAGAAAGGGGATCACGAAAGTCCAGGGAACTATCGTCCCATTAGTCTCACTTCGGTTGTAGGTAAATTATTAGATGGGATAATAGCGGATAGGATCGTTGACCATTTGGATTCCTACAAGCTGCTTGGGGACTTCCAACATGGGTTTAGGCGGCATAGGTCGTGTCTCACCAACTTGCTCGAGTTTTTCTACGTCATGTGGAGTGAGTATGATAAGAGTAGGGCGATTGATATACTTTATCTCGACTTTCAGAAAGCCTTTGATAAGGTACCTCACCGCCGGCTAATGGCCAAAGTGCGTGCGCTGGGTATCGGTGCGGAAGTAGGTAGCTGGATTGGAAAGTGGCTGAAGAATAGGCAGCAGAGGGTTGTAATTAAAGGGGCTAGCTCGGGTTGGCCCTCGGTCACTAGCGGGGTTCTTCAGGGTTCCGTTTTGGGACCACTGTTGTTTATCATTTACATAAATGATATCGACGTCAGTAGGATCGCCAAATTCGCTGATGACACCAAGCTTGGGGCCAATGTTGGGACGCCCGAAGCGATCGAGCAATTGCCTGCGGAACTACGTAGGATAGGAGAGTGGTCCGAAAAATGGCAAATGCCGTTTAACTTGGGTAAATGCAAGGTGATGCACATTGGCTACGCCAATCCCAAGTCGGACTACTCCATGTTGGGGAGTAATATCGAGGCCACTGATTTGGAAAAGGACTTTGGTGTGCTAATTAGCAGCGACCTTAAGTTTACCAAACAGTGCGTAGAGGTGGAAAAGAAAGCCCAAAAGCTGTTGGGTTATATCAGGAGGCAATTTCGATTTCAGAAGGAGATTGTGCTCTCTCTGTACAATTCCCTGGTTCGGCCGCACCTGGAGTATGCTGTGCAGTTCGCCCACCCTCAGGAAAGATATTGAGAGGCTGGAGCGAGTCCAGGCGAGGGCCACAAAGTTAATCCCTTCCGTTAGGTATATGGGCTACAATCGACGCTTACGCACCCTGAATTTGTTTTCGCTGGAAACTCGGAGGCTGCGCGGTCAACTCATCGAGGTTTACAAGCTCTTCACGGGTTCAACGATGTCGATTTTAGAAGCATGTTTAGTTTAAATGATAACTCAACTCGCAACAATGGTTGGAAGTTGGATTTGAAACGGTTTAGCACTAGTGTATGTGGGAATTACTTTACCTATAAAATCTGTGACACATGGAACAAACTACCTTCAGAAGTTGTGAACAGTTCCTCTGTGGATCAGTTCAAGAAAGGGTTAGACCGAATCTTGCACACTATTTGAGGGTGTAGGAATTTTTCCCTGGCATCCGTTGCCATTGGTACCTCCTCGGTATGGGCCGCAAGGCCTTTTGAGGTACTTCTTTTCCTTGTAACTCCTTGTAACTCTCACACACACACACACACACACACACACACACACACACACACACATAATAATAATAATTCTTACCCCCATTTTCCCAATTCTTAAATAGCTGATGTTACAAATGACGTGTAAAAGGAGGAAATATGTTATAATTTCTACGTAATATTTTTATGTACTGTATCAGCTAAATAAGGTTACAAATATGCTTTAACCTTTTGCTAAATAAACCCTTGCTTGCACGTTTCCTTTTATTATAAACTACCCTTACATATTTTGTTAGTTTCAAAACAAACTGACATATTTTGCTGATGTGCATGATAAAACATTTAAGTCTGTTTTCTATGCCAGGTTTCATTAATTGGATAATTAACATTCTCCCATGATAAGGAAACGCGTCTTTACGAAGTGCACGAATTGAGAGAGGAGCATAGCTTCAATACATTTCTACATACTGATCGGCAGTAAATCTTCCAAAAATGGGGATTTGTTTTTCAGCAGTGTGAAAATTGATCAAGTGCTATAGCTTTTTAGTATATAGTTTCATTTATGTCAAAATGCACATTTCGATTGCCCTAATTTTGTTAGGCTCTAATACGGTATCAATCTACCTGCGAGTTCAACTAACCTAACCTTTCCTAATATAGAAGTAAAAGGATGTCGTTCATTTGCCACAAACTAAACTATACAGGGTGGCCCAAGATAAATTAGCCCCCCATTGAGTTTTGTTAAAAGAAATAATGGGGGTACTTTATTTCGGGTCGCCCTTTATAAAACGAACACATTTTGGCGCAAAAGCTAAATTTTGGTGCAAACGCTATAACCCGGTGCAACTAAGCAATAAATTCTTGTTTGCGTGTTATCTGTATTCTAGAAGTAGCCAGTTACATTAGGGAAATATTTAGTTTCTTTTAATGAACATTGAATATGATGCTGCAATTTCCTTTTTGGAATATTTCCCTACTTTTGTTATCACACCGAAATGCGGAGTTTTCTTTATTACAGCAGAAGTTTACAGTTAAATTTTATCGTTTCATCTTCGGGCAGTTTGCAATTTGATGTTCTACATTCTCACTCTTATGCAATTTTATGCAGTTGTTAATTTCCTTACTTTTGTATTTTTAAAACAATACGAAGACGATATTCTTCATCATCATTTCCAGTTAAAGCATTGTACGAGTATTAATATTTGCTTCCACTCCTTACTACGAGGGCCACTCAATATATTTTGCCCCACCTTTTTTTTTCTTTCCAAGTTTCCTTGTAAGTTCCAGAAATTTTGTACACAAGTAGTTACATACCTTTTTTACAAGTTTTTTTTCCCACATAGCCTCCATCCTTTTCTATGGCTTTCCTCCACCTCGAAACAAAGGCCTTTATTCCTTGCTGATAAAAGTCCGCTGGAGCCACCTCTTAACCTCTTCAATAACCTCATCGTCACTCTGAAACTTTCTTCCACGAATAGCATCCTTCAGTGGCCCAAACAAATGGAAGTCTGAAGGAGCCAGATCCGGGCTGTATGGAGGGTGGGGTAACACAGTCAAGCGCATTTTTGTGATGGTCTCTCTTGTTTGCAAACTGTTGTGTGGTCTTGCGTTGTCGTGGAAAAGAAGGACGTCTTCCAGTTTTCTCTCCAGTCGAACTCGCTTTATACGTCTCTGGAGTCTCTGTAAGGTAGCAATATATGCCTCCGAGTTGATTGTTTGTCCTTTCTTCATAATGTCCACCAGAATCACCCCTTTCATGTCCCAGAAGATGGTGGCCATAACCTTTCGTGCAGAGGGAGCCATTTTGAACTTTTTCTAGCATGGGGAGTCTGCGTGAATAACACTCCATGGATTGGTGTTTTGTTTCAGGTTCAAAGTGGTGTATCCAAGTCTCATCCCCAGTCACAGTTCGTGAAAGGAAGTCATCCCCTTCTGTCTCGTATCGAACCAACGACTCGGAAGCAATTTCTTTTATTTGGGCTTTGTGATCTTCAGTCAGTTGGCGAGGAACAAGCCGTGAACACACTTTTGAGTATCCCAGTTGCTGAATTATTGTATTCACACTTCCTTCACTAATTCCTAGTTTCAGTGATAGCTCCTTGTATGTGACGCGCCGATTTGATCGAATGATGCTGTTAGCACGTTGCACAGTGTGAGATATCACAGCCGATGCCTGGCGACCGCTGCGTGGCTCACCATTGAGGCTGGCTCTCCCTCTCTCCGATGATCTCGCACGTTTAGACCAGGTCCGACTGTGCTTCGATCAACAACAGCATCTCCGTAAACGTTTTGTAGACGTTTGTGAATATTTCCAACTGTTTCCTTCTCTGCGGTTAAGAACTCGAAAACAGCTCTGTTTACGACGCACATCACTGTCAGACGCCATTTTCGAAACTGCGTTAACCATCGGTTTTATACAAGGGCGTTTAAAAGCGGCTTTATACAAGGAGGGGAGGTTGAAACTGGAAAAATCTGGTTAGGTGAAGCGCAGAAAGTTCAAACTTCCCAAAAGACATTTCAGCCCCATGGCCTATTATTTAGCTAAGAACAAAGGGTGGGGCAAAATATACTGAGTGCCCCTAGTAGATTCGTCAGCCAGACTCCTTACTTTTTCTTTCGTCAGCCAGACTCTTTACTGAGCGGACGCATTCCCAGGGCTCTCTGATATTGTTTCCACTTTTGGATATTGCCGATAAATTTACTGTTGGAAAGTTCTGAATTTTATATACTTGCGTTTATATTCACATTGTTATAGTTAAGTAATTGAATATTAGTGGTTTTTAGTGATTTATAAGTTTTCATAGCGTGCCGGCTTAATTTAACTTAAATTTGTGACGGTTATAAACGCTAACTACCTTAACTTGCACGATGACGTCGTAGAAAGCGTAGTGTGCAAGGTGTGGGATTAATTGGTGGTATACTGATTTTAAAGATTACAACGGCGGTCCTGTGGCGATTACCGAGAGATGGGTTTGTTTCTTTTGTGATAGTTGATTTAAAACGTAGTGTACGCGAGGTGACTGAAAGACTTGCAACGCTTGATGAGGGCAAGGGTAGACTTACAGTTGACGAAGGCCGAACCTATACTAACGTTGAAGACCTTAGTAAGTTGAAGGGTGAGGTTAGGAACCTAGTTTCTAGTATAGGTACCTTATCGGGAAGGTTAGACAGAGTTGAGAAAGGGGTTAAGGTTGGTCCGGGATTGGTAGACGGGGAGGAATTTATAGTAGTTAAGGGTGGAGCTAGGCCACGTACGTTAGGTGATAGGAATTCCCCCCCCCCCTTATCGAGGTTTCGGACCCTTTCGCCCAGTTGGATAGGGATATGAACGAGGGGGAAAGCAATTTAATTGGGGACTCCTTAGTGCGTCATATGGATAAGGAGTTCGTTGAACGGAATCCAACCAAGAGGAGGAGGGCCTGTCTACCAGGTGCCAGGGTTGACAGAATTAGAGACGACGTAGATAGGATTTGGGTTGCCAGACGTCCCGTATATACGGGATTGTCCCATATTTCACTACTTTGTCCCGTTGTCCCCGAAAAGTTCGTCGGGACGCCTAATTGTCCCGTATTTGAGAGACCTTGTAAAAAATCCTCAATCATGAGCTTATTTACTCTACGTCATTTGTTATATGTTTATTATCAATTAAGAAATGCCAATAATATATATTAATAGCTTTTACAGTTTTACTTCAATAAATTGATTTTGAAAAGTTGTTGAAAGCCATCCCGCAAGTTGAGGGATGGCTTTCAGCGACTTGGTTGAGCGGTGACGTACCATACTCTTAAAATATGTATAGGCCTATAAACAACAATTTTTAATAAATTTGATTAGCCTAATATGAACTCAGAAATTTTCTGTGATGACCGATGACGTGTAATACATTGCATGATAAAAAACATTCTTGAAAAAGAAAATTCCATTTTCTTACGATATATTATATAATTTAATTCACTATATTAGCATGTTTATCTGGCAACTGCGCATGGTGCATGTCGCATGAGTTGGAGTCAAGTGCATGCAGCATCTCAGTAGTGTCGAAGTTCAGTTTGCAACTTACTGCAATGTGACGGTGCTTTTTTTTTGAAAGAATACTGTTTACTCATTATGCCAAAACGCAGTTGTGTGTTTAATGACGATTTCTCTAAAGAGTGGAATTTTATTAAGAGGGGGAATGGGAATAATGAGGCTGAATGCGAGTTATGTAGATCAGTTTTTAGTATTGCTCACGGCGGAAAGTCAGACATTTTACAGCACATCGCCACGCGCAAGCATAAATTAAGCATATCTTCTGCAGGATGTTCAAAGTCCATTGATACTTATTTTGTAAAAAATGAATCTGTTGAAGAATCTAAACTCATTACTGCTGAAGCTGAAGTTACTATGGCTTTTCACGCTATTGAATATCATCACTCTTTGAACTCGACTGATTGCGTAAATAAACTGTGCCCAACTGTCTTTTCCGATTCCAAAATTGCTAGCAAGTATTCATGTGGTAGAACTAAGTCAACAGCCCTTATTAAAACTGTATTACCCCACCACATACTGTTTAGGAAACTGCTAACGAATTAATTGACTCGCAGTACTGTGGAATATCTACTGATGCAAGTAACTACAATGCTGAGAAAGTTTTCCCATTAATTGCTCAATATTTTACCCGTGAAAAAGGTATGCAAGTCAAATTATTGCGCGTGTGTTCCTTGCCCAGAGCTGAAAACCACAAACTCAAAATCACTTCCGCAATCGCAAATCCGCAAACTCAAACCTTACTTCCGCAACCGCAAATCCGCAAACTGCTTGCCATTTTTGGTGCCGCAAACGCAAATCCGCAAACGCAAACCATATTTCCAATTTTTACAGTGCTGGGCACTTCCGCAAACACTTCCGCAAACCGCAAATTCCGCAATCGCAATTTTAACTATAAAAAGTATCCAAAACATTAAAGAGGTATAAAAAGTTTTTATATCTTTTTAATGTTTAATGTTTTAGCCTTGTTTTTATTAAAAACAAGGCTAAATAATTTATTACAATAAATCACTATTGTAGAAGAAATAAAAATACTACATATATTGATATATTATATTGAACAAAAACACCTCCTGCAAGTAAATATTAAATAAATTAAATAATAAATTTAATCATTGAATTTCATAAATTTTGAGACTTAGACACGTTAGAGAAGACTGTACTGTAACTGTAGTAACTGTACACACATTACATTACACAAGTTAAATTAAGTTAACACTGCCTGCCAGCCAATTGGCGGCCAGTGACAGCAGCGTCACAGCACTAGCGGGCTTGGCCAGTGGCCACGTGGGAAATTTGCGGAAAGATTTGCGTTTGCAGTCTTAGTTCCGCAACGCAAATTCACTAATTTGCGATGACTTTGCCGCAAACGCAAATCCGCAAACGAAAAACATACTTCCGCAATTGCGGAATTTGCGGTTTGCGGAAGTGTTTGCGGAAGTGCCCAGCTCTGTCCTTGCCTAATGAAAAATCTGAAACTATTGCAGAATTTTGCGAAGAAACTCTACAAAATTTAAGTATTGATGCCACAAAATGTGTTGCTTATTGCGCCATTGCGGAGATAACGCTAATACGAATTTTGGTGGGGGGCGTCTTCGGCATGGAACGAATAATGTGTTTGTTCACAAGACTTAAAAATAGTGTGAATGAAAACTTGGAAAGAATTGGGTATCCAACTCACGTGCTGCATAACACAATGTAGTCTGCCTCTGACGTTCTTTCTACTGATGTTGAAGTGATTGTTGTGAAACTGTTTTCTCACTTCAGCATCTACACTGTGCAAACTGAGCGTCTCAAATATTTTTGTCAGTTTATTGGCGTAGAATATCAAGCAATTCTCTCCCACTCAAAAACACGGTGGCTTTCTTTAGCAAATGCAGTGGAAAGAATCCTGAAACTCTACGATGCACTAAAATCTTATTTTCTTTCTGAAGAAAAGGCTCCTAAAATACTGGTAACATTTTTTAATGATCCATTGAGTGAAGCCTATCTATACTTGGTCCACAGTCTGATGAGTGTGTTCAACAGAAGGATCCTACAAATTGAAGGAGAAAGAAGTGTTATCGAGGTACTGTCTATTTTACAGGAGACTGCCGAAAGCGTAAAGGAGAGATTAGAAGCAAAATTTATATCACCAAGTGTAAAATCCATACTTCGTAAGGATGAGGTTACTGAATCACTGGAAAAGAGATTCCGGTCAGAAGTAGAATGTTTCTATCAGACGGGTTATGATTACCTAATAAAATCGATTTCTCCCCTCAAACACTGACACATTTGCATGGATGTGTCTAAGTAAGGTTCCAACTTGGGAACAACTTGAGGACACCTGTATTTACCTCGTGGAAAAGGGAATAGAAGTAAACGATAATTAGCTTTTCAGTCAGTGGAACATTCTAAAGAAAATCACGAGGGAGGAGCTCGATTCTAATTCGCAGAAAATTGGAATAAGAAGCTCTGTCACGAGAAGTGGTCAGATATTCTTCAACGAATTGAGTTCCGAGAACAATTCTCTCAATTACTACTCATGTGTCAATTTATATTTAAGTATTCCTGCCCACAATGCACATGTCAAGCGCATTTTCTCATTAATGACAATACAATGGAGCAAAAAGAGGAACCGACTGGAAATTTCTACGGTGGAGGCAATTTTGCAATGCCTAGTAAATTTAAATATGACCTGCAACGAATTTTATCATTATATGCTTCAAAACAAGCAATTGCGGAAAGATGCAAAATCTTCAGAAAAAATACAACTGAACCGATGCATCGACTGTAACCCTGGGTCCAAGTCTTCACCACATATATTTGTTCTACATTTTTAGGTACCGTACTGTACTTATCTCTCTCTCTCTCTCTCTCTCTCTCTCTTATATATATATATATATACACGCGCCTCGGTGGTGTAGTGGTTAGCGTCGCTGACTACTAATCCATCGGCCCCGGGTTCGAGACCGGACGACAGCCAGCGCGCAG
Organism: Bathynomus jamesi; assembly: GCA_023014485.1. Classification (NCBI taxonomy): domain Eukaryota; kingdom Metazoa; phylum Arthropoda; class Malacostraca; order Isopoda; family Cirolanidae; genus Bathynomus; species Bathynomus jamesi. The sequence continues at coordinate 1,035,833 of JAJOZX010000838.1, forward strand.
CAAAACCCAGCTGTTCATCCTTCCACACAATAAAGAAAGTGGTTGGTAGATAAATGGGTACCCTAGGTGGCCTAGTGGTTAAGACGCTGGGCTGCTTATGGGGCGTGGTTCGGATTCCACGTTAAACTGTAAGTCTAAGGTGGTTAGGTGGAGTGAAAAGCTTGACCTTCGTCAGAATGAACAATTCGGGCGGAAGCTAACCAAAGGCTTTATATATATATATATATATATATATATATATTATATATACTCCTGCCCACAATCCTCTCCAAAAATTGTCTCGTATTCTTAATTTGAAAATATGGCAACCCTAGTCATATGATTGATGTTGCCTCCCGTCACTCTATGTTGGTGACGATGGTAGGGGCAACGACTCGTATAGGCCCGATGCGAGAGTGCCTGACCTTTTGGAGAAATACAGGGGATTAATTAGGTCCCTGAAGGCAATGTCAGATAGGTCTTTAGTTCTAGGTATTACCCCTAGGCACGGTTTAAATTTTAGGATTACGTCAAAAACAATATTTTTGAACACTAAACTAGAAGAGATTTGTGCTCAGGAAAATGTACCCTTCGTAAAACTGTGGTCAGAATTTAGTGATCTTAGCCTTTTTATAAAAGATGGGGGTGCATTTCAATGAAATAGGGAATGCTAGGCTAGGTAGGTTAATCGATGAGAACGTTCGAAAGCTGTATAGGTCGAAGCCCTCTTTAATCGTTGTGGGTCCGGAAAACTCCGGCCCGACATGAAAAATAGTTTAAAACGCCGATCGGTGGTAAAAAATAATTTAAACGTCTTTTATTGTAACGCGCGTAGTATTAGAAATAAATTGAATGAATTTAAGGCGATAATTTATTCCGGGAACTACGATATAGTTGCTATAACCGAAACGTGGTTAAATACTGTAACTCGGGACTTGTTGGGGAGAACTTGATATAGCAGGTTTTAAACTTTTTACTAATGATAAGTTACATAGGACTGGTGGCAGCGTTTTGTTGTACATTCGTAATTCCCTTAGGGCTATCGAAGTTAAGATAGATTTGCGTTGAAGTTAGGGCGCGTAGTATTAGCTTTAATTTCGTTGTTGTTTATAGACCTCCCGTTCAACCCCTCGATACCGATACTAGATTTTACACACTTCTTAGTAACTATTAATAATCGGGATAGTATAGTTGTCGGAGACTTTAACTGCCCTAACGTTAATTACGAGACTTTTACTGGTAATGATGAGGGTTTGAGATTGATTGAGTTCATGGAAGATAATTTTTTACGATAGATGGTTATCAAACCAACGCGCGGTGATAATATTTTAGACGTGGTGACGACGAACGACGAAAATATAGTCGAATGTTTGGAAGTATGCGAGAGTTTGGGATGTAGTGATCACCAAATTATTAGGTTTCAGCTATTGATGGAAAACAGGAAGGATAGTAACGTAATAGAATTCCCTGATTTTCGTAGGGCTAATTTTGATAGTTTTGCGGATAGGATGAGAGTAGTGGACTGGGTTAATTTATTTATGGGTAATGAAGCAAATTTCCATTGGGAGGCGTTTAAAGAAAGTTTTTTGAATATCGAAAGGGGGTTTATTCCGCGTAGGCCCAAGCGCGCTAGTAATCATGGTAGGCCCAAGTGGTGGACTATGGAAATAGGTGAGTTCATAAACGAGCGTAACAGAGCGTATAGACTTAAAAAGCGCAATGGCACGGTAGCTAACTTTAAATTTAATAGATATATCGAGCTTAGCCGATAAAATATAACATACGCCCTCTAGTGGACGCTAACGCGCTTTGGCTTCCGACGCTCAGGCGATGGCTGGTACTTTTAACAACGTTTTTGAGGCAGTTTTTATCATAGATGTAAATAATGTTCCCGACGTGGATGATATCGTTCCATTTAGTAGCGAGACTATTTTGAATGAAATAACTGTTTATGAGGGTGAGCTTGGGCATTATATCGATAAGCTAAAAGTCAGCAAGGCTCTAGGCCCTGACGCGCTTTATCCTAGACATTTGAAAAACTTTATCGTAGGCCCATTAACAAAAATTTTTAATAAGTCACCTGAAGTGGGAATTATTCCTGAAGACTTCAAACTAGCTAACGTTACGCCCATTTTTAAAAAAGGCGACCGCACAGTAGCTAGCAATTATAGGCCTACTAGCTTAACGTCAATTGTCAGTAAACTTTTGGAATCCGTAGTTAGGGACCGTATCGTTGATCACTTAGAGAGTCGCAATTTGATTAATTAATAGTCAGCATGTGCTTCGACGCCATAAATCTTGTTTAACTAATTTGTTAGAATTTTATAACGAAATAGTGCGCGAATACGATAGGCTTAGAGAGGCTGACGTTATTTATTTAGATTTTAAAAAAGCGTTCGATACAGTTCCGCATAGAAGATTAATTGCGAAGGTTAAAGCGCACGGTATACGCGGTCAGGTAGCTAACTGGTTAGAGGAATTGCTTCGTGCCAGGAAACAGAGGGTCGTTGTCAATGGTAGGGAATCGGGGTGGTTGAATGTAGGTAGTGGTGTTCCTCACGGTTCAGTGTTAGGTCCATTGCTATTCGTAATCTACACTAACGACATAGATGTAGGTTTGACCAGTAACGTGTCAAAATTCGCGGACGATACTAAAATAGGCGGTAAAGTTCTTAACGTGGACGATAGAAATAGGTTCCAAGACGATGTAAATAGGATTATGGAGTGGACGGATAAGTGGCAGATGCAATTTAACGTAGACAAATGTAAAGTTTTGCATATAGGTTATCGTACAACAATTACACGTACACGATGGATGTTAGACAGTTAGCGACAGTTTCCTATTCTCTTCGACTATTTTTCCGACTTGTCGGCAGTGGCCGGCGGATGATGATGGCGAGTCTCTCTCTTTTTGTGAATGAATGTTAACCTACGAATGATAGGTTTTGCTACTTACTTAGCCCCTTATTCTCTTCTTTAACCCCCTACTCTCTTTTTTTCTCAGGCTAACCTTAGAGTGGATCTTAGGGTCTTTGTTAGCCTTAGCTTCTGTAGATAATGCAGTCATTAAAACACACACACACACACACACACACACACACACACACACACACATTAAAAAAAAGATTACTAGTTAAAAAAATTTTATCAAATAAAACAGACAAAAGTAAAAATAAGGTCACAGTATTAACTTTCCACTCGTAAAATTACAATATTCGTACAGAAGATTTTAGAATGAATTTAGTGAATGCAGTTAAACGTATTCAAGAGTAAAACATCCACAGTAGGAGACTAGGAGTGACACTATTAAAAAACGTTTGTCAGAGTGGATAAGATATTTTTTTTAGATTACTGTAATTATTTTCAGTGTTGGTTAAAGATATACGAAATTGATTATAAATTGATATCGAAATATTTTAAAATCTGATGCGCTCTACATTGTTACAAATGAAGTTAAAAAAAAAAGGCGGGGGACGCTATAGAAGCGTTGAAGTTAAATATTTGAATTTCTTCAGGAGTAAATAATGCATCACTTTTTTCTTATATGATACTGTTTTAGCACGCAATATTTTAAGCAATTTTCTTTTGACACATTATGAATTATTATTATTATTATTATTATTATTATAGCTCAAGCTTTCACGTTAACTTCGCTATTTTTAATATCTTAACTACAGCGGTAGTGAAAATAAAATGTAAACTTTTAGTTTCTAACAAAGATGTCAACAAAAATGTATTGTCTTAAGTTTGATCTCTTACACCGGAGAGTATAATAAAAATAATGCTATTAGATAACATGATCAACGCTCTGCTGAAAATAATATTTTTAGAACTCTCCTTGCAAATACTTTAAATATTAAAAACATTCATTTCACCAGGAAATTTTCAATTTTTAGAGTTAAGAATGAGAGGTCGGGGAGGTTGGGGAGGTCGGGGAACAAAACATGACCACAGAGTTTATCAATTCTATTTATTTATTAATAAAGCAAACTTGTAGGCAAGGGTTTACTTATACAAAAGGTGAAGGCATATATGTAGCATTATTTCGCCGATACAGTACATAAAAAATTTATATTAAAATTTTAATACATTTCTTCCCTCGTTGTATGTTGTATCAACTATGCAGTAGATGGGTAATGGGAGAACAAATTCTTATTTTCATTTTGCGTATATTTTCTGTGAAAAAGATCGTGAGGTCGGTGTATTCGGTACCTAATCATAAAATAGTGAAGGCAGCATGGCATAACGCTAGTTCTCAACCAATGGTTAAGTTTCTAGAAGGTTGATTATTTTTTCCATAGATTTATTTTCGGAGAACTTTATTCCCAAACTAGAGTATTCATATTATTATTTCATTATAGTAAGTGAATGTTTGTGTGTATTCTTGTGTCTTCCCCTTGCTCGGGCGGTTAGTTAGGCGGTTTTGTTTATAGAATTTAGGTTAAGTTGGGAAAAATTCTATAAAAGTAGGTAAAATTTTTATAGGTTTCTATACTAACTACTGGCTCGAGTAGTGCATATTTTAGGGGGGGGGGTTTAACCTCTTTCGTAGCAACAAAGGTCATATGACGGAGGGGAACTACAGCTTTACGCGTGATCCGAACCACGGGTCGCTACATCATCTGGATGCAGGGGACGGTCACCCAAAACAACGGCTACCCAGACTCAAAGTCGCTTAACTTTGCTGATCGACGGGAAATGTTGTTGCGACAAACCCAACATAGCTCATTGGCTCGAGGAGGATATATCAATATCGGTAAGGTTTATTAGTTATATTACCATAAACCCGGGTGTGTGTGTATACAGTATATACTGAGTATATATATATATATATATATATATATGGGTAAACAAGACAGCGGAGAGTATAAGGAGATAGTAGAGAAAGTGACTGAAAGAAAAATGAATGAGACATTTGTTGATAACAAAAAGTTCTTTGGAACGAAGTCAGGAAATGTATGAAAGAAAATGGGTGTTTTCATCTAATGGCGAAAGATAATCAAGGAAGAATTTGTAGCGAATTAAATCGATGTTTGAGATAGGTGGCTCGAGTATTTTGGGGAGTTGTTAGTGATGAATGAGGTGCAGGCGGCTGAGACACAGCTGCTGGAATAGTAGGGGTGAGACGTTTGGTAGATCTGGGAAAGGATTTCAGATCAGGATATGGCGAGAGCAAAAAGGAAATTGAAAATTGGTAAGGCAGGAGGAGGCGTGAATGATGATTATGGAAAAATATTGAAATGCGGGTGAGGAGAAGTGGTTGTGAAGAGGAAGACAGCTATGATGTAGAATGGTGTGAGAAAAGTTTACCAAGTGTATGTAGTGCTAATTAGTAGAGGTGAGGAAGAGTTGCAGAGGATAACTGAAGCATATGTAGATGTAGACGTCTGTTAAATGTTAATGCAGAGAATACGATGGTGGTGTGTGAAAGGGATGGTAATACGAAGTGTGAAATGTTGTAGATAGAATAAGGTTAGACGTGGTGGCTGATTTAAGTATTTGGTAAGTCTGATAAGCAAGAATGGTAAATGTGGAAATTAATTCAGTGAGAGAACTCAAACAGGAAGAAGAATTTATGAGAATGCTGAACATCGATAAAAAGAAATGGCCCTCTGTGAATACAGATAAATATGTAATCTGTGTATACAGTAAATAATCCAGAAACAGTTTTATTGTTGGAAAAAAAGATATATTGGTCCTGATTATGCTTCGTTACATTTGGTCAGGTTAGGCTAGAATAGCGGGTTCCTCACTATTTAATGACTTAACAGAAAACATCCTTCGAGCCCTAACTGCGCCCGAAGTACTTATTCATGCCGTTCTCAGTTTGATAGCACTAATTGTAGGTTAGGTCAAAATATGTTTGGTTAATAAGGTTCTTTGGGATCGTCCATAAATGATGTCACGCAAAATTTCGAATTTTAAGATCCCCTTCCCCCTCCTTTGTCACAAATGGTCACAAAATTTTGAACCCCCTCCCCCATGTCATGGTCACAAACTATATGTAAAACTGTAAAATATACACTGAAATAACATTTATTTAAAAATTCATTCAAATAGTAGCTTTTTTGTTAATATCTAGCAATGCAAGCAGCCAGATGCATGAGAATTTACTTTTTTCAGCTACATAATATAATACTTGTCGACAAAAAGAATTCTATTAATATTTTAGCGTTTACATTAAACTTTTAAAAATGTCAACATAATGCAAAAAAAAAAATTGTGATGTCACAAAAATTTTAGATCCCCCTCCCCTCTGTCACAAAAGGTCACAAAATTACAGACGCCCCCCTCCACTAAAAGCGTGACATTATTTATGGACACCCCCTTAGGTATATGGATTTTATGAAGTCGGTACCTCGATGATGCGGAAATGCGCACGTGTGTGTGTGTGTGTGTGTGTTATACAAGCTTATTCGTGTGTGTGTGTGTGTTATACAAGCTTATTCGTGTGTGTGTGTGTGTGTGTTATACAAGCTTATTCGTGTGTGTGTGTGTGGTGTGTTATACAAGCTTATTCGTATTATGTTCAAATCGAATAAGCTTGGAATAAACCAATTTTATTCTCATTTTTATGTATGTGCAAAATAAAAGCCATTTTAAAGACAAAGTTAAGTTAATTTACAATTTTAGACCGTCTGTGGTAAAATGGTAACAACACTAATGAAGTTTAAAAGTTTTTAAATCTCCAATTCTTTATTCCAAGAATAATGCTTTTTAGTTCTACTTTTTTAGTTCCGAAAGAAAAAGATTTAAATAAAATTTATTTAAATTTTAAAAAATTAAAAAAATTTCAGTTTTACTTGGAAATATTAAAAATTTGGTTTTTGCCTCTTTTTTAGCGTTTAGCACGAGACCGACAAGAGCGCAGTAATTGAAAACTAAGATTGGTTATCGGTGCTATTATCACAAATTCTACGTTTATTGTGTCATTGTGTCGTTATCTTCTATTGATTTTGCTGTGAATAATGGGCATTAGGCTTCTAATCAGTATACGCAATGCTGTTTCTATAAAAGAAATGGCATAGTTTTAAGATGGATTAAAAAATAATATTTGATTATAACAATCTGATCTCGAAGAAAGTTATTTAAAGTTAAATTTACATAATTATTAAAAGGTATTCCGATCAACCAACCAAAAAAACTACGTAATTGAAGCAGCCGATGATGCGCATCTGGCAATAGTCAAGTTTTACCAGAATTTGTAATTTGGATCAAAGTTACCTTTTATAAATTACGGATGAAGGCGAGAGATCAATGAACATAGCGACACCATGACACACGAATTGGTCAGTAATTCGAAATTTCTCGTGTTTAAAAGTCAAACGCTGAAAAAGTTCAGCGTCCTCGTTTTACAATTTAACATTCTCTACAGTCTACCCCAAATTGAAGGAATACCCAATTTAAGATGAAAGTTACTTCCGAAATGGTCAAATGGCTGCAAGAAAATGATACTCCAGGGACTAGATGGAGTTTGGAGGTCGATGGCTGGGTGGTCTTCATATATATATATATATATATATATATATATATATATAATATAAAGAACGACGCTTGTGGAGAAGAGCGTCCGCACAAGAAGAGGAGAAAGAACGAACAAATGAAAAATGAAGTACCTCCCAGGAATCGAACCCAGGATCTTCCATTTGCCGGTCGGACATGCTATCCACTACACCAAGGTCCTCGATCAGTCAGAGGTCGTAATTCTCCTACATACGAGCGGAATCGAATGCCCTGAGGGGGCACCTTCTCATGCCGTACATAAGGGGTTCCAAAAAACCTTAGCCCCCCCCATTTGCAGCTTACATGTTTACTTATATCGAAATAGTTTTTAGTGATTATAAAAATATATAAAATTCATTATTTATTGCAGGTATTAAAATTACTCTAGTTGATAAAGTGATAATATAATGGCTTCTCAATTAATTGGTGATTCGGAGAGGCAACGTGTGATAGATCGCATACGAGCAATAACATTTCGGGAAGCTCGAGATGCTGGAGCCACCTTTATAACACGTCCATGGGTTGCCAAAAAGTTGCGAAGAAGTGAGGACTTCGTCAGAAGAAATTGGAATAAAACTTTGGATGAATGTGAAATGGATACAACTAAATCTGGGCGCCCAAATTTGCCACTCTCTCAAGAAACAAAGGACATCATTGAAAGCGGTACGTGAAAGCGGAAAAACAGCTGTGCTAAACTTTCTAGAGAGATCGAAGTGTTGAGAGGAAAGATCGTTAGTGGTGAGATCATTCGACTGTACCGTCATAGGCAAGGTTTAAAGCCTTGGCATGAACTTCCAAAGCCAAGAAAAACTCGACATCGATGACAGAATGTGGTTTGCCCATTATCTTGAAAATTGGGATGTGGATGATTTCATGCATTTAGCTGTCTCCGATGAATTTTTTGTTTACGTAACACGTCGCCCTAACTACCAAAATGATCGAGTGTGGGCCACAACACCAGATGAAATCGATGACAATGAACATTATCGCGAATTATTAAAAAGTCCAGACTGTGTTGGTGTGTTTTTTGTTCACTGCAAAGAAGCTCATGTGGGTGCTGAAGCCAAATGGTCAGAGTTGGGATGGACAGTATTTTCGTGATATTATTCTATCCCAGCATGTCATTCCTTTTCTAAGAAACCCAAACAATGTTATGGATGTCGATCAGGTCACACTTCTGCACGATAAGGCCCCCTGCTTTAAGGCATTAGCCACTCAACAGTTGTTGCGGAAAAATGAGATCGATTTCTTTGGAAATGAAGAATGGCCAGGAAATTCTCCTGACCTGAACGTCTGTGAACACATTGGATCAGTTATAAAGGACAAGGTTGAATGTCTCTTGTTTCAAGAACCTGCTGCAAATCGATTTTCGAAGGATGCAATGACACAAAACATTGAAACTGTTTTAGCAAATTTGCGTAACGATCAAGATCTATTCACGTTACTTTTGGCAAGCTACCCAAAGCGAATTCAGGTTGTCTTGGAAGCCAATGGCGGGACCACCAAGTTTTAATTGTTTCTCATTAAATGCAGGATTAAGTTCTCTTTTGTAAGGTATGTTTAGTTTTACTGTACCTCTAATGGTTTAGACTTTAGGCCATGGGCAGGGGGGGGCTAAGGTTTATTGGAGCCCCGTATATACATTTTAACTGCAAACAACACGCAGTATAATTAATGTAAAGAACGACGCTTGTGTAGAAGAGCGTCCGCACAAGAAGAGGAGAAAGAACGAACAAATGTATATATGTACGGCATGAGAAGGTGCCCCCTCAGCATTCGATTCCGCTCGTATGTAGGAGAATTACGACTTCTGATTGATCGAGACCTTGGTGTAGTGGATAGCATGTCCGACCGGCAATTGGAAGATCCCGAGTTCGATTCCTGGGAGGTACTTCATTTTTTCGTTCTTTTTCCTCTTCTTGTGCGGACGCTCTTCTACACAAGCGTCGTTCTTTACATTAATTATACTGCGTGTTGTTTGCAGTTAAAATGTATATATGTACGGCATGAGAAGGTGCCCCCTCAGCATTCGATTCCGCTCGTACGTAGGAGAATTACGACTTCTGATTGATCGAGGACCTTGGTGTAGTGGATAGCATGTCCGACCGGCGATTGGAAGATCCCGGGTTCGATTCCTGGGAGGTACCTCATTTTTCATTTGTTCGTTCTTTCTCCTCTTCTTGTGCGAACGCTCTTCTACATAAGCGTCGTTCTTTACATTAATTATGCGTGTTGTTTGCAGTTAAAATGTGTGTGTATATATGTATGTATGTATACATACAGGATGAGTCAAAAGTTTGGGAACATAGGAACTATGCTTTTCAATGCAAATATATTTGTATTGAAAAGCATAGTTCCTATGTTTCCAGCCTTTTGAATCATCCTGTGTATATATATATATATATATATATATATATATACTGTATATATGCCATTCGGTGGTGTAATGGTTAGCGTGGCTGATTACGAATCCATCGGCCCCGGGATCGAGACCCAGTGATGGCAGGCGGCGCGCAGCAAAGCCCGGCTGTTCATTCTTCCACACAATAAAGAAATTGGTTGGTAGATAAATGGGTACCCTGGGTAGCCTAGTTGTTAAGACACTGGGCTGCTGGTGGGGCGAGCGTGGTTCGGATTCTACGTTAAATTGTAGGTCTAAGGTGGAGTGAAAAGCTTGACCTTCGTCAGAATGAACAATTCGGGCGGAAGCAAACCAAAGGTTACCAAAGGTATATACTCATATATATATATATATATATATATATACAGTGGCGTTCAAAAGTCTGCGTCCACCTCAGTTTTAGACAATTTCTAGAAAATAATACAACTGAAAAAGTATGTCCGCTATATTAAGGTATTTTCTTTTACAAGAAATGGTATTTCATATATTCTACTCCATGTGTAAGTAATGTAGCTGTTATTTCATAAGAAAGGACACTTTAATGAAAATGGTCCTTTTTGATCCTGTTACGTTTTTTTCTTTGCAGTATAATAACATCGATTTTGATCCAGGTATTGGTGACAGACCATAGCCAAATGTTATTAATCCTCAAAATAGTGTATTCATACAGTAATTTTAACAACTGGTCTATTATAACTGATAAAACCAATTAGTCAATGACATTGTAGCAATTTGATTAAAAAATAATTAATAATTTTCTCTATTCTCTCTTTACAGGCCGTAATTGAAATGTCTAAGGAACTAAGTTTATCCCAGAGAGAACAAATAATTGCCCTTTCAAGAGAGGGAATGTCCGAACGCCAGATCTCGGCAAAAATTAACGTTTCAAAAGGGGCCGTCCAAAGAACTATAAGCAGATATAAAGAATCTGGATCATGCTCTTTAAAGACAAGATTTGGCACATACACCTAAAGTGATTACTGATTCTGAGGATCATTACATCAAGGTTACATCATTGCGTGACAGAAAAGCCACAGCTACACAGATTCAGGCACAGTTAAATGAACAACGGGACTCTCCAATAAGTACAAGCACTATAAAAAGAAGACTCATAAAAGCTGGTCTCCATGGCAGAGTTGCTGTGTCCAAACCACTACTGAAGAAACAAAATAAGGCTAAAAGATTGGAGTGGGCAAGAGAATATCGAAATTTTACTGTAGACGACTGGAAAAAAGTTTTTTACTGGTGAATCAAAAGTGGAACTTTTTGGGTCTCACAGAAGAGTTTATGTTAGACGTAGAACCAACGAAAAAAAAAGATCCCTGCATAAAACATTCAGTAAAACATGGTGGAGGCAACATTCAAGTTTGGGGTTGTTTCAGTTATTCTGGAGTTGGAGATCTTCACAGAATCACTTACACTCTCACAAAAGAGAAGTACCCTACCACTCCATACTAGTGAGATATGCAATAGCATCAGGATTGAGGCTTTGTGGTCAAGGATTCATTTTCCAGCAGGATAATGACTCAAAGCACACTTCTAACCTTTGCATGAACTATCTCAACAAGAAAAAAGATGGTGTTCTACAAATTATGAAGTTTCCTCCACAAAGTCCTGATCTCAATCCAACAGAGCATCTTTGGAACCATTTGAAGAGTCTGAAGGCTAAAAAGAATATAACTTCTCTTGATTCTCTCTGGGAGAATGTAGAAGAATGCTGGAACGGCATAGCACAAAATGTTATCCAGAAACTTGTCGAATCTATACCTCACAGAGTGGAAGCTGTCATTGAAGCAAAAGGAGGTCATATCAATTATTAATAAGATTATGCCATTAAATTGTTAATTCCTTTACTAATTTATAATAATTACATTTAGAAGCAAATAATGTAATAATAAAAAATCAAATTTTGTTGTAATTATGATATATATTTGCCCAATTTACAATAAATTGAGTGATTATAAGGTGAATGCCGACTTTTGAACGCCACTATATATATATATATATATATATATATATATATATATATATATATATATATATATATATATATACACACACACCTGCGGTTAACCAATTTGATGGATGTTACCGGTTTATAGCGTAAAGTTGGCACTATAATAATGATAATGGTTAATTGATTGAGAATGATCGATAGACGAGTTTAATGCCTTTGTATTACAAAAAGATATTTATAAAAATCTTTCAGTGCTAAATCTAAACATTCGAAGCTTACCTAGGAACTATAACTACTTATTGGCCCTTTTGAAAACTTCTACGGTCAAATTTAGTGTTATAATTCTCACGGAAACCTGGTTAAATAGTAGTATTAAAAACCTATGTAATATAAATAATTACGTTGCTTATCATACTGTATGTAAGAGATGGTCAGATTGGTGGGGGTATCTCCATGTATGTGCATCAAACTTACGACTCTAACGAAGTATTTTCTCTATGTAATAGTGACAATGAAAACCTGATTGTGAATATAAAAGACAAAAGTAATGTATATTCTGTCCATGCAATATATACAGTAGACCACCTAATACTAATATCAATAGCTTTTTAATTCACTTAGGTAACATGTTATGCAATTTTCGTAAATCGAATGCCATAGTTGCGGGAGACCAACATGAATTTGCAATCTGAAGCAATCTCTCATAAATTTTTAAACTTAATCAATTCTTTCTATCTTAGTCATTCTATTACCAAACCCACTCGAGTCTGCAGCTATGGCAATCGAATAACAGAATCTACAATTGATAATATATTTGTAAATAGCAATGCCCTCGTAAATTCTGGAATTATAACCACTAACATCAGTGATCATTTTCCTACTTACGCTATATTCAATAACATTGTTCAGGTTGCGGACAAAACAACTATTGATTACAGAATATTCTCAGAGGTTAACAAAAGAAAATTTATTGGGGCTGTAGAAAATACTCGATTTGACTGTGATGAACCTATAAATGACCCAGATCATGTTTCAGTTCTTTTATGACACCTTATTTCATATTTTTAATATTTGCTTTCCTTTAAGGAGAAAAACGGTTTCGCCCAAAAGTGTTGTAAATCCATGGATCACTCCAGGAATTATCACTTCAATAAAAAACAAAGATAAATTATTCAAATTGCAATTGCAGAGCAAAATTCCTAAAATATAATATACTCAATACAGAAACAAATTAACTAAAATAATCAAAATTGCAAAATATAACTATTATAACTATCAATTTTCCAAACATAAAGGAGACATGGAAAAACACTTGGACAACCATAAACAATCTTCTTGGAAAACAAATTAAGAAAAATTCAATAGAGAAATTAAATGTTGATAATAAAGAAATTACTGATGATACTGCTATTGCAGACTCTTTAAATGCACATTTTACTTCAATAGCGGATAAGCTTCGCTCACAATTACTAAATAATGATCACTCACCTCTAGAATATATGCCACCCAGCCCACTAAATTCATTTTCTTTTGTTCCTGCTACTCTACTGAGGTCCAGAATATTATTGGTAAATTAAAAAATACAAAAAATAACATTCATAACATTCCTGTACCTATATTGAAACTTGTTAAAGATAAGATATCTGTAACTTTGGCTACAATTATCAATCAAAGTATTTCCAAAGCAATATTCCCATCAATGCTAAAAACTGGTTGTATAACAACCCTTTTTAAAGGGGGTGATCCTACACTAGCAACAAATTACAGGCCGGTGTGTTCATTATTTGTGTTCAGCAAAGTTTTTGAAAAAATTGTAAAAAGTAGAATGCAGCTATATTTAGAATCCTACAATTTATTATCTCCAGATCAATATGGCTTCCGTAATAATAAAACAACTGAAATGGCTATTTTAAATCTTATGGAAAATGTAAATATAGCTAAGGAGAACAAAGAAATAATGATATCAATATTTATGGATTTGATAAGGCGTTTGATGTAATAGACCAGTGGTTCCCAACCTGGGGTCCCCGAAGGTAGTACTGGGGGTCCGTGAGCTTTCAATATTTCGAGAGGCTCCAATGGAAATCGTACATTTACCCACGATAAGGGCGCTTAGGCTAAAATTTCAAGTTTCCTTGCTCTTGGCTGGAATTATTAATACTTTTTTTAATAGGCTGTATTTTAATTGCATACTCTCTTATATGTCCTTTATTTGATAGTGAAAAATGAGAAAACGAGTTAATTATTAGTTAATAAAAACAGTTTGTTTGGTAGACAAAATCTTTCAAAAACATGGGGTCCGTGGGAAAAAAAAAATAAAAGGGTTCCTTTGTGATGAAAAGGTTGGGAACCACTGTAATAGACCATAATATTCTACTTAATAAATTATATTGTTACGGCTTTAGAGGAGCAATCAGTGATTGCTTTAAAAGTTATTTGTCTAATAGATATCATTTTGTATCAGTAAATAAGGTTTGCTCAACTAAAGCGCTTGTCAAACATGATGTGCCACAGGGCTCAGTTCTGGGTCCACTGTTATTTTTATTATATATAAATGACCTTCCACGTTCATCTGATATATTAAACTTCATAATGTTTGCAGATGATACAACTGTCTCTTTTTCTTGCAAAGATGTTAATACACCTAAGAATATATTTCACAGTGGTGGGCGCGGTACCAAAATTTGGGGGTGCGTTACGCGGTACTGCGGTACCTCAGCATGCCCAGTGCGTTACGCGGTACTGCGGTACTTTTTCAGGTCCCCCTGGTGCGTTCCGCGGTACTGCGGTACTGCGGTACTGCACACAAGAACAACACAAGTAATAGCACATATTTTCAGAAATTGCATATCGGCGATTTCGCACCTGAACTTTCTGCCATAATGGCTAAAAATCGATCTTTGTCACAGAAATGTAACACACGTGCAACCGGCTCAAAAGCAAGCACTGCACTGAGGCGTTGTGATAGGATGGCAACGTAACATGTTCTGAACGAAAACTTAACGTGTCTAGAGTTAGGCTGATGCAACACACGCAGCATTCGTCTTACTGTACTCCTGTAATAAGGTTTACTTAAAAAAAAGTGTTAATTTTTTGAAAAGTCGTGTTTGTCGGTACCGCGGAAAGTACCGCGGAAATTTGAATGCGGTAGCGGTACTGCTGTACTTTCAGCGATCCTTTGCGGTACTGCGTTATGCGGTACCGGTTTGGTAGTGCGGTAGTACCGCAGTACCGCAAAAAATACCGCAAGTGCCCAGCTTTGATATTTCATTCAGAATTCATCAGTGTAATGAAATGGTTGACCACCAATAAACTCTTCCTAAATACCAGTAAAACAAATTTCATGATTTTTATTAATAAAAGAAATGTATTATCTTGATGAACTTAATGTTAATGAAATCGCCATAAAGGAGTGTACTGTAACAAAATTTCTTGGTGTAATGCTAGATAAGAATTTGCAATGGAGTGATCATGTAAATTATATAGCAAAAAAGATTTCAAGGAGCGTTGCTATAATGTTTAAACTTAGAAATGTAGTCCCTAAACAAGTTTTATTGACTCTTTATCATACTCTTGTTCTTCCTTATATAACATACTGCACCCTTGTTTGGGGAAACTCCGCTAACAACGCATTAAATGGTATCTTTGTCATCCAAAAACGAGCAATAAGGTTATTATCTGATGGTGATTTCCTTGATCACTCTAGTGCATTATTTAAAGAGCTAAACCTACTAAAGCTGAACGATATAACCAAACTGGCACATTTTATTTTTATTTACAAGTGTAAGAACAATCATTAATTTGCAATGGGTAAATAGATATTTTGTAACATCAAGAAATCCACTCGTATCAGACCAGAAATAGATCAAAGCTTGTTATATGTCAATTTAGATTGTCTTCATCTCAAAAACTACCCATTTTCATTGGATTGAAACTATGGAATGACTCGCATGCCGATATAAAAAATATTGTGAAGGTAATTTGCTTAAAACCAAGTTGAAATCCCGATTAATAATGGCATACTAACAAAAATCTAGGATTAATGTCCACTAATATTGTTTAATATTGTCCATTAATATTGTTTAATATTGTAATACGGGGCTCCAATAAACCTTAGCCCCCCCCCGCTCATGGCCTAAACCATTAGAGGTACAGTAAAACTAAACATACCTTACAAAAGAGAATTTAATCCTGCATTTAATGAGAAACAATTAAAACTTGGTGTCCCCGCCATTGGCTTCCAAGACAGCCTGAATTCGCTTTAGGTAGCTTGCCAAAAGTGAAGTGAATAGATCTTGATCGTTACGCAAATTTGCTAAAACAGTTTCAATGTGTTGCGTCATTGTATCCTTCGAAAATCGATTTGCTGCAGGTTCTTTAAACAAGAGACATTCAACCTTGTCCTTTATAACTGATCCAATGTGTTCACAGACGTTCAGGTCAGGAGAATTTCCTGGCCATTCTTCATTCCCAAAGAAATCGATCTTATGGTTCCGCAACAACTGTTGAGTGGCTGATGCCTTAAAGCAGGGGGGCTTATCGTACAGAAGTGTGACCTGATCGACATCCATAACATTGTTTGGGTTTCTTAGAAAAGGAATGACATGCTGGGATAGAATAATATCACGAAAATACTGTCCAGCCCAACTCTGACCATTTGGCTTCAGCACCCACATGAGCTTCTTTGCAGTGAACAAAATAAACACACCAACACAGTCTGGACTTTTCAGTAATTCGCGATAATGTTCATCGTCATCGATTTCATCTGGTGTTGTGGCCCACACTCGATCATTTTGGTAGTTAGGCCGACGTGTTACGTAAACAAAAAATTCATCGGAGACAGCTAAATGCATGAAATCATCCACATCCCAATCTTCAAGATAATGGGCAAACCACATTCTGTCATCGATGTTAAGTTGAATTTTTTTTTCTTCGATCTCTCTAGAAGGTTTAGCACAGCTGTTTTTCCGCTTACGCGTACCGCTTTCAATGATGTCCTTTGTTTCCTGAGAGAGTGGCAAATTTGGGCGCCCAGATTTGGTTGTATCCATTTCACATTCATCCAAAGTTTTATTCCAATTTCTTTTGACGAAGTCCTCACTTCTTCGCAACTTTTTGGCAACCCATGAACGTGTTATAAAGGTGGCTCCAGCATCACGAGCTTCCTGAAATGTTATTGCTCGTATGTGATCTATCATACGTTGCCTCTCCGAATCACCAATTAATTGAGAAGCCATTATATTATCACTTTATCAGCTAGAGTAATTTTAATACCTGCAATAAATAAAGAATTTTATATATTTTTATAATAAAGATATTTTATAATAAAGAATTTTATATATTTTTATAATAAAGAATTTTATATATTTTTATAATAAAGAATTTTATATATTTTTATAATCACTAAAAACTATTTCGATATAAGTAAACATGTAAGCTGCAAATGGGGGGGGGGGGCTAAGGTTTTTTGGAACCCCTTACATGTTTTAACTATTAATAATACTTATTTACTTATTTATTATTATTAATTTATAACAACTAGCTGCTTATTTTTAATAATAAGGGCCAAATTAAATAAAATAAATAGTCGAGCTTCACAATTATTCATGTCATTGTAAATTGAAAAAAATTTATTTATTTTATTATTATTAATAAAGGTTATTCTATTCTATTCTATTAATGATAAGGCTGGAGTCACCAATTTATAGTCACTCCAGGGTCACCAACTTATAGTGGTCTACAAATCACCGATTTGATGTGGCTAAGAAAGTAGGCTTGCTATAATTTATGAATGATGATATTGAAATGAATAATTAGGGGTCACCAGCTTGGCCTACAGCCAAACAAACAATATATAAGGAGAGAGAAATTACTTTTGTTGTTTTGTGTTTAGGAAAATAAATCAGTTATTTGTTCACAGCGATTAACAGTTCAATAAAGGTATTTATAATGATTAAAAATTATATAACGGCATTTATATTATGCTAAAGATGACTGAGTATTAGTAAATACGGAATGATTATACAGACTAATTGTCAAGTATTACACTATTTAGATAGGCTAATGAGATATGCAAAATGGAACACAGGATAAATAATGAAAGCCTAGTGACAAGTGAATTAATGCACGTACGGTAAGTACAGTAAATGGATTACGTAATACGATGATTTAGATAGGATAATGAGATATGCAAAAGGGAACACAGGATAAATAATGAAAGCCTATTGACAACTGAATGCGCGTACGGAAGGTACAGTAAGTGGATTAAGCCGTCAAGAAAGAAAAGCATAAAAGAGCACATAAACAGTAGAATACACGATAAATAAATTATACAAGTGATCACAATAACAGGGTGATGCAAAACTACGGTATTGGTACGACACTTGAAACAGGCCTACTGCGGTCTTGCCGAGAGAGTTAGTTTTCCCGGTAGCTTCCGTGCACTTGGATATAGCCTAAACACGACGCACTATTACGCTGTGTAGGCTTCGTGTGGATTGCTTAAGATGAGGCAAAGGGAGCTTACTGCAAATGATGAATGCTCTGGAGATGGGATGGAAGACCTGGAAGACCTACTTGAAGATTGACCGTATTGCGTTTGGCTGAAGGTGAACTTGGAGTCTGTAGAAGGCCTGTCAGAATACTTGTTGCACGGGCTCCGATCGAGTTGTGGTGAAGGATGAGCGAAGAGCGAAATGATTTGTGCTTGTAGCTTAATAGGAGGTTTACGGACCTGAGCCTCGAAAGGTGCTTCGGTAGTCAGGTTGGTCTTGCCGGCAGGAGGGTGAAAGTTGACAGTCGGTAGAGAACTGGTAAGAGGCCAACGGAACGCCTACAGCAGTGATGTTCTTTCTTGCAGGAAGGAATTGTAGAGTTGCCTCAAGTGTTGCTTCGTTCTTGTATATGGTTGAAGTGTGACTTAGGACTGAGGCCGGCTGAGGTCGTGATGGCGCTGCGTGGAGAGAGTAGATTCACGAGAACAAAGTAGATTCACGAGAACAAAGTACGAGCGGAGTGAGATTGTAGAGAGCCTTACTTCATGATAGACTTCGTGTAGGCTCGACAGGAGCCTTGAAGGAGCAGCGGGCCCTCTCCGGCGAAGGCCGGAGAGCGGGTGGCTTGACGAGTGGTGCTACTGACGAAGGTGCTGAGTGAGACGTGACAACCAAGACGAGAAAATGGCAAATGAGGACTGAGAAGTGAGAGTGATTTGAGGAAGAAGCCGCATTTTATAGGTCTTGGTGACGTCCTCTAGTGGTCGCTCCGGGAAATACCACAGAATCTTTGTTTCCTGTGTGGGCCTGTTTCATGTCCACGTGTATCGCCTTTGTTTTGATTCCATGATGTTTGAAAATGGCGAGGAAAGGAATTTCTTTGTCTGCCCGTTATATATATATATATATATATATATATATATATATAATATATATATATATATAAATATATATATATATATAAATATATATATATAAAATATATATATATATATAAATATATATATATATAAAATATATATATATATATATAATATATATATATATATATAAATATATATATATATATATATATATATATAATATATATATATATATATATATATATATATATAATATATATATATATAAATATTATATATATATAAATATATATATATATATAAATATATATATATATATATATATATATATATATATATATATATATATATATATATATATATAATATATAAATATATATATATATATAAATATATATATATAATATAAATATATATATATTATATATAAATATATATATATATATATATATATATATATATATATATATATCCCTTTGCTTTGTCCAGATCTATAGGGCGCGTCCCTCTGGCCAATGTGGGAATGCATCTTCCTTCGATGTAAAACCCGCTTGGGGACCCGGCTGATCTCCTGCCTTTATTTTATTATTTATTTTTTTTTCTCCTCCTCTTTCTCCTCCTTTCCCTCACTCTTTGGCTTTTCTCATTTGGCTTTGTTTTGGACCTTGACTTGACTCTTTCTTTGGACCTTGGGTGAGGGAGGTGGTTGTCCTTCACCCTTGTCGCTCTTAAACCAAACCCAAGCACTGTTCCTGCCATCTTTCACCGCGCGTTGGATGAGGGTGGCCGCCTTTTCGGCACGGGGACTGGGTACGGGTGTATCTCCCCTGCGTGACATCTATTGGCGGTGGGACCGAGTGCGCCCACGATTCGCCTTTCCCTTGTTGGAGTCAGTGGTGGCTGGATGCGCGTGGGGGATGAAGCTTCTTTTTGTTTGCTATGGCTTCTTCTCCTCGGCTTGCGACTTCTGCTTCTAATACTCGGACTACCGCTTCTCTCGACACTCAGGTGGTAGGCAACCAGGCCCTCGAGTTCTCTACCACTGGAAGACCGCATCCTGATGGGGTTGACCCCCCTCTGGAAACGGAACACTTGCACTCTCCTTTTCTGTTGCCGACCCCAGCCTGTACCTTGAACATGCCCTTGGATATACACCCTGTGGAGCAGGGGTCTCGCCCCAGCCCACCTCAGCCAAGTCAGGTTCCACCCAAGAGTCGCCCCCAAAACCCGGCTTCTTGCTCTCCCCGTATGGCCCCCTCACCCGCCGTCGGCCCGCCTCCCCACGGAGAGAACCCCGCGGCGGACGGGGAAGTCGGCATTCACGACCTTCCTATCGACCGTTGGATATCCCAGTCCACTTCGATTCTACAGCCTCCCTATCCCTTCCAAGTATCCACAAATTCCTAGTGATCCGGCCTACCTCTGGGCCCCTCCCGTCCAACTCTGAACGGACGTTCCAGGCGATCCGAGCCCGCAGCAACTCCAGCCGCTATGATGTACGAACACAGAGGGATGGCACCCTCCTCATAAAATCACGCTCAGCCGCAGAGACGAAAGCCCTACTCTCCCTCACCGAGGTCCTTGGGTGCTCGGTGTCCGTTTCCACGCACCCTCGCCTGAACCAGAGTCAGGGCACTATTTATGCCACCCGCCTATTGTCGATCACAGTGAACGAGCTCCTGGAGGACCTCGCACCCCAGGGTGTCACTAAGATCCATCGCGTCACATCCCGACAGGGAGGCACCCCCTCCCCCACCCCGCGTCTACTTCTTACCTTCAATACCTTAGTCCCTCCTGACCATATTGTATGGGGTATGGGAGACCGCACGTCTTGCGAGTTTTCTGTCCGCCCATACATCCCAGACCCGACCCGTTGCTTTGAATGCAACAAGTTTGGACACGTTAGTTCAGTTTGTTGACAGCCGCACCAACTGTGTGTCCGTTGCGGACAAATCGGTCACCCAGACAAGTGCCCCAACACACCCAAATGCTCCAATTGTCAAGGCGCACACCCCTCTTTATCCTGTGAATGCCTGTTCTTCAGGTCCGAGGAGGAGGTCCGAGGCTTGCAGGTAGCAGACTTCCTTAGCCTCCGAGAGGCGCGAGACAGAGTGCGGAGTCGGGAGGTGAGGCCGAGGGTCTCTTATATGGCAGCCCTCTGTTCAGTTCCCTCGACTCACCGTCCGGATCCGCCACTCAAACCCCCATCGACTACTCATCTCCCCTCCCGATCGGCCTCCACGCCGGGCCCGACCATCCAACAAGCCTCCCTTTCTCCTCCTAAATCTAAAAGAACTCGAGCACCTACACCCTTAACCTCGCCTACGATGACCCTCTCACCCTTGCACTCGCCCCTGCAGAAGTTGACAGTAGTTGCTGACGTGCACGAGCCACCACCTAGGGCGAGACACGGGGCAGATCACCCCACATCCGAGGATCCAGTGGATGCGGCACTGGCAAGCCTACATGGTGTGACGAGAGTACCCTCGGTCGCACCCTCGAGCATCATGGATCTGCCCTTACCCCCTGGTGCCATCTTCTCCATCCCACCACGGGAGCACCCTGGTTCATCCCCTTGTACCCCCACCGACCCGGCCTCTCTCATACCTCCGACTCTTCCCTCATCGGCCATCTAGATTTTGTCCTCTCCCCCACCCGCCCGGTTTTACTGGTACCCCCTGTCGTCACCCCGGGTGTTCCGGGAAACCACAAACAAACAGGGAGGTGCCAACTTGGACAACGGAACCCTACCCCGTTGCACGACCACTGAACCCCGCCTAGAGACTCCCCACCCTCTGGGCCCGCGACGGTCCCCGGGCTGCCGCGATCCACGTTTCCGGTCCCGTTCGGTCGACTCGGCCCCACAATCCCCGAAGGGTTTGGCGGGTCAGCCGATTCCCTCCTTGGTGAACGGCAGGTGACCCGACAGGCCCCCGACTTACCCCCCGCCATCATGGACCTAGATCTCCATCCACAACCTAACTCCCTTGCACCTTCACCCTCTCCACTTCTCTCCAACAATGAACCCTCCGAAAGCGGCGATCCTACAATGGAACTATAGGGGAACCTTCGCAAATTACGAAGGCCCAAATTCCCTGATTGCCTTTGCTCGTCCGGTATGTGTCTGTCTCCAGGAGCTAATCCTGGGGACTAGACCGATGCCCTGCCCTACTGGATATTTTAGCACTGCCTCTCCGTCTCTTACCTGCACACGAAGGGGGGCTGCCATCCTCGTCCATCGGACGGTCCCCTTTCACAACCTCCCTATTAGATCCCCGTTACAGGTGGTTGCTGCCAGGATTTTCCTGGACAAGCAATACACAGTCTGCTCGATCTACCTCCCCCCTCATTCCCAGGTCTCCCGCGATGACCGCGTTGAGGTTGTTCAACAACTCTCCAGGCCCTTCCTACTCTTGGGCGATTTCAATAGTCGCCACCCCTTGTGGGGTGATACGACCTCCACTTTTGTGGCTCCGACCCTAATTACCCTCATGGCAGAACTCTCCTTCGAGTACCTCAACGGCGGCTCTCCCATGCACTACCACGCTACCAGATGCACCCCGTCCTGCACAGATCTATCGTTCATCTCGACAGACGGCCTCCTGGATGACCACGGCAGTGACCACTTCCCTGTTTGCCTCACACTAAATCGGCACGACCAAACCGTTCGGGTACCGGAGAAGTGGATAACGGCCAGAGCTAATTGGCCACTTTTCCGGAACAACACTTCCACACGTTGTACAACGGCCCACTTTCCATCTTCTGATGAATGCATTGCATACTTTGAGGCGACAGTTGTCGCGGCAGCAGGCACCAGCATTCCACGATCTTCTGCCTACCCCCGAGCCCGACGTGTACCCTGGTGGAACTCAGAGTGTGCAGAGGCTACTCGAGCCAAGAAGAGGGCTACCCGACGATTTTATCGTACGCGAACCCCTGCCCATCGCATGGAGATGCAGCGGGCCAGAGCCGTTGCTCGCTGTGCGATGAAGACAGCGCGCCAAGCTTCCTGGCGTACCTTTGTATCAGGTATCACCTCCTCCACACCATCGGCTACCATCTGGAAGAAGGTGCGGAGTGTCGAGAGACGACATGCTCCTTCCCGAACCCCGGTCCTCCGAACTACTGACACGCTTCTCTATGACCCTAGGTCGGTGGCGAATCTTCTCGCATCTACCTTCGCTGCCGTCTCCTCCACAGACAGCCCCCACGCGCTGGCCCCTAACAAGAGCTGCTCACCATCCCTCGACAACTCTTACAATCGGCTGTTCACCATGCGAGAGCTACAGGCGCAATGGCTTCTAGACGGTCTCCTTCCCCCGGCCCGGACAGCATCCCCTACAGTATGATCCAACTCATCCATCCTACTATGCAACTGTTCCTACTCGATCTGTACAACCGTATATGGATTGAGGGCACTTTCCCCTCTCGGTAGAAAGAGGCCCACGTAATACCAATCCCCAAACACGGCAAAGACCCCTTGACCCCACTAATTATAGACCAATTGCTTTAACATGCTGTGCCTGTAAAATCTTTGAGAAAATGATCGCCGCGCGACTCTTTCTCCTTGAAAGCAATGACTCCCTCCCGGCTACCCAATCTGGCTTCAGACAGTTTCGCTCCACTACAGACCCCCTCCTGCTCCTCAGCCGAGATATTCAGAACGCCTTCAATAGGGGACAGTTTGTCCTGTCCACTTTCTTCAACATCCAGAAGGCCTACGACACCACCCATCGACGTATAATCCTCAGTGAGCTCCAAAACTTTGGTTTCGTCGGAGCCCTGCCGACCTTCATCAGGTGCTTCCTCTCCTCCCGGACCTTTCAAGTACGGGTGGGGTTGGTCCTCTCTGACACCTTTGAGCAAGAGGATGGGGTCCCACAGGGAAGCATCATCAGTGTCATATGCTTTTCATTAGTCATGAATACAGTAGCACAATCCCTTCCACCCACCGTCCGTTCCTCCATCTACACAGACGACCTTGCGATATGGTTCGCGGGGCGGGAACTGCCGGTCGTCCAACGACAAATTCAGCTCGCCATCCATCGGGTGGAGAGGTGGGCGACATCAGTTGGTTTCCGCCTGTCCACCTCTAAAATCAAAAGCATGGTTTTCAGCAGAAGAAGATCCACAGTCATACCTGCCCCCTCGGTCACGCTATACGGCGAGCCCCACGAAGTGGTGCCCATCGCGCGGTTTCTGGGCATAACCTTCGACCTACGGCTCAACTGGGTTCCCCACCTCAGGCACCTGAAACACATTCCAGCGTCCCCTCGCTCTCCTAGACCACCTTCCCCACACCACGTGGGGCGCTGACCGACGCTCGCTCCTCCGTCTTTACACTTCCGTGGTCCAGTCAAAGCTGGACTATGGGAGTGTTGTATACGGATCTGCCTCCAGCACTTCCCTCCGAATCTTGGACCCGGTGCTTATCAGGGGCCTCCGCCTCTCCACCGGTGCCTTCCGATCCTCCCCAGCTTCTAGCCTCCAAGCAGAATGTAACTACCTCCATCTCATCCACCGACGGGGTCTGTTCCTCATGAGACCTACCTTCGCGCGCAGAGGCTGCCCTCGTCACTTCTGTGCACAGCAATTTTAGAACCTCCACCCCAGGATCAGAGCTGGCACTTCATGGAAGCGGTCCGCTCTTTCCAACATGCCCCCTCCCTCAGTTACCCCCATCTCGTTGCATATCCATCCTCCCTGGCTCCTCACCCCTATCAAGTTTTGCAGGGACTTGTGTGCCCTGCCGAAAGCTACCACGACTGCTTCGGTATATAAGTCTCTCTTCCAGGAACACATGACCCGACACCTGAACACTGTTCCCATCTATACGGATGGTCCCCGAACAGAGGTTGGTGCGGCTGCTTCAGCGGTGATGGCGACCCAACCGCTCTCTAGAGCCGTTCCCCTTCTCCGTGAAGCCTCTGTCTTTTCGGCTGAACTCTTCGCTATTTTGGAAGCCCTCGACATTATAAGCACCCAATCCGACAACTCCTATGTCATCTACTCAGATTCCCAAAGCTCACCACTTTCCCTTGAAAAATTTAACCCCCCTCACCCATTTGTCCGCACCATCCAACAAACCTTCCACTCCTTAACGGCATCCCAACACAAGACGGTCACCTTCTGCTGGGTCCCGGCACATGTCGGTATCTAGTAGAGGAATTTTAGGAAAATCGACCTAACAAATTAGCAGGAAGTCGAAACTTGGTACACTTGTAAACTGAACCCTACTGATGAATATATTAAAAGTCCCAACAAATCCAAGTTGTGCTCCAGCCGCCATCTTGGAAAATGGCGGCCGAATTTCGGTTTTTTGGAAATAACTTTAGAACCGTAAAAGATACGAAGATTTACCAAGAGAGCAATATCATTCTACATAAAAAGACAAACATTTTCTGTTCCCAACTTTGTTTTGTACGATGAAAAATAAAAATGTTATGCAAAACCAAAGATTTTTCATTCTATGAATCAATGCGGACACGACGTTCAAACTGGGTTTGTAGGTAAAAAAAGCGAATGTTTTGTTATGACTGCCTATTTTCAGAAACCTCTCTTACTTTGTATGGGTGATTTTGTGAAAAAATATTTCACAGGAACGAGCTAGTAGAAATATAAATTGTGACAGTACCTGGTTTTCTAAATATTTATACCAATACATTTTCTTGTTTCTAGCAGATATGGGCAACTCTGTCCCTAATTTCCTATATTCTACTTCTAATAAATACTCTTAATTATGATTATATCTACGGATTCATCTGTAACATTTATTCACTCAATCGGAGGTTATGAGTTAATATACCGAAGTAATAGTTCAAAGTGAATGACAGACGAACTAATATTTTTCTTTTCTTTTCAGGTAATGGACGCTATTGATGAGTCAAGATGAAGTGCTTGATATGTGCAGAAGAGATCGATGTGGGAAGCGGGGTATTTGTGGAAAGAGGGATCAAGACTCTGATTCAAGCAAGCAAAGATAGAGGAGATGATAAATACAAGACATTTCAGGAACTGAAGAGTGTACCAGTACACAAAATCTGTCGGAGAAACTACACAAGAAAGCACAGTATAGCTGCTGTCAATAAGGAACCTTCAGAACAATCAACTTCACAAGCCAACAGAGTTCTTCGTTCAGAAATAAAGACATTTAACTTTCTAAGTGACTGTATATTTTGTGGAGAGAAAGCAAGTTTACCTGACACAAAACATTCAAAAAATAGACGCCTCACTGTATATAATGTGGCTACTCTTGAATTTCGAGAAAAAATTATTTCAATTTGTGAACAGCGCAGTGATAGTTGGGGGCAGGAAGTATATTCACGTATTGCAAATTCCATTGATTTAGTAGCAGAAGAAGGTCGTTATCACTTTGTATGTTACAGCACATTCAAGCGCATTGCACAAAGAGATTCAGCAGGACGTCCAGAAGAATCAGTAGCTTCGTCTGCTTTCAAAAAACTTTTGGAATACATTGAAAGTAATGATGAGTGTCAGTACAGTTTGAGTGAGCTGAAAGATATTATGATGGAAGTTTCTGGTGCACAAAAAGAAGACCTTTACAGTGACCACTGGCTTAAGTGTAAGTTCCTTTCACACTACAAGTCAAGCATAATCTGTACAGATCTGCATTCCCGACATAACATATTTAGCTTCACTCACACAGGACGGAGGATTTTAACAGAACAATGGTATGAAAACAAGAAGACAGATGAGACTAGTGAACGATTACGTATTGTTGAAACAGCTGCAAAAATCATCAAAGAAGACATTTGTAAAACAGTGTATGATTGTAGCATGTACCCAGACATTGATGACATGAAGGCTGAGGGTCAGACTTTAGTTCCCCCGACACTTACAGCTTTCACTGAGATTCTTATTTCAACTAAAACTCAACCTACACCTGAAAGTATAGATCGCAAGAGAACTTTTATCAACCATTCGATAATTTCTGCTATGAGGCCACGTTCATTCCTATCTCCACTGCATTTGGGACTTTCTGTACACCTATATCGCAATTATGGATCAAGACATCTAATAGACATTTTGCATGCTGTGGGTGCATGCTCTTCATACAAAGAAGCCACAAACTTCCTAAATTGTGCTGTTAATAGCCCACGGTCAACAGTACAACCAGATGCATTTATACAGTTTGTCTTTGATAATGCTGATGTGAACACAAGAACCCTGGATGGTTTGGGTACCTTTCATGCACTTGGAGGAATAAAGTGTGTTACTCCAGGAAACTCTGTCTCGAAATGCCCTCCTTTAGCACGTAATATTGGTGAAAAATGTGACACTACTTCAAATCAAATACCCATTATCCCTTACAAAAAACCTCCCACATCAGGTTTGAAGAGCATAATCTTAAGTGACATAACACATGAAGATGGAGATGTAGTTCGCAGAGGTTTCAAACTTGATGTTCTGTGGTTGGCTGGATTTAGTGAAGTTCAAAATAAATTACCAAGCTGGAATGGCTATATGAAATATGCAGTTACAAATGGAACATGGAATGTAAGTCGTGTGCTGGCAGTGCCTTTCATAAATCTAGAACCAGGAAATCTGACAACCCTTTACTCAGCTTTGATGTTTGCCGCAAAAGAAAGCCAAAGTCATAATCAGGCATGTGTAGTTACTTTTGACCAACCCTTGTTCTTGAAGTCTGTAGATATTGTTGAGTCAGAACCAGTTGCTAGTCTTGTATCTTCAATAGTTGTTCGCTTAGGAGGTTTTCATTTGTTGATGTCATACATGGGAGCAGTAGGACATATAATGAGTGGTAGTGGGATTGAGGAGTTGTGGCAAACTGTTTATGGAAAAGCGACTGTACCCCACATGATGAAAGGCCATTCATATGCCAGAGCCGTACGTGCTCATATTCTAACAGCTGCAGCACTCTTTACTCTCATTCATGACGAATTGGCTTCAAAAGCTGAAGAATCACAAAACATACTGTGTGAAATATCAAAACAGTATTCAGCAAAGGCACTAACTTCTGAAGATGTTTTTGAGTGTGTTGCTATTGAGAACTACATAAATCTGTTTGAGAAAGTCAAAAAAGATATGCAGAATTCAGGCAAAACACCTAAGTTATGGCTTCAGTATTTTCAGCAAGTCATGCTTATCCTTCAGTTTATAAGAGCAGAACGAACAGCAGACTGGAATTTGCATATTGAAACTGTCAAATATATGCTTCCTTACTTTCATAGTGCAGGTCATATACACTATGCAAAATGTGCCCATCTGTATCTAACTTTGATGGAGGATTTGCCCAACAAAATGTCATCTGAGGACTTCCAAAGATTCACGAAAGATGGTTACTTCACAATCAGGCGCAGTGACAGATTCTGGTCTGGTGTGTCAACAGATATGTGCATTGAGCAAGTTTTAATGCGTAGCTTTAAAGCAATAGGTGGACTTACACATGGTCGGGGAATCACAGATTCAACTTTACAGAGATGGGTGTTGTCTGCTCCAGCTTGTGGTGAAATAACTGGAACGTTATCAGAGTTCGCAGGAATAAGTGTAACAATTAGTCATCAGAACATAGAATCTGGAACATCTCGTCAAACAAGAGATTTAAACGACTTTGTGACATTTGTTTGCTGGCTAAAAGAACATAACCCATTTGGTCAATTATCAGGACAGTTGGTAAACCTCTCAAATGGGTTGATAGCAGATTCATCAATAACATGTGATAGGGCACTAGAGATTGGTACAGAAACAATGAAAGCACTCTCAAGTCATAGCTTCTCTGATATTCGACTGCAAAGGAAGAAGAAAGTAGTTCCTTTGTCTAACCTGTCATCTGGCACAATAAAGATGAAAGAAAAAACTGTAATCCTGCATTCCCCACAAGAACTCTTCCACAGAATGATATGTTTGGACATAAGCAAAACAGAAGTTAAAGGGTACTTTCAGTATGAGCTGGCAAGTGTGCCTCCATCATTATTTGACTCAACATTGTTAAGAAAAGGCACAAAGTCTTCTCTGATCAATGCTTTTCAGTCGCACAACGAGATGTTAGCTTTACCAGCCAATCCTCACTACATTTTAGATGGAGGAAACCTTCTTCATTGCGTTGTTTGGCCAAAACCCGCTACATTTGGTCAGCTGTTTGACTTGTATACAACCTCTGTAGAGAGCAATTACGGTAAAAACTGTACAGTGGTGTTTGATGGTTATCCTGACAGAGAAACCACTAAGACAGCCGAGCAAGAGCGACGAGCAGCAAAAAGAACTTCTAGAGATATCATATTTAATGAGAATACACCAACCACTATACCACAATCAGATTTTCTTGCTAACAGAAACAACAAACGGGCCCTGATTGCATCTCTTGTGTCTAGTATGAAGATCAAAGGTTATTCTGTTGTTCAGGCGGAGAGTGATGCAGATACTGTTATTGTTAAGGCTGCTCTAGATCAAGCTAAACACAAAAATCAAACAGTAGTTGTTGGCCAGGATACGGATCTTCTAGTGCTTCTAACTGCTCTAGCCCATGAAGACTTTGAAATTTGGTTTCTCAAACCAGGGAAATCAAACAGCACACCCCGTATTTTCAGCATCCAAAGTGAGAAAAAAAACATGGGGAAGGCTTGTGAAGTTTTGCTATCTGCTCACGCCATGACTGGATGCGATACCACATCAGCTTTGTATAAAAAAGGAAAAGTTAGAGGTCTCCAACTTCTACAGAACCATACAGAAATGAGAGAAGAAATGAAAATATTTAACCAAAAGGATGCCAGTAAAGAAGATATCAAAGCTGCTGGGGAAAAGTTCCTCTTAAAAATGTACGGATCAAAATCAAAGTCCTTGGATGAGCTAAGATACTTCATGTATAATCGCATAGTAGCAAAAAAGAAGTTAGATACATCTTTTCAACTAGCATCCCTACCTCCGACCAGTGCAGCAGCAGAGCAACACTCATACAGAGTGTACTTGCAGGTCCAAGAATGGTTAGGAAACTGCCTGGAGCCAACAGAGTGGGGATGGTCCATGACAGGGAAATCACTGAGGCCTGTCCCTACTACCAAGGAAGCCGCTCCATCACAACTTCTTAACCTCATTTCATGTAACTGCAAGCTAGGATGCACCAAGAGATGCAAGTGCATACAGTTTGGTTTGCTGTGCTCAGCGATGTGTGGAGGATGTGAAGGAACTACCTGCGAGAACTCTTATGTTGAAACGCTACTAGACAACTGATAACTGAGTGTGTTGCAATATGACACTACACATAATGCAATAAATGTACAATCTAGCTTATTTTTGCGTAGTAATTAGAAAATTATACTTAAAACAGGGAGACACAATTACATTTTATTTCCTAGCTCATGTTAGATGACTTTATTCAACATTAGAGATGTCACACAGTGCCTTAGTGTTAAAGCTATATACTGTATTACTGCGTTGCACTCCAAGACTTAGATTACTACATTTTCATTTTAGGTAACAACAGACGATTATAGTTAGCTATAGTGATGTTCCCAAGTGTCTAAGGATTACTGTGACCATTCAATAAGATGTTATTTTATGTTCAATCCATAAAACCTGTCTGAACATCATGGTCATCATCAATACATGAAAATTCTTCCTATGTTACATTTTTCTTCAGTATACAAGATAAGGAAAAATGCATGTTATATTTTACATAAAATATATTAGTAATGTATGTATTGAGAATAGCATTCATAATTATTTCCATTTTCAATACTTAGATGTCTAATGAAGGAATAAAATAACTGTTTTAAATAATGTTACTCCAAACCGATAACTTAGCTCCTACCCGTCATCAAAAAAATTACATTACAGTATTTTTCTCTAGCTCTTTCTGTTGTGCTTTACTTTTTTACCAAACTACCTATAAAAAACAAACTGTCATGGTTCTGAAATAATAAATTGCAACAAAATATTCGAATTTCTACCCATTAACCAAGTTTGAACGTCATGTCTGCACTGATTCATAGAATAAAGGAATTTTGTATTTTGCGTAACTTTTTTATTTTTCATCGTACAAAACAAAGTTGGAACAGAAAATGTTTGCCTTTTTATGTAGAATGATTTTGCTCTCTTGGTAAATTTTCGTATCTTTTACGGGTCTGAAGTTATTTCCAAAAAACCGAAATTCGGCCGCCATTTTCCAAGATGGCGGCTGGAGCACAACTTGGATTTGTTGGGACTTTTAATATATTCATCAGTAGGGTTCAGTTTACAAGTGTACCAAGTTTCGACTTCCTGCTAATTTGATAGGTCGATTGAATATATTTATCCTAAAATTCTTCCACTAATCCGGGGTAATGAGGCGGCGGACCGTAAAGCGAAATCCGCTTGCTCATCGCCAGTCTCCGCCCGGCCCCTCCCTTTCACGGATTTTTTCCCGACTCTCCGCTCCCACTTCCATTTCATCTGGCAGCGGGAGTGGGACCAGGCTGTACACAACAAATTCCAGCGGATAAAACCTCAACTTGGCTACTGGCAGTGGTGTAGTGCTGTGGGAACGCGTGGGAACGGCGTTCCCTTACTTTTTTTGGTAGACAGAACGGCGTTCCCTCACTATTTCAAATAAATCCGAACTTACAAATCTCTAACGTCATGAAATTTTAATTGCCACCCCTAGAAGAAATATGAGAAAGAATCATTAACTGCTTCATTTCTTTTAGCTTCGACTGAGGCAATGCTAGCCTATAAAGATCTGGTGAAACAGTCACCACGGCGTACCAGTTGTTAACTTTTTTTTAGTTAATCATTCCAGTTGTTAGCTATTTTTATTGATCGTACTGGATGTCATATATCTAATGACACTGGAAATACTGCATCTTCAACCTTGGAATATATCCTAATATCCAGTGCATATGACCTCAAAATATCCCTGAAATTGGTCAGATTTCAAAAGATTTCCCGGGGGGCTTACAGTGCCCCCTGACCTCCAGCTGTATGGGCTCGCCGAGCTCGCCATTGTCCCCCCCGCATCTGAGTAACACTTTCAAAATGCGTTCCCTCACTTCTTTATTTAGCGCTACACCACTGGCTACTGGGCTTCCTCGTTCCATAGGTCCCGTCATAAAGAGGTGGTTCTAGCCCGTCTCCGCCTAGGGCACACACGAAGCACACACGGTCACCTTATGGCTAAATTGCCAGCCCCGCTCTGCCCCACCTGCCATACCCCCATCACTGTCGTCCACCTCCTGGTCGAATGCTCGAATCTGTCTGGCCTCCGCTGTTTCCCACCCCAGCGTCATTACCCACCCTCTGTCTCGCTGAGATATGTACCACTCTAGGTACGAATCGGCGGTTAAGCAACCAAATAAAATATATATATATATATATGTGTGTGTGTGTGTGTGTGTGTGTGTGTGTGTGTGTGTGTGTGATAAAAATCTAATTACTGACTAATACTACATAACAATTAATTTAAATTGGGTAAAAAGATAAATAAATGAATGAACATTAAAATTCGTACACAAAGATAATAAATAAAAACAAAAAAAATATATGAAAGCCTGTTAATAATAGTATCATTAATTGAACTAACTTTATGTATTATACCGGGTGTACATAAAGTCAGGATCTATTTTTGTGAAGCACTTGGAAATTATATGGAATTCAATCATAAAATGATAAAGTGGTAACATTTATTAAATAATTAAGAGTAGGATTCGACGTGACGCCCATCAGTATCCCTGCACAGTGCACAGCTCAAATCGTTCCGCAGCATTTCTAAACACATTCTGGAGCATTTGCGGGGTTGTTATCTGCAGCAGTTCGTATACGTAAGTTTTCAAGACTCGTAATCTTCGTCTGATAGACGTGCGACTCGATAAAGCCCCATGCAAAGAAATCTAAAGGGGTTAAATCTGGTCATCTCGCGACACAAGGTCTGTTGCTTCCGCGTCCGATCCAGCGATTTGGAAAACGTCCATTTAGATAATCCTGAACAATTTTGGCATAGTGACAAGGAGCACCATCATGTTGATTCTAAGGGGATAGGATTCGTGTCATAACATGACGTAATGAGAATCTATAAATAGATCCAGAAATTGTTTAAACTTCATTCTTATCGTCTTAACAAAAAATTAGTGAGTAACTCTCTTTCTTCTACTACTTCTTTCACCACCTTTCTCTACAAAAAAAAAAAAAAAAAAAAAAATGGTGTCAATAATCCAGCAGGGTTGAAAGCACCTTAAACAGAAAAAACAAACAACAACAAACATTCTTATCGTCGGTGTTGCATCGGAGTGACGTGTATTATTTACTGTTCAAGATGTATCGAAGAACGAAGTTTGTTCCTCGAAAAAGGAAGTACGTTCCTCGGAGGAAACCTAAATGGCGTTCAAAGGAGAAGATAGTTACAGCTTCAATGAAATTTGTTTATTTATCTAAAAATACTTTTGGTGTTAATAGTGATGGGTTTTATACCTTGTGTTTGGATCTTCTAAATAATGAGTCGAAATCTACCATTTTAAAATTTAATTATTATCAAGTAACAGGTGTATCATTTCATAGTATTCCAGAACTTAATATGTCTGGATATGTGATTAATTTTGAAGATTCAATAGGTCGTAAGAAGGGGGCTAGGGAAAGAATGGAGGGACCTAATGTAGGGATATCCCCATCTCCATATTTAATTGTTCCACATTGTGTTTTGTTTGAACCTAATCTTGACTCCTCTCATAGTTCAGAGCAAGTAATGAATCATCCAAGAACAAAGTGGTTCTCACCTTTTAAAGAGTTTAGATTGTATCGTAGATTGAAACAGGTCTGTGAGTTAGGTGATGCCGTAACTGCCCAATTCCCTAATACTTTAATTAAAATATCTACAAATGATTTATCTAAACCATTAGGTCGTATTTATGTTGGTAAATATACGCCTGAAGGATCTAATAAAAATGAATATGCATCTACATATGTTAATCGTATTGTATTTTATGTTAAGCTGTACGGTATAAAACAATAAAGAAATAAAAGAACTAAAAATTTCATTTCCCATTGGCATATGACGTCATAAAATCTATTTTTATCCCACAATGCACAAAATGATACTAGTATTACCTGTATCATTTTGTGCGGCTGTTTTTTCAAGTGGGTAGATCAATACGTCATAAAGGGTGGATGACGTCACACAGATCTCTGTTCTATAAACCGTTGCACATGAATGGTGCGTTGTTTAACCGTCTTTCTCTCTCTTTTCATTCAGACCATTTAGCCATTAATTAGACCATTTAGCCATTAATCTTTTGGCAGCCTCGCAGAGTTAGGTACACTGGCAAAACTATATTGATTACGGGTGCGAAGCAAAGTTGGACATTTAACAAATGAAAGCAGAGTCAAGTATCCATGCACAGTTCGTATACGTGTACGTAAGTTTTCAAGACTCGTAATCTTCGTCTGATAGACGTGCGACTCGATAAAGCCCCATGCAAAGAAATCTAAAGGGGTTAAATCTGGTCATCTCGCGACACAAGGTCTGTTGCTTCCGCGTCCGATCCAGCGATTTGGAAAACGTCCATTTAGATAATCCTGAACAATTTTGGCATAGTGACAAGGAGCACCATCATGTTGAAAGACGACGGGGATAGGATTGTTAGTACCGTCGTCTATCAACATGATGGTGCTCCTTGTCACTATGCCAAAATTGTTCAGGATTATCTAAATGGACGTTTTCCAAATCGCTGGATCGGAGGCGGAAGCAAGAGACCTTGGCCAGCGAGATCACCAGATTTAACCCCTTTAGATTTCTTTGCATGGGGCTTTATCAAATCGCACGTCTATCAGACGAAGATTACGAGTCTTGAAAACTTACGTACACGTATACGAACTGCTGCAGATAACATAACCCCGCAAATGCTCCAGAATATGTTTAGAAATGCTGCGGAACGATTTGAGCTGTGCAGGGATACTGATGGGCGTCACGTCGAATCCTACTCTTAATTATTTAATAAATGTTACCACTTTATCATTTTATGATTGAATTCCATATAATTTCCAAGTGCTTCACAAAAATAGATCCTGACTTTATGTACACCCGGTATAATACTATAAATGAACCAAATCAAACAAAAATGAGGCCTTGTTATTGTCCATCTCTCATGTTTAATATTGATTTCTTTGTATAGTATTGGTATCGTACCTTTATTAATGACTTTGTAATTGTTTTATAACTATAATAATAATAGTTTAAGATTAGTTCATACTCTAATTAATAATTCTTATACATGATTTACATATTGTTAATAATAATAATAAACTTAATTTTTAATTAAGAGCCCAGTAAAGCCTAAAGGTCCTGTAAAGGTTCTAATAATTTTAATTCCAAAGGGAACAATTTCCTAATAGTCCTAAATTTTGGGTATCCGGACAACTGCCCCCGGATAATTGCCCCCCGACAATTGCCCCTTGGACAATTGCCCCCCAAATTGCCCTCATTAAGAGAAAAATAAGACTTAGTTTAATTTAACAAAAAAATAACATTTAAACATTACTAAGAATTTTTGTTTAGTTTAAACTAAAATTTAAACATTACAAATTTACCTGCATTCATTTTTAACGGAAAACCGAACTATTCTTACCGCCAGAAAGAATTAATGATGGTCCTTTTGTGTTTACGGACTGCGGAAAAAGTTATAAAAACAACATTTTTAAGTTGGAAATTAATAAATTTATTAAAAAAAAGTACACTTTAGGGTGGAAAAATAGGATAGGTTAGGTTAGGTTAGGTTAGGCATATATTAATTATCGTACAAGTTTCTCAAATTTATTTTCTCCCGATAAACTTGCAATTTTAGTGTGTGATGTCAGTTTGTATTTCTGTTTTTAACCCTTATTTTCAGATAACAAATAAAAATTCCATGTTTTTATTTTTAGTATTATTTACTCCTCTTTATATGCTAATTCTATATAGTTTATTCTTAGTTTCATTTACTTTTTCTTTCTCTTAATTGTCGGGGGCAATTGTCCAAGAGGGGCAATTGTCCAGGGGGCAATTATCC
This sequence comes from Bathynomus jamesi, assembly GCA_023014485.1. Lineage (NCBI taxonomy): Eukaryota > Metazoa > Arthropoda > Malacostraca > Isopoda > Cirolanidae > Bathynomus > Bathynomus jamesi. Next base: position 1,072,018 of record JAJOZX010000838.1, read on the forward strand.
GGGGGCAGTTGTCCTAGAACCAAATTTTGGCTCGTATAGAGGATATAAATCCTTAGTTGAAATTTTAGTTTGGCTTCCGCTCAAACTGTTCATTCTGACGAAGGTCAAGCCTTTCGCCCCACCTTAGACCTACATCTTAACGTTGAATCCGAACCGTGAGCCACCAAGGAAGTCTGAAATTACAAAGCCTTCGACCCGAACTCGATTTCACGAACGCCCCCACGCGATCAGTAGCCCCGCGTCTTAATCACTAGGCTATGCATATAAAATAGTATACACTATCGGATTTGAGAGCCAGCGCCGTGGCTCAGTGGGTAACGCCGTTTCCTTGTAAGCGAAGTGAAGACACAGGTCGGGGGATCAATTCCAGATTATGCTGATAATATTAATCCGAGAGTTAGCGCGATGAGACGCGTTAGTTGACCTGAGCGCTGTGACAGTTTCTGGCCCTCCTCTCTCATTACACTGGTATGCATCAATTTTGCTGTCAAGGGTTTTGTAAGTGATTCTTATAGAGTCTTTCCTGCTGATTTCGAATCTGCAATCCGTTTTTCTCAATCAGCTCAGGTTATCCGGCTATGGCCTCATAAGTAAAATATAATTTTTCGTGATTTTGTCAAAGCGGAATTGGAACAGTAACATCTATCATCACTTGTTTCACTTGTATAATATCTTTTTTTACTTTTCAGGCATATAGATAAAATATTTCATAATGAATAGAGCGTGTAAAAATGATCCCAATAGATTCTGCTACATATGTGGGACGGTTACCATGCCAAATAACCAGTCCCAAATCACTAAATTTGCGAAGACAATGTATAGAGCATACTTTGGAATTAAGCTAGGGGACCAGGACAAAATTTCGCCCCTCATATGTGCTGCAAGACGTGCATTGAAAATTTGAGAAGATGGAGCAAAGGCAGAGCGAAATCTTTGCCTTTTGGAATTCCCATGATTTGGAGAGAAGGAAAGGATCACGTGACAGATTGCTATTTCTACATGACAAACCTCCAAGGTGGGCTTATAAATTTATTTTTCTTAAATATTTTGAAATCCTCATATGAAACTTGACATAATATTCACCATAATGGTAATCATACATTTACATATACATATTGTTATAGAAAATACATTTACATATACATATTGTTATAGAAAATACATTTACACATACATATTGTTATACAAGTTACATTTACATATACAATGATTGTATATTTTTTCTTTCTTTTTCATTCATATTGTCCCCGAAGGGACAATATGAATGAAAAAGAAAGAAAATATACAGACTCCATCGACCTATTTCATATCTTACAGACCGCAGCCTTCCCTCACGAGCCGCCACTGTCTGAATGCTTCTTCTATTTCATATGCAAGTTTTATATCCATGTTTCTGTGTTTCTATTTTCAGGAGTTAACAAGAAGAATAAACACATTGTTGTATACCCTGACATTCCTTCTGCTATGAGACCTGTACCCCATGGTCCTGGAATTCCAATACCCGACCCACCTCAAACCCTGGACTTCGATGATTCTGATGATGAATCAATGACCAATGCCAATGACCAGTCCCAGTCGTATATACCTCAAAATACCGCTTCAAATGAGCCGAGGCCTCTCAACCAGGCCAAACTTAATGATCTTACCAGATTTAGGACTTTCCAAATTAGCTGCCAAGATCTTGGGCTCACGACTTCGAGAGGACAACTTGCTGGCTCTGGGAACAACATTCTCCTGGTATAGGAAATGAGAGGAAGAATTCCACAAGTTTTTTGCAGTGCACGAAAATACCTCTTCCTTAGTGTACTGCTGCAATGTTGAGGGGCTAATCGAATCCTTGGGCCTGCCATATAACGCATCAGAATGGAGGCTATTTATAGACTCGTCTAAACGAAGTTTGAAAGCAGTACTTAACATTGGGAATAGGGTTGCATCAGTCCCTGTAGCACATTCCGTACAACTTACTGAGAGCTACGATAACATGAAAATTTTACTGGATGCTCTCATATACGACCAACATAACTGGAGGATCTGTGGAGATTTGAAGGTAATACTAATATCATAAGTAAACTATTGCTATTGACTATGTTGTTTTTCCAAAGGTTATTTGAGAGCGTATAAGAACACTTAACTTCCCCACAGAAGTGATACAGTCCAATGCATAGATTTTTTTATCTGATAGAACAAATTCTCTAAATTCTTTAAATATTTTCATTTTTTTTCAGATTGTGCATTTGTATTGGGAATGCAAGGGGGATACACGAAATACCTATGTTTCCTCTGCAAATGGGATAGCCGAGCGGATGAGAAGCACTATCCACAGCGTGAATGGGCATCCAGAGAGAATTTTGAACCTGGGTCGCATAATGTCGTTTCAATGCCCCTTGTACCACCAACAAAAATTTTGCTCCCACCACTTCATATTAAGCTGGGCTTGATGAAAAATTTCATCAAATCAATGAATAAGGAGGGTTCAGCATTCCGATATCTCGAGAGTAAATTTCCTCATATATCTGATGCTAAACTAAATGCTGGGGATTTTGATGGTCCTCAAATACGAACTTTGATCAAGGATACTCAGTTTGAAAACGCAATGACTCCAACTGAGAAGAATGCCTGGCAGGCATTCAAATCAGTTGTCACTGATTTTCTTGGCAAGCGTAGAAGTCCAGAATACGAGTCCGTTGTCGAAAACTTGATGGAAGCTTTCAAAGCTCATGGGTTGCGCATGTCCATAAAAATGCACTTTTTGTGGTCCCACTTGGACTATTTTCCTGAAAATTGCGGGGATTATAGTGAGGAACAGGGTGAACGATTTCACCAAGATATCAAAATAACGGAAGAGAGGTACCAGGGAAACTGGGATAGCAATATGCTGGCGGACTATTGCTGGTGTTTGAAGCGAGACGTGCCCGAAGAAAAACACAGACGGAAAGCCAAAAAAACTTCATTCCTTCCTCAATAAACTTTTTTCCATATTCATTGTATGAATAAAAGTATTTATTCACACAATGTTTTCATTTTTCACGAGTGTTCTTATAATATTACTCGTATCTACAGTGTTTAAGCTAAAAAAATCAATAAATTTGGGGATAAAATTGGACTTATAATAAATGGCCAATAGAGAAAAAACCTGACCTGATTGAGGAAAACCAATGTCATTTTCGAATTCAGCATGGTCGAATTATATAATATGAGTTGAAAAACCCTCACACCAGACAAAAAAATTTCATATGCATACCAGTGTTATTATTATCGGTTTTAGCAGCTTTGGTAATTGAAGATCGCTGAATACTGCTAAATGATTTCAACAACGAGTCTGTATTTTAAAATGTGAAGTAATGAGATCAGTTGATTCGCCCTAATTATGTTAAAATTAATATAAAGTACCCAACGAGTACTCGGGCTCTCACCTGTAGTTAAACCATGTTAAATAAACTTCCTGATCTTGTTTTATCATGGTTTTAGCCACAAAATAAGTAGGACTTAAGTATTTTATATATATACATACACCTCGTAACCTCGTAGCAGTTCCATGTGTTAGTCTCTCTTCACACGAGGTGAAGTTTGTGGCCCCACCCCTAGGCCTGGCTTGGTGAAACAGCGTGTGTACGTGTGTGTATATGTATGTATATATATATTATATATATATATATATATGCAATAAAATCACAGAACAACACGTGATCTTTTTAATAAGCAAAGAACCACAGGGAAAAGGAAAAGGAAACACGAAATCCGAGCTTTCGTGATATATTCACATCTTCAGGGACAAAGAAAGAAATAGACAGAATTTACCAAGTAAATGCGTTAAATACAATAGGCAACTCAATTTGAAAAATAACGATTGTTTTAGTGTTGTTTTTTAAATTGAGATGCCTATTGGGGAATTTTTTCGCTTGTGTATTTAATTAATTTACTTGGTAAATTCTGTCTATTTTTTCTTGTCCCTGACGATGTGAATATATCACGAAAGCGCTCGGATTTCGTGTTTCCTTTTCCCTGTGGTTCTTTGCTTATATATATATATATATATATATTATATATATATATATATATATATATAATATACATACATACAGGGTGTCCCATAAGTCCGGCATCATAGGAGAAATTCATATTTTTCTATTTCTACAAACCATAATTCAGATTTTTCTCTTTCTACAGGCCATAATGTCTGTGAACAAGGAAGAACGAATCCAGATAATTCTACTCATAGAAAATCGGAGTCAAAGAGAGGCCGCTGCTGAATTTAACATACTGCATCCAGACCGCGAGCCAATAACACAGAGTTGTGTTAGCAGACTTGGTGCAAAGTTTAAGGAAACAGGATCCATAGAAGATAAACCACGCAGTGGACCTTCAAGGAGGTCCACTGACGATGATACAGCGACTGCTATCCTCGCTCATTTTAACAGAAGTCCCAATAAGTCTCTTCGGCGATTGTCCGCCAAGACAGGAGTGTCGAAAAGTAGCATCCATCGCATTCTTCAGGCTCACAAATGGCATCCATATAAACTTCAGATCCTACAGAAATTAAGCGAAGATGATCCAGACCGGCGGATGGAATTTTGTGAATGGGCTACGGAACAATATGTTCGGGATGCCAATTTTCCGTCCACCATTCTGTTCAGTGACGAGGCTGTTTTTTATGGAAATGGTGAGGTAAATCGACAGAACACCCGCTACTGGTCTCAAAACAACCCTCACTGGTATACCTCTTCAAAGGAACAAGGTGCATCTCGGGTGATGGTATGGTGTGGCATTTGGAAGGATCGCATCATAGGCCCCCTCTTTTTCGATGACCATGTCACTGGAGGCACCTACCTACGTATGCTCAAGGAAGAAGCATTTCCCAGTGTCTTGAACGAAGAAGGAAATTTCCCAACATGGTTCCAGCAAGACGGCGCTCCCGCACATTACAGCACCCAAATAAGGGAATACCTGTATCAACAATTTTCTGGTCATTGGATAGGACGTCGAGGGCCTGTGGAATGGCCAGCTAGAAGCCCGGATCTCACGCCACTACATTTTTATCTCTGGGGCCACTTGAAAGTGCTGGTATACGCAGAGAAAATTAGGAGTGCTGAACATTTGCGGCAGCGCATTATTGGGGCATGTAACACCATTACTCCTGACATCATTCACCGTGTGCTTGCTGACTGGGTATCACGTCTGAATTTGTGTATTGAAAACAATGGTGGACATATTGAGCACGTTCTGTAAATAAAAGCTTTTGTTTTGCCTTTTTTTATTATTTTTCCTATGATGCCGGACTTATGGGACACCCTGTATATATATACCGTGTGACCACAAAAATTGTCCCTGTTTTTAATCGCTTATTACTCAGTCATTATTGCAGCTTCACAAATAAAATAAAAAGCTTTCGAAAAAGAATATTTAAAAGTTTTATTTAATTTTTTCGATATCCTGGACACGAAATCAGTACTTATAAAAAAATGACAGTTTTATCCACCACAATCATAGGTTATTTGTCGGACATGCAACGTGTTTTCATCGCAGAAGAGATGATCAAACATGGCTCGGTAGTTGCCACCCAACGGTCTTTCAGACGACAATACGGTCAGCAAAGGACCATAGATCCTAAAACGATTCGCAGGATTTTCGCAAAATGGAAGCATCACGGCTCAATCAAGAACATGCATAAAGGCAACTCTGGGCGCAGCAAAGGTGTGCGAACTGCTGAAAACATTGATTCAGTCGCAAATCAGCTTGAAACGGACAAGAAATAATCTGTGAGACGACTATCAGCTGTGACAGGAATCAAACGGGAGAGCATTCGGAAAATAATCACGTTGGATTTGAGAATGAAGTCATTCAAAATTGTGTTTGCAACAGCTTAGCGAACAAGACTACCAGCGTCGTTTGATGTTTTGTGAACGCATTGAAATAATAATTGAACAAAACCAGATAAGATTAAGTGACATAATATTCAGTGATGAATGCCACATCTATCTCAATGGGTTCATCAACAGACAGAATTACCGGTGTTGGTCACAAAACAAGCCAATATACACTTGGAGAAACCTCTGCATTCACCAAAAGTTACTGTCTGGTGTGGTTTGAGTAGCAGCAAGGTTTATGGTCCTTACTTTTTTGAGGACCCAGAGACAAGGAGACCGCTTTCAGTAACTTCAGAAAGATATGTAGAAATGCTGAACACTGTTTTTGAACAAGAAAACTGCAGTAACAAGTGGTTTCAGCAAGACGGAGCAACAGCCCACACAACTAGGCAATCACTGGAATGTTTAACAAGATTTTTTGAACAAGATTCATTTCTCATCGCTCGCAGTTTCCCTGGCCCGCAAGATCTCCCGATCTATCACCTTTGGACTTTTTTCTCTGGGATTTGTCAAGGACAAAGTATTCAGGCAAGAGCCATCCTCTATTGAAGAATTAAAGCAAGCGGTGGTAGAGAGTGTACAGTCCATTGAATGCAGCGTTTTGGAAAATGTAATAAATAACTTCCTTTCCCGTTGTGTGAAATGTAAGAATGTCCAGGGACGTCACTTTGAACACATGTAGAATAAATTAAAACTTTAAAATGTTCTCTTTCGAATGCTTTTCATTTCATTTGTGAAGCTGCAATAATGACTGAGTAATAAGCGATTAAAAACAGGGACAATTTTTGTGGTCATATCATATATATATGATACACATAGACCGTGCATGGAACAAGGAACTCTTCTGGGAAAATTAAATCCATTGTAGTCCCAAAGCTGGATCCTCTATTTTTTGGGGCCTCTTTGCGAGTGACCCGTTGCCCACGTCGGGCTAGCATCATGAAAAAGAAAAAACCATAGTATTTGTCATTTACCATTACTTATTCGGACTATAGTGGATTTAATTTTCCAAGAAGAGTTCCTTGTTCCATGCACGGTCTGACGGTCTGTGTGTATCATGAAAAAATTTCGTGGGGACCATTCTGAGTTCAATCATATATATATATATATATATATATATATAATATTCTGTCCACAGGTTAAAGCAGAGAAATAAATCCATTTCGTTACCATAAAACAAAAAAATAAGGAATTTGTCCATCAGCATTTGTTTCAAATTTCGAAATAATTTTCCCCCTTTGCTCTTTTATGTCGCATGTTTTCATATAATCCTATATTGAATTTTATATAAATTTCATATATATCGGGTGGCCCAAAAAAATGGCACCAATTTTGAGAAGTGATATCTCAATAACCATTGCAGCTAGGGACTTAAAAAGCAACCAAATGAAAGATAATTCTTTCTCTTTAAATATTTATTCTATGGCTTGATGGTTATAAGCCCATATAATGCCCGAATTGGCTTCCAAAAAAATAATAAAAAAAAAAGTTGCGCAATTATATTTATTCCTTGATCCTAATTTTAAATGAAATTTTTCATTCCAGACCCCTCAAGATGGGATTGAGAGAATCTGATAAGAACATTATACAAGCACTACGTGAAGAAAAAGGATATTCATTAAACAGAATCCTTTACGAATTTCCAAATAGAAATTGGAAAAAAAGAACTGTGGCACATTTTTTACAAAAACTTAAAGAAACCGGCAGCAGTCAACGGCGTCTGGGAAGTGGTCGACCAGAAACTATTAGAACGCCAGAAAACATTGAAAAAGTAAATGAAATTGTTTTAAGTCAAGAGGAACAACCGGGAACAAGTAAAAGTGAACGTGAAGTTGCGAAAGAAACCGGGATTTCACGTTCATCAGTACAGCGAATTATTCGCTGTACTGATGAACGTGAAATTCCGGTTTCTTTCGCAACTTCACGTTCACTTTTACTTGTTCCGGTTGTTCCTCTTGACTTAAAACCATTTCATTTACTTTTTCAATGTTTTCTGGCGTTCTAATAGTTTCTGGTCGACCACTTCCCAGACGCCGTTGACTGCTGCCGGTTTCTTTAAGTTTTTGTAAAAATGTGCCACAGTTCTTTTTTTCCAATTTCTATTGGAAATTCGTAAAGGATTCTGTTTAATGAATATCCTTTTTCTTCACGTAGTGCTTGTATAATGTTCTTATCAGATTCTCTCAATCCCATCTTGAGGGGTCTGGAATAGAAAAATTTCATTTAAAATTAGGATCAAGGAATAAATATAAATGCGCAACTTTTTTTTTTATATATTTTTTCTGGAAGCCAATTTCGGGCATTATATGGGCTTATAACCATCAAGCCATAGAATAAGTATTTAAAGAGAAAAGATGTATCTTTCATTTGGTTGTTTTTTTAAGTCCCTAGCTGCAATGGTTATTGAGATATCACTTCTCAAAATTGGTGCCATTTTTATTGGGCCACCCGGTATATTATATATTAATTTTATATGGAACAAAAAGTCCATCTGTCTACCCACATCAAATTAAGATTCACATTTCGGAAAATATCGCTTGGTGTATTTTCAGCATTTGAAGAAACTAAAAAAAAAATGTAAGATTTTTTTTTGCTTTTCTTTTTGCTTTTTTTTTTTCGACGACAGAAAAGATATATTCCTCGATGTGTCTCGAGAGATTTTTTGAGCCAAGCCGTTGCACGTAAACACCTCTACAATTTTTATTTTTTTATTTTTGTTTTTTTGGCTTATATTTATGAACGACTCATTTCAGTGGAAAAATCTATTATTTGTTTAAGTGAAGATTGACTGATATAACTTTTGTCTCAGAAATATTTTTTATATATATACACACACATATATATATTATATATATAATTCGAACAGGGTAGTCCATAAGTCCGGTCTCATAGAAAATTTTATTTTAAATTAAATTTACAAAAGTAATACATTAGAACGAACAAATGTTCAAACTGAGGTCTTGTTTTGGGAACTTTTCTTTGTTACAGGTAGAATAACGCGCAATGGCTAATATGGAAGCGAGTTTCACTTACAGGTGGAGGCCTTTTTCCTCAGGGTGTAACTCGCTTCTGTATTAGCCACTGCGTGTTATTCTACCTGCAACAAAAGAGAGAGTTCCCAAAACAAGATCTCAATTTGAACATTTGTTTGTTCTAATGTATTACTTTTGCTAATTTAATTTAAAATAAAATTTTCTACGAAACCGGACTTATGGGACACCCTGTATATATATATATATATATATATTATATATATATATATATATATATAACCGAGTGTGTTTCATACCCAACACAATAAACAATTGCTCATAAAGTTGTGAAGTTGTGAATACAGTGGGTACCGTAAGTGACGAGAAGCATCGATAATTAAAGATAAATCCAATCCAGAACTATTTATCTTCCACGGAAACTTGTCAACCCCCAATTGAAATCAAAGGGTTGGAAAGTCTACAGTGAAAAGAACCATTTTAAAAGTTAAGTGGAAAGCTTTTGGAACATATACGAGTATATATATGGAATGTCATGCATGAATGAATACGCATAATTTTGCATAGGCCTAATGCAAAACTTGTTCCCACCAGGATTCGAACGAACCACCTCTTGCATTATGCAAAATGCTGCGTGTTTATGCGTGATATTTCATCTATTGGACCCCAGCGTTGCGCTAGATAATTTGAATATAATATTAGTCGTTACCTCGAGTGGGGGAGGGTTAACGCGTAAAATGTCTCTGGACGCGAAAGCGTTATGAGTTTTCTCAACTGTTTAAATGTGCGTCAGGGTTGCGTTAATCTTTATCCCATCGTCGTAGTGTGGTGGCTAGCGCCCTCGCTTTATATTCAAGAGGTGGTGGGTTTGAATCCTGGTGGGGGCAACATTTGCATATTATATACAGTATATATCAAAATCCCCAAAATAAAGCAATTAAAAGTTTAAAATTACCTCTAAGCCTTTCGAAGAATCTCCATCTTGTGGGTCAAACTTAACTTTGTTTGACCCACAAGATGAAAAAGGTTTTTCTTCGAAAGGTTTATAGGTCATTTTAAACTTTCAATTCTTTTATCTTGAGGAGTTTAATGTTATTTATACAGTACGGTGATTGTACTTATATATATATATATATATATTTAAGAGAAATCCAATGACAAGGAGAAATGTAAATGCCATGAAAGTCTTCTTTAATGCGCAACGTTTTCGAGCAATACGCTCATCTTCAGGCTGTTTAATAACAATGTGAAATTAAAATCAATATTGAATGAAAAACAAAACAGAAAATTTCTATAACCTATTCGTAAAGACAAATTTTAAAAGACTGAGAAAAGAGGGTTAAATTCTAAGTTATACAGATTTACATATAAAATTAAGAAGTTATTTTTAAATACATGTAGTAAAAGTGAATTAATACACTGGAAAAATTACCAATAGTACACTGGAAACACTGGAACTATCTACCTTACACTGCAGTATCCGAGGCCGACTAATTTGAGCAGACAAAGAACGGGAAACACGAGAGAATGGCGAGGGCGATTGGGGACGGAGGGATTATAAGGAATTGGGGAAGGAGGAGGGATCATAGCAAATTGAGAGGGACGGCCGATGAGTCAACATTCAGACTAGGGGACAATGCTTTAATGAACAGCGATTCTAAAATTCTTAGTGAGTTGGGACAAGTATTACAACCAGAATTTAAAATTGTCTAAAGTGACATCAACCTTACATTGAATGCTGTGTTCACGAATACTGGAGGCTTCTTTAGTTTTTAAAATTTTACCTGTTCGGCCACTTATTCCCATATGCGAATAAAATCTAGCCCTGAGAGAGCGAACAGTGCTGCCGATGTAATTCCCTTGAGGGATCGGCCGTCCCTCTCAATTTGCTATGATCCCTCCTCCTTCCCCAATTCCTTATAATCCCTCCGTCCCCAATCGCCCTCGCCATTCTCTCGTGTTTCCCGTTCTTTGTCTGCTCAAATTAGTCGGCCTCGGATCTGCAGTGTAAGGTAGATAGTTCCAGTGTTTCCAGTGTACTATTGGTAATTTTTCCAGTGTATTAATTTCACTTTTACTACATGTATTTAAAAATAACTTCTTAATTTTTATATGTAAATCTGTATAACTTAGAATTTAACCCTCTTTTCTCAGTCTTTTAAAATTTGTCTTTACGAATAGGTTATAGAAATTTTCTGTTTTGTTTTTCATTCAATATTGATTTTAATTTCACATTGTTATTAAACAGCCTGAAGATGAGCGTATTGCTCGAAACGTTGCGCATTAAAGAAGACTTTTCATGGCATTTACATTTCTCCTTGTCATTGGATTTCTCTTAAATATTAAATTGAAGCTCTGTAGAAGCAACCCGCATGACTATATATATATATATATATACGCACTACGTTCCAAATTATTAAGCAGATTGCATTTTCTCCAATGTTTTCAAAAGTTTTTCACCGATTCATTCATTGGTTAACAATACAGTATTAAAATCTGTTTCCACGTACTGACGCGCCCATTCAACACGCTGCTTCTTGTACCTGGGTGTTAATGGTGACTGAGTCGTAGGTTTACACGTCTTGCCAATTGTTTGGAGGATTCCACATCGAGATGTTCTTGGTACATTATGTATGCCAGCTTGCTCAAAAACCTCTTTACTTGAGGACAATGGATGCTTTGTAATTTGCGCTTGATTACAGATATCTGCCGCCTTGTCACTTTTCTTATAGCTCCTTTATCACTTCGCTGCCTCAGTTTGGTACCCTCCACTACAAACTTGTTTACAGTTCGATAAGCTCTGCCAAACTGCTTCGCAATTTCAATAGATTTTATATTTTCAGCGAGTAACTTGACTATTTTTCTTTTCTCAGTTAATGTTAAATCCTTCTTCTTACCCATTTTCACCATTTAGATCCGTAAATAGAATACTTGCTTAATAATTCGGAATACAATATTTTACATATTTTTCAATAAAAAGAGAATTATTTTAATTATCAAAATATTTTATCGAAATCAATACCATCAGTGCTTCTATATACAGGGTGTCCCAGAATTAACTATCTATTTCAATGAAATCGGACAAATTTTTTAAAAACACTTTTATTTATGTTTATCATGTTTAATATGTGTTAAAAATGTATAAATTTCTAAATTTTTTTCATAATTTTATTTTCATAATTTTTTCATAGTTTTTCATAGTTTTATTTTCATTCTCTTTCAGAACCCTATTAATAATGAATACACAAGAACGCATCTTTGTTGTAACATCCCGTATCAAAGGAATGCACTGTAATGAAATCAGAGAAAAATTTACAAAAAGATTTCACTGAACCGGTCCTACAGACAAAGCGATTCGTGAACTTGTGAACAAATTTAAAAGAACTGGATCCGTACACGACGAGGTGGGAAGAGGACGCCCAAGGACAGCACGTAACAGTACCGAACAGGTACGACAATTGTTTGAGGATGAACCAACAACTTCGGTTAGGGAGGCCGGTCGAAGACTCAACATATCCAAGACAACAGTTCATAGAATCTTGCGTTCGACACTTATGAAAAAGGCTTCGATACGGGATGTTACAACAAAGATGCGTTCTTGTGTATTCATTATTAATAGGGTTCTGAAAGAGAATGAAAATAAAACTATGAAAAACTATGAAAAAATTATGAAAATAAAATTATGAAAAAAATTTAGAAATTTATACATTTTTAACACATATTAAACATGATAAACATAAATAAAAGTGTTTTTTTAAAAAATTTGTCCGATTTCATTGAAATAGAGTTAATTCTGGGACACCCTGTATAGTAATTATTTGCTATAAATTTCAATGAAATCGGTGAAAAACTTTTGAAAACATTGGAGAAAATGCAATCTGCTTAATAATTTGGAACGTAGTGTGTGTTATATATATATATATATATATATATATATATATATCATCAAGGATGGGGAATCGATAAGTACTGAAACTTTCGAAAAACAAACTGAAAAATACCAAAAATCGAAAAAATATGAAAACTAAAATCGAGACAAACTGAAGTAAGATGAAATGAAAACCTGAAAGCCGTTATCGAAACAAAAATAAATGGGTGGGCGGAAAGTAGCTCCCTATTTTGGATTGGTAAAAAAATACGTATATTATCCATTTATTTCAGAAGAAATAATATGAAAAGGTAGGCATACATGGTAGGTTTTCTCTAAAATTCAATGTGGGCTCCAACTCTTTCCACCAGCTTCTGGAGCCGCCCAGGAATGGCGTCCACTGACTTTAGCAGGAACTCCGGCGGATGGAGGACATGACTTCCCGAATTCGGTCCTCCAGTTCTTCCAATGTCCTCGGTTTGGTGCGGTAGACTTCTTCCTTTACCCACCCCCAAAGAAAGAAGTCGCACGGTGTCAAGTCGGGGCTCCTGGCTGGCCATTGATGTGGACCACGACGACCCATCCAACGCCCAGGGAAGTGGGCATCCAGCCACTCACGGACAACAAGAGCGAAGTGCGGAGGGGCGCCATCTTGCATAAATATCAGATCGTCGATGTTCTCCCATGTGCTGACAACCGGCCAGACCTCGTTTCGCAACATAGCAAGGTACCGCTCAGCATTCATGGTGTTGCGCAGTAGGAACGGGCCCACAACCTGATCTGAGGTCATACCACACCACACCGTTACACTGAACCGATTCTGCCGTTTTTCAGCGGTAACCATGGGATCCTCTCCTGCCCAGTAGTGGCAATTGTGGCGGTTGACAAAGCCTCCGACGTGGAACACCGCCTCGTCGCTCCAGAGGATGTTGCGGAAGAGATGGGGCCAGTCTTCATGCCAAGCCAGCATGATTTCCCCGAACTCCATGCGAATGTCGCAGTCCTCGTCCGAGAGAGATTGGCAGTAATGCGGCTTCCACGCACGCCAGTTCAGCTCCTTCTTCAGCACAATTCGCACTGAGTAGCGGGAGAGTCCACTTTCCCGAGCTGCCTGGCGAGTTGACTTTCGTGGACTCCGTGCGAACATTTCCTGAACTGCCTGCACCGTCTCCTGGGCCCTGGATGTCGAAGGGCGACCACATCTTCGAACATCTGCCACAGACCCCGTGGTCATGAGCTTCGAGTGGCAGTTCTTGATTGTTTTCGGGTCCACTTGGGCACGTGGTCCGTGAATGGCCCGCCACCATCTTTGAACTCGAACGACAGATTGCCAAACTTCGTACCGTGCCGCCAACTGGGCACGCACCTGCAGTGTTAAACGCTCAGCCATGTTACCCTTCAATCTGAAATGAAAAAAAAAAATGAACGTTACAATTGTACCACTTTAGAGAACACACCATAACAATATAACAATACAATCACAATTTATACATAATTTATATGTAATTTAAATTAGGGAGCTACTTTCCGCCCACCCTGTATATATATATATATATATATATATATATATATATATATATATATATATATATATATATATATATATACCTTCATAAATTAGAATTTTAGTCTCTTTCAAGAATGAATACATCAACAGTGAGAACTTGTTTTGGTCTGATGGCGGAGTTGCGATTTTTTAAATTTTGTCTGTTTGCCGTGTCCTGATCTCGCATTTAGCCATTTTTAATTTTGAAAAAAAGCTGCTCGCACAAATATGAGCTACCAAATGTAGCTGCTATTAATTATCGTTGACAATGCTCTTACGATAATCTTTTTCGCATACTTAACGTTTACAGAATTGAAGCCGAAGCAAAGTGTTATACTTGGATTCCAATTCAGTTTGTATGCAATTCGATTAACTCCATTTGTAAGAGCTCAAGTTCTGAATCAACATCACACTTCAAAGATGAAAAATAATTATTAATTTTTCTCTCGATCTCGTCAGCAAATCTATCACAAAATTTTCCACGTAAAAGATATTTCGTCAGCATATTCCTCAGTTGTTTCTACCTTACTCTCTCTTCCAAGTGTTCAGAAATGAGTATCATTTCCTTTTCTGTTGCGATTCCCAGAGACGAAGTTTAATTTTTAAGAATCTTATTGAAAAGAGTACTGTACATTCACCAGTTGACTTTTTCTTTGTAGTTTTATATTTACTTCTGCTAAATATTACATTACATTTTTACATTTCAAATATGAAGCCACTTGTCAAATAGAAAAACAAGGTCTGTCAAATATTTCTTCCTGGGTTCCCCTTCAATGGCCTTCATCTCCATGAGAGCTTCACTTCATTCTCCAGTTTGTAAAAGCCTCTCAATATGCTTGCTTGATACTTTACTTATCCAACACCACTTCACAATACTAATATGCTAAGTTCCTTAACAATTCCTGGAAATGGCCCTTGTTAACGGCTCTCCCTTTAAGTTTATTGTGGAAACAACAGACATCACTTCAGTAAAACGGACAGACTTATCACAGAGGTTTTGTTCATGAATAATGCAATGACAAATTGTTAATTCTGAACTATCAAGCGTGTCCTTTTCTCTCTTTGCCAAACTTGCTAAGCCTTTCTGCGAACTTCCATGGCAAGTGCACCGTCTTTTGCAACGTCACACAACTTCTCAAATTTTAAATTCAAATGTTCTATCACCAGCTTAACTTCGGCCAACAAATCTTCCCCAGTGGTTGTGTCCGTCATAGGCAGTGGTCGGCAAAAAGTAATCAATTACAAATAAAAATTACTGATGTCTGAAAAGTAACAAAGTATAAAGTAGAAATTACTTCTCTGGATTAATTATAATATAATATAATATAATATAATATAATAGATTACTTTTTGCCCACCACTGGTCAAAGGCTGCGATTACGCCATCTTTTGAGTAACTGTAAAATTACTTTTAGTTACTTTACAGACATCAGTAATTTTCATTTGTAATCGATTACTTTTTTCCCACCACTGGTCAAAGGCTGCGATTACGCCATCTTTTGAGTAACTGTAAAATCAATCTAAAGCAAAAGAGTAGGCCTCAAAATTCGCAATTCTTTATTTAAGCGATTCTTCAGTATTCCTAGCCATATCTCCAATACCATCCGACACTGTTCTATGAAACAGGCTTATATTTTGAAATAATGCTTTCTTTTCATGACACAATAGCTTACCTCCAGCGGCTACTAAAACTAATCTATTACACTTCGAAAGTGGTAATAATGATAAAAGACTATATATATATCGAGGGCTGACAACCAGAACTGGATATATACAAAATCATGGTTTTGAGAAAAATGAGTTTTAAAGTTTCAGTGATCCGAAAAAATCAGAAAGGGAAACATATTGAATGATCTTTTCAAATTATATTGCTTTCGTCTTCGACATACACACTTCTGGCAGAGAAACTACACTCAATAACAAACTAAGCGGTGGACTTAACTCATTTTCGCCCAAAATGGACATAACCAGTTCTGGTTGTCAGCCCTCGAAATTTATTATATATATATATACTAGGGCACTCAATATATTTTGCCCCACTCTTTTTTCTTAGCTAAATAATAGGCCATGGGGCTGAAATGTCTTTTGGGCCGTAAGTGTGAACTTTCTGCGCTTCACATAACCGGATTTTTCCAGTTTGAACCTCCCCTCCTTGTATAAAGCCGTTTCTAAACGCCCTTGTATAAAACCGATAGTTAACGCGGTTTCGAAAATGGCGTCTGACAGTGATGTGCGTCGTAAACAGAGAGCTGTTATCGAGTTCTTAACCGCAGAGAAGGAAACAGTTGGAAATATTCACAAGCTTCTACAAAACGTTTACGAAGATGCTGTTGTTGATCGAAGCACAGTTGGACCTGGTCTAAACGTGTGAGATCATCGGAGAGAGGGAGACCAGCCTCGATGATGAGCCATGCAGCGTTCGCCCGGCATCGGCTGTGACATCTCACACTGTGGAACGCGCTAACAGCATCATTCGATCAAATCGGTACGTCACATACAAGGAGCTATCACTGGAGCTAGAAATTAGTGAAGCAAGTGTGAATACGATAATTTAGCAACTGGGATACTCAAAAGTGTGTTCACGGTTTCTTCCTCGCGAACTGACTGAAGATCACAAAGCCCAAAGAAAAGAAATTGCTTCCGAGTCGTTGGTTTGATACGAGACAGAAGGGGATACTTCCTTTCATGAATTGTGACTGGAAATGAGACTTGGGTACACCACTTTGAACCTGAAACAAAACGCCAGTCCATGGCGTGGCATCACGCAGACTCCCCACGCAAGAAAAAGTTAAAAATGGCTCCCTCTGCACGAAAGGTTATGGCCACCATCTTCTGGGACATGAAAGGGGTGATTCTGGTGGACATTATGAAGAAAGGACAAACAATCAACTCAGAGGCATATATTGCTACATTAGAGAGACTCCAGAGACGTATAAAGCGAGTTCGACCGGAGAGAAAACTGGAAGACGTCCTTCTTTTGCACGATAACGCAAGACCACACAACAGTTTGCAAACATGAGAGAGCATCACAAAAATGCGCTTGACTCTGTTACCCCACCCTCCACACAGCCGGATCTGGCACCTTCAGACTTCCATTTGTTTGGGCCAATGAAGGATCTATTTTGGAAGAAAGTTTCAGAGTGACAATGAGGATGCTGAGGAGGTTAAGAGGTGGCTCCAGCGGAACCCAGCAGACTTTTACCAGCAAGGAATAAAGGCCCTTGTTTTGAGGTGGAAGAAAGCCGTAGAAAAGGATGGAGACTATGTGAAAAAATAAAAACTTGTAAAAAAGGTATGTAACTACTTGCGTACAAAATTCTGGAATTTACAAGGAATCTTGGAAATTAAAAAAAAGGTGGGGCAAAGTACATTGTGTGTGTATATATATATATATATATATATAATATATATATATATATATTTCCCGCTATACGTTAGCGGATATCATGGCGAAGCAGAATATGAGAAAGAGAAACGGAGACGGGGGAAAGGCACTAGAAGTGGGAGGACCGCGGACGACGGGTGAGAAGTCACCTAAAGCTCAGAGAGGATGCGAGATTGGGAGAGGAAGAGGAAGAGGAAAAGACGGTCAAGCGAGAAGAGAGGGCTCTCAGCGAGCATAAGACGTAAACGATCGGGGAGGGGGAAATCAAGAGGAACGGGAAGGCCGACGACGTACTGACGACAGGGTGGGGCATTCCACAAGGATGTGAGAGACGGTGAGGGGCGACTGGCAGGAGGCGCAACGAGGAGCCTCCTGCCGGGACATAAGATAGCCGTGCGTGAGGCGCGTATGGCCGATGCGAAGCCGCGCAAGGACGACCTCTGTGTGTCGGGAGCGGTGGAAAGAGGACGCCCAATATGACAGGCGGGGGCGGATGGACCAGAGTTTATTTCCGGTGGCATCGTCCCAGGACTGCTGCCATATGCGGTCGTAGAAGGACCGAAAGACCTGCACATAGTCAGAGAAGGGGAGCGGGCGTGGGAGGGGAGGAATCGAGGCGGCGGACCGGGCTGTGCGGTCAGCCGCCTCATTACCGGAAACACCAACATGGGCAGGAACCCAGCAGAAGGTGACCCGGATCCGGTGAACGGTGTGCAGGACATGGTACTCCTGTTGAATAAGGCGTACGAGGGGGTCCGGGGAATCATAGCGCTCGAGCGCTTGAAGGGCGCTCAGCGAGTCCGAAAAGATGGTACAGGAAGACCGCGAAAAACCCGATACCAGACGGAGGGCTTCCAGAAGGGCAAAGAGCTCCGCGGAAAAGATGGAGGCCTGAACCGGCAGGGGGATACCCCGGGAGGTAGGTGACAGCGACGGAGAGAAGACGGTGGCCGCGACACCTGCAGGGGAGCGCGAGCCGTCGGTGTAGACGGGAACATCGTCCGAGTGTACGGGAAGATGGGCCAGAAAAGAAGACCGGAGGACGGTAGGAGGAGACTCCTTACGCAGGCCACGGAGCGCCTGGCAGCGGCAGATAGGGGTGGTCAGCCAGGGCGGCGACAGGTCGAAGGAGAACGGCAGAATAGAGGGTGGGGGGATCCCCAGGGACGAAAAGATCTTGGCCAGGGAGGCAGCGAAATGCCACGTGTCAAGCCGGGGGTAGTGCCTGGGAGATCGCGGAGAAGAGTAGGGACCTCGGGAGGCGGCAGATGCGAAGGTAACACTTCGCCATGAGAAGGCCCCGGCGAAGGGGCAGGGGGGTGTCCGCAGTCCACCTGAAGACTAGCGACAGGGGACGAGCGGAAGGCACCCGACGCCAGGCGAAGGCCACGGTGGAGAAGAGGATCCAGCATACGGAGTGCCGGAGAGGAGGCGGAGCTGTAGACCACACAGCCGTAGTCGATGCGGGATTGCACCAGGGAGGTGTACAGGCGCAGCAGAGTACGCCTGTCCGCCCCCCAGGTCGTGTGGGACAGGTGACTCAAAAGGGAGAGGGTGCGGCGAGATGATTGCCGCAACCGCCTAAGGTGTGGAACCCAACCGAAAAATCCGTCGAGGGTCATACCCAGGAATCTAACGGATGGGACGAGGGGAAGAGGAGTGCCGGCAAGGGTAAGGGCGAAGGTATGCGACAGACGGAGGCGCCGAGGGCGGAAAAGCATACTGGAAGACTTAGAGGGTGAGAAAGCATAGCCAACCGAGGACGCCCAGCGAACCACCGCGTTGATGGCTAGCTGGAGTCGACGTTCAGCCAAAGACGGGAGACGGCCAGAGCAATAGATAGCCAAGTCATCGGCATAGAGGGAGCTACAAACGGAAGTAGGCAGGACCGTGGCGACTGTGTTCATCACCAGTGAGAAACACAGGACGCTAAGGACACTACCCTGAGGGACACCCTCCTCCAACGGAAAGCGGTCAGAGAGGGTAGAACCGATGCGGACGCGAAAAGAACGGGCGGACAAGAAGTTATAAATAAAGGAGGGGAGAAAGCCTACGAAACCCAGGGAGCGTAAGCAGTCAAAGACCGCGCTCCGCCGGGTAGTATCGTAGGCCTTCTGGAGGTCGAAAAAGACGGCGAGAACAAAGTGACGCCGGGAGAAAGCCTCCTGCACGTCGTGGCTAAGGAGGAGGGGGGTCGGTGGTAGACCGGAAGCGCCGGAAACCAGCCTGGGTAGCAGGGTATTGGTCACGCCTCCAGGGTAAGGGACAGCCGCAAGGCGACCATCGCCTCCATAACCTTGCAGGCGCAACATGTCAGGGAAATGGGGCGATAGTTCGACGGGAGTGAGGGGTCTTTATCGGGCTTCGGGATGGGACGACGATGGACTCACGCCACCGGTCCGGGAATGAACCTCCAACCAAATCCGGTTATAGAGGTCCAGTAAAAAGCTAAGAGCCGCGGGTGGAGGTGCCGTAACAAGTCATAGGGGATATTCAGGGCCGGGGGCGGAGGAGCGTCGGGGGCGGAGGGCCTCCCGAAGCTCTGTCATGCGGAAGAGGTGATTATAGGGGTCATCCCTATGAGGTGGAAAATCCGGTGGGTCGCGGCGGGAGTGGGGGGAATCGGAACTGGAGATGGCTGCGAAGTGCGCCGCGAGTGCGTTCGCGACGGCCTCCGGATCGGATACGAACTCGTCGTCCCCGACCCGAAGCACCGGGGGTCGAGGGGGGACCCGGGTCCCCTCAAAACTACGCACCTTGCGCCAAACAGTCGAGGAGGAGATCCCGGACACGTAACTCCGCCAGGAGGTACGCCGGGCTAGTTTCAGGACCCGACGGGCCACTGCCTTCAGGCGCTGAAACGCCATCTTGTGCTCCGGCTGGCGGGTCCGGTAGAAGCGACGGCCGGCCCGGCGCCGCTCCCGAACGGCCTGGGAGCACTCTGGGGTCCACCATGGGACGCTGCGCGGCCTGGGGGAGCCAGAGGTACGGGGGATGCAACCGGCGGCAGCCGAGAGGATCTTACTCTCGAGGAAGGCGAGGGCCTCACTAACGGAGGGAAAGGCTGGAATTGATGGCGAGATCGCTGTGCACCTCGCGTATGAGGCCCAGTCTGCTCGGGCGAACAGCCAGCGCGGGCGGAAAGTGGTGGGGGGGGAGACGGGTCGGGGTAAGACACACTGGGAAATGGTCACTGCCGGAAGAATCCGGCAGGACCTCCCAGGTGAACTCCGTCACGATATCGAGGGAAACCAGGGAAAGGTCGATACAGGTGAAACTGTCATGGGCCGAGTGGAAGCAGGTTGGGGAGCCATCGTTCAGAAAGGTGAACTCGAGCTCGTCCATAAGGGAGAGAAGGGTCCCGGAGAGAAAGGTGGAGCAAAACGTCCCCCCAGGCCGGGTCCCGACTGTTGAAGTCCCCGAGAAGCAGAAAAGGGCGGGGAAGCTGAAGAATTAGGTCACGGAGAGAAGCGGGTGGAGGGCGTACGTTAGGGGAGAGGTAAAGAGAGCAGACCGTAGCTGGCGCCCCAAAGAAAGGCGCACGGCCACAGCTTGCAGGAGAGTACGGAGGGAGGGGGCGGAAAGGGACGGAGCGGTGTACGAAGACCGCGGAGCCCCCTGCCCGCCCCATCGAGAGGCGGGGAAGGGAGCCCGCAGTAGCCGGACACTCGAGGGAGGGAACGGGATCCCAGAAACGTCTCCTGAAGGCAGAAACACGCCGGACACCTGGAGGCCAGGAGAGAGGAGAGACTCTCGAGGCCTACCAGGAGCCCGCGGATGTTCCACTGCAGGAGCGAGGTATAGGGAGGGGTAGGAAAGTCTGCGAAAAGGATGGTTATGGGGTGGGTGGGCCGATCGGGCTGCCCGAGATTAACAAGGGGATTGGAAAGCCCCGGGGTCCAACGGGGGACGCCGAACGAGGGCGAAGGCGAGGGTCACCCCGACGAGGGGGCGATGTGGAACCAGACGCCGGCAAGTCCTCCAGAAGAGGAGTCACCCGGACATCCGGGGGAGAGCGATGCATAGAAGGGGATGCGAGGGGTATCCAGAAGGCCCCTCCCTTCCCCGGAGGTGCAGGGAGGCAGGACTACGAGGGGGAGTGGAAAATGATACCTCACCCGGAGGTACAGGTAGGTCGAGGAGAGAGATGGGGCGGGTCAAGCGCGGGGGCGTGCACGTCCCACCCACGCCGACCAGGCGGGCGAGTTCCCCCTCCAGTGGGTCCATCGATCGGGCCGGAGGGATGTATCTCAGCCCCCACCACGAGGGCCGTCGAGGACCTCAGGGGGGAGCGTTCATAACGGTTGCGCAGTGGGGACGGTGAGGACACCGGGGCGGTAGAGCGAAGGGGGCGTTTGTGTTTGGGAGAGGAAGGTGATGCGAGGCCTATGGCCTCGAACCTTTCGGGGTCGCTAATGGCGCGGCGCTTACGGCCCTTACCCCTCCGTCGTGCGGCCCACATGGGTGACGGCGGGTCACGATCCGGAATGGGGGTGGCCGAAGGCGCCGGTGGAGAGGGCGTAGAAGGGGCAGGGGGGGTTGCCGACGAAGCATCGGCGTTCGCGGAGGGAGCACGTGGGGACGCGCTGGTAGTACGGGGAGCCGCGGTAGGAGTCCGCTGGGTGGCAGAGGATGGACTGGGAGTAGCGGACACGGTGGGTGGAGGCGCGTTGGGAACCGCCGGTGAGGACGGGGTCTGGGCCGGCGGCGGCCGGGAACGGAGAGCCTCGGCGTCCGAGGTACCACGCCGGGCCTCGCAGCCACGCAACCGGTCCCGCGCCTCCCGAGCGCTGAGAAACTCTGATGAACAGAGGGCCCGAACCTCCCTCTCAAAGAGGAAGGACGGGCAAGAGCGGGATGAAGCAGGGTGTGGTCCATGGCAGTTGGTGCAGGAAGGCGGAGTAGTACAGGGCAAGGGGTGGGGAGGGCCGCCGCAGCGGACACACAACGGGGCCGGCTGACGGCAAGAGCTGCTCACGTGGCCAAACCTATTGCACTGAAAACAGCGCGTAGGATCTGGCACGTATGGTCGTACCGAGAATTCGCACGCTCGTCTCTCACCAAAGCCCCAGAATACCGAAACGGGGGGCACCAGTGAGTCGAAAGTGAGGAGCAGGCGAGGAGAAGGGGCGGTTGGGGATCGCGATCTGTCGGGAAAGCGGTACACACTCACAACACCCTGGGAGGCGAGGTCAATCTGGAGGTCTTCCACCGGGATAGGTAGAAGACGAGCAGCGTAGATTGTGCCCTGGCACTGATTGAGGCGGGGGTGGGGGACACCGTGATCCCGCAGCCCAGGACATTGGGGATAGCGAGCAGAGAGGAGGTTTCGACAGAGGAACGCGACCTTATCAGAATGGAGCCATCCCTCTGAGGCCGAAGGTCAAACGAGCCGTCCCCGTCACCCCATGGATCGCTCGAAAGAGGCGTTCATGGTTAGTGGGGAGGGGCTTGGAGGAGGAGGGGCGGAGGACGAGGAACTTGTCCACCGTCATAAGGCCGAGCGAAGCCGTCGGGCCAAACACCACCGGTACTTCGAGGGAGGGGAGACGAGAAAGGCGGACGGCGACGTCGGGTCCCACGTCCCCCAGGGGCCGAGGGGGCCGGGGGCGATGAGGCCCGACCGGAGTGGGAGGCGACCGGGGCCGCGGGCTTCCCACCTGGGGCGAAAAAGCAGGTGGGTCCCTATCGGGACGTGGAATATGGGGGGATCCAGGGGTCGGGGGGTCCACTGCAGGTCCATCCGCCACTGGCGGGGGTCGGGCAGCGGCGCCACGAGCCTGGGGAAGAGGAGGTGTCGGCAAGAAGAGCAGACGGGGTGGGCGAGGGCTGCCGACTGCCCTTACCAGACCCAAGGTCCAAAGAGGTAGTCAGAGGGAGGTCAGATGCACAAGCCGGGTCGTCAACGAGGTCCATTAGATTTGTAAATGTTTCCATAAATTTTTTTTTTATTTTTGTTTCGCGCTCGGGGCCGCGGGGAACCGATTACCCTGGGCCCAAGGGGACCAAGCGCATGCCGGCGGGGGATGGGTGCCTCGTCCCATGTAGGTACCCCCGTTTCAAAAGGGGCCCTTGCAGCGTCGAAAGTTCTCCCCCGTCGGCAGCAAAGACCAAGGCCCCCCAGGGTCCCAGGCCCGGGCACCCTACCAGCCAACTTAGTCAGGCCCCGGCCATGGGAGCGAGACCCCCAGCGACCAGCCCCGCAGCCCACAGGGCGCGCGAAGTGAACAGAGAAAGCAGAAAAAACAGAGGGGGCAAGGAAGAGGGGAAAGAGGGGAAGACAGGAAAGAGGGGGCTGTAGGATAGCAGGGTATGCTAAAAGTCTACTTCGCAACCGGGCGGGGGACCCGGCAGGGCCCCCAGCCGCGGCTGACCCCCCCTCGCCACATGGAGGCAGGAGCCCGCGGGCGATCCACCCCAGAAAGACCGCCCGCGGGGAGGGGGATTATATATTAAATTATATATATATATATATATACATATACACACATTTAACTGCAATGACCACGCAGTATATTAATGTATAGAACGACGTAAGTATAGAGGAGCGTTCTGCACACGAGAAGAGAAATATATATATATAAAACCAGAAGTACCGAAATACATCTTCGTGTATTTAGAAGTACACCTCGTCAGGGAATGATAAGGTGTACTTCTGAATACACGAAAGGCCTCGGAATCATTTTTCTTTTTCCTTGTGGGTTTACATCATTCATTCATTTCACGTGTTTAATTGTGAAATTTATCCCATATATATATATTAGTGGCCAAAAACTACAGGCCAGTGTCGCTTACATCTCATCTCACCAAAATACAGTGTGTCCGTAAAGTCATGGTGGGATTTTAAATAGCTATATTATTGCAACGAAACATGATAATGAGATAAAAAAAAGGCAAATTGAAGAACAACTCTAAAAGAATAACTTTATTTAACGTAGTTCGATATGGGCTCCTCTGGTAGCTCTGCAGACATCTAGGCGGTGATTCAATTCCAGCCACACACGCCCAAGAACATCAGGAGTGACGGATGCGATAGCTTCCGTGATTCGCTCGTGCGAGTGATGAATATCCCTAATGGGTACACTGTACACGCTTTGCTTGACGTAACCCCAACAAATAAAAGTCCAAAGGTGTCAGGTCCGGAGAGCGGGAGGCCATGGCTTCCATCCTCCTCTTCCTATCCATCTCTGTGGAAATTTTCATTAAGGAATTCTCGAACAACGTTGGCATAGTGCGGAGGAGCACCATCTTGCTGAAAGATGACATTATTGTCAATAAATTGGGGTACTGCAAAATGTTCCAACATAGCGAGGTAGTTGTGTGACGTCACAGTGGGTTCCGCGAAGAAAAATGGGCCAATCACTCGATCTCGTGCTAGAGCACACCACACATTAACTTTCGGGCTATTACGCTCATGTTCAACATAGGCATGTGGACAGCCTAGACTAACTACGAGATAAAGGTTAAGCTTAGCCTAGACTAACTACAAGATACAACTTTGAGAGTTGTTCTTAAATTTGGCATTGTTTCATCTCATTATCATGTTTCGTTGCAATAATATAGCTATTTAAAATCCCACCATGACTTTACGGACACACTGTATTTGAAAGAATAGTTAGACAGAAAATCTGACTTTTTGGAAACTCAAAAAAAATTCAATGATAACCAACATGGGTTTCGGTCAGGCAGATCATGCCTATCACAATTAATGGAACACTACAACATTACTGATGCACTTGAAAGTAATGAAAACTATGATGTAATATACACAAACTTTGCCAAAGCGTTCGACAAGTGTGATCATGGAATCATAATACACAAACTGAAATAATGGGAATAATAGGAAAAGTAGTGAAATGGATATATAATTTCCTTAGTGAGCGGCGGCAAGTCATGACAGTACAAGGAGTATGTTCATCAGAATCAGAGGTCCTCAGCTCAGTACCACAAGGAACAGTACTAGCTCGACTACTCTTCATAATCATGCTAACTGACATAGATAAGGACGTTACCAGAGACAGCACAGTAACATCCTTTGCCGATGACACAAAGATCAGTAGAAAAATAGGAAACCCAAAAGATATAGGATCTCTACAAACCGACATGAACAGAATCTACAAGTGGACGAAAGACAACAATATGAAGTTTAACACTGAGAAATTTCAGCTGTTAAGGTACGGAAAAAGAGAAGACCTAAAATCCATGGAATATTATACCCCAAATGAACAGGAAATTCAGAGAAATTCTAGAGCAAAAGATTTATGGGTTGGAATGACTGATGATGCGAAATTTGAAACACAAAATAAGATAGCAGTAAACAGAGCAAAGCGAATAACTAGGCAGATACTGAGAACCTTTAAAGTTTAAACGAAGGGATAGGAATGTAATGATTCCTCTTCTGAAAACCCTGATCATACCCAAATTGGAATACTGCTCAGTCCTAACATGCCCATATAAAAAAGAAGACATTAGACAGCTAGAAGGGATTCAGAGAAGCTTCACAGCCAAGATCAAGGGGTGCAAAGAACTAAATTACTGGGAAAGGTTACGCGAACTAAACCTATATTCACTAGAAAGGAGAAGAGAGAGATACACCATCATTTACACTTGGAAAATAGTGGAGAAACTAGTCCCTAATCTTACTCTGAACCCTGTATCTCCCCAAACAGCGGTGGAAAGTAGAAAAGGAAGATTGTGTCGTGTTCCAAAATTAAAGGCGAGACAGGGAACATCCTTAACCCTGAAAGAAAATAGTTTTGTTGCGAGAGGACCAAAACTGTTTAATCAGCTGCCCAAAGACCTAAGGAGCACGAATGGTGTTGCAGTGAACATCTTCAAAAGAAGATTAGACGCCTGGCTCAGAACAATCCCCGATGAGCCGGGCGTACCTGGCTATGTGAGGTGGAGAGTACAAGAAACCAACTCGCTACTTCACCAGGCCAACTCGAGAGGAGGGGCGACAAGCTTGACCTTCGTGAAATGAGGAATCATCGCACGGAACCTTTGAAAAGGTGAAAGGTATATATATATATATATATATATATTACCACAGACCGTGCATGGAACAAGGATCTCTTCTGGGAAAATTAAATCCACTTAGTCCGAATAAGTAATGGTAAAGTAATAAAAGTTTCTTAAGGGACCATTCTGAGTTGTATTATATATATATATATATATATATATATATATATCAGAAAAGAAGAATTACCAAAAAATTAACATTTTAAATTCTACGAAGTATAAGAGTACACATTCTAGAATATTTCCTTCAGTTGTCTCTGCTTTCTGATAGAACTTTTAAGGTTCCCAATTAATACTATGACTATTTGTATACATATAGTTAAAGAATGTATTAGAATTATTGGCGGTTCTACAAGCATATTTATGCTCCTTTACTCTGATATTAAAATGTTAACAGTTTGACGCATATACGCCAAATCATAGCGCTTACATCCAGTAAAGTACACACACTCAACCACATTATCTGAGCTGTTTTTTAATTAGAGGAGATTTAATAGCGTTTTTTATAAATAAAAACTAGGTTAATTACGATTGTTTTAAGTCAAATCGGAAGGTGTTTAAAGTTTAAGAAGACTAAGAATACTTTTAAGATTAAACTCTTTATGGATTATACCGTTATTATATCTCTTCTTTTTAGCTTTGATTAAACAATTTTCTAGAAATGAAAGAGGAGAGCATAGTTTACTATACTGACGTTCATAATAATGCAGAACTTGGAATTAAAAAATTCAGGGCTAACAACTCTTAAAACTTTAAGAAACATTGAAGAGGTAATGGTCAGAACAATAGGTTTACAGAAGGCTTCAAATTTGAATCGGTCCAAGCACCTACGAATCTTTCGATAGATCCAAAAATTATGGTTTTATGCTTTTGCTATTATCTTTTTCAGCGGTAAATTTTTTACATGAAACTGAAATATTGCGTTTACCAAGGAATTCATCAACATCCAAATTATCAGGCCAGAGACATCTGTATATTGATACCGCTGAGCATAGAACGAACGAACAAACAAACAAACATCATCATCATCATCCCCTACATATAAAAATAAGATAAAAATTGAAGACTACATCGATTATCTTCAGTATTATATACTACAAGAATTTTCGTGTGACAGAAGTAGAATATTGAAGGCGAACTATAAATTATAAGTCGGATAATTAATTTCACGAGATAGCACAAACAATATCTACATCATCTGAACCAGTGTTCCTGAACAGCCGGTCCGCGGAAGGAAAGCTACCGGTCCGATTATATGACGATTATCGAGACAACGCAACGAAACAGGCTTGATGTGCGTGACAATCTGCGCCTTGTACTGACGAAAACAGAGCCTCGTATCAACAAACTTGTGAGAAAGATGCAAGCACACGTTTCTCACTGAACACACAAATGTTGCATTTAAAATAAATCAATAAACTTGCCGTTGTGAAAATGTTTTCCTTTCTGCAAATGCATACGTCTGTGTAAGCCTATGCATTGTTTGTTTTTAAGTTTGTGCATGCTATTATCAACAACGATTATTCTTCCTTTGTATTTTAACTCTTTCGGTATTATATGTTTGTCTTTGAAGTTCTGTAAAATTTATGTGAACGTGTGTACGTAAAGTTGAATTCATAAGTGTACGTGTGCTATTATCACTTTTGATTATGATTTGCCAATGCTGTATTGTCTTTTTATTTTTCATGTTATTATACAATTATGAGCAAATAAACAACTTATTAAAATTCATTCCTTGACTAATGTTGTTCACGTTATCGTTAATCGTTTTTTATTTATTAAAATATTATTGTATAAAGCTATTAGAGATGAATGACGTGGTGAAGTATAAATCTTGAGTGAAGTATCAATTGATGATCCGCGGTATTTTGTAGCTGATATTTGCCGGTCCCTGTTGGGTAGAAATTTAAGAACTACTGGTTCCCAATCTCGATCCAGGATCCAGCCAAGAAGATCAAGCAGGTATATTTGTCGGACACCACCATTCAACGGCGAATTCTGGATTTCAGTGACGACATTGAAAAGCAAGTTGCTGCTGCAATTCAACTCACATTCGTTCAGTACATTGAAGAAGGAAGTTTGAAGGCGAAATTACTGTTCTGCAAGCCACTGCAAACCACAGCAAAGGCCCAAGATATTTTCGACATCGTCGGCAGCTACTTTCGATTCCATGAATCGACTGGGAGCGCCTCGTATCCTATACCACTGACGGAGTGCCAGCTATGATGGGAAAGAAAACCGGCATGATCGTGCTCTTCATTGCGTCGGAAACCACTGCTGCCCTTACAGACAAGTGTTATCTTCGAAGTCGTTGCCCACGGAAATGACAAGTCTTCAGTGACGTCGTTCGTGCGATCAACTTCATCAAACCAAGCGGAAGTAACTCCCGGCTGTTCACACAATTGTGTGAAGCAGCAGCCAAATATGCAAAGCTGCTTTTTTTTCACGGTTGTCGGATGGCTGTCTGAAGGAAACGCATTTCCCCGTGTTTTTGAGTTGCTTAGCCAACTGGTAGACTTTCTTGAGAGTAAGAACCATCGCCTGGTAGGGTTCTTTCAAAGCGATAACTTCTCAGCGAAGCTGGGTTACCTTGCCGCCTTGAACACCGTCAAAAAGTCTCTCTAAGGGTGAGACACCATCCTGTTTGAGGACAGTGACAAACTTTCCGCGTCGACGAGTTGAACGCGAGTAATCTCTCGACAACTACAGTACCTGGAAACTGCGGGCTTGGGGTGTACTTTTCAAGAGGTCATCGTTCAGCACATCGAAGACCTAAAAGACCACATACCAAAGTATTTTGATGAAGGCATCTCTACATTAAGAAGAAAGCAGTGGGTACCATTTCTGTTTGCGACTGGCACGGCAGACCTCATCCAGGATGAGGACTTCCACTTGAAGGAAGAATTTATTTCTCTCCAGCCAGATTCAACTCTGCGGGTGGAATTTGGGGAACTATCACCGGCTGAGTTTTGGATCCACCGCCTGTAAAACTATCCGCGCCTTTCCAAGGAAGCAATTTCCTTGCTTGTGGCCTTCCAGACGACGTGGGAGTATGAGGCTGCTTTCAGCCAAATCGGTGTCATGAAAACCAAACTCAGGAACAGATTAAACGTTTGCTATAGAATGAAACAAGATCTTTGGGTCTCATTTTTATCATATATATATATATATATATATATATATATATATATATATATATATATATATATATATATAGATATATATATATATATATATAATATATATATACAGTATATATATATATATATATACTCAGAATGGTCCCCTGAGAAACTTTTATGTTACACACAAATCGTGTATGGAACAAGGGAATGAGAAAATTAAATCCACTATAGTTCGACTAAGTAATGGTAAATGACAAATACTATAGCTTTTCTTTCTCAAGATGGAAGGCCTAACGTGGGCAACGAGTCACTCGCAAACAGGACCCAAAATATAGCTTCCCTCACCAGCTATCTGCCAAGCAGATAGGATCGAGCTTCAGGACAGAATCTAGGGTTTACACAGGATGTAGCAGAACAAAATCGAACTGCATAAGGTCGCTTCCATATAAAGGTATAACAGTTCGAGCTTACGCATGTCTATTTAATTCATGTTAAGTTACTTTAAATTAGTTTAGATTAGGTTAGGTTATGTTGCTCATTTTCAATTAATATCCAAAGTACATGTAGGGTGTCCATAAAGTCGCGCATCATAGGAAACTACGTTTATTTTGTTTATTTATTTATTTATTTATTTATTTTGTTTTATGTTTGTTTGTTCGAAATGATTCCCACCAATCTCAAAACATGTTTATAGACGAAAAAGCAGGTTTCTTTGAATGTTCCTCAACATATTTGGCCTGACCGAGACATAAATAAATAGACATCGCTTATGTTCCTATATGCATAACTTTATGGACACCCTGTAGATTAGTCACTTTCGGTTGAAATATTGAAGAAACTTTTCACATTCATTTTTTAAATTATAAAATGAGAGAATCGACATTAAGTGGAATTGGAATAATATCGACATGTACAGTATAAGAACGAATGTCAACTTTATGAAATTTGATAATGTGCATGTAATTCATTGAACATATTACTTCACTCTCTGTGTTACCATCATCAACCCAAGAAAAACCCCGTTTCTTTGAAAAAACCCACCGTATCCAAGAATTTTGTATTTATTTATTTTTCCACGAAACAAAATGAAAAAAATTGGAATTTCCTTTTCTTTCGGGAAAACAATTTTCTTCCCTTATCTGCTATTAAAAATGATATACTTCTGCACAATACTTTATATATATATATATATATATATATATATATATATATATATATATATATATATATATATATATATATATATATATATATACACACTGTATATGAAACAATACATTTCAGATGTTTATTAAACTAAGGAAACTTAATAATAATAATACGTTTTATCAACTCCTAAAGTGAATTACACGACATTTACTATTCACCAATATTGGTGCCCATTTTAGTATTTATATTTGCTAAAATATGTTTATTGGGGTCCTAAATACATTATTATTGTAGGAACTAACAAGTTACAAAATCATGGCTAAGTTTAAGAAAGAGAAAAGCAAACTGGATTGGTTTAAATAATTGTTAAACTTTTTTATACCCTGGAGTAAACTTTAAAATATTTATATGGGCGCAGAAGGGAATGGGGATGAGCAACATTCTAAGGACTTCTCAGGAACTATGACAGTAAGTCTGTAACAGCAACAAATTGTTACAGTTCCTAAAGCTTTGCTGTGGCCTAACTTGTAAGAATTACATTGCTAATGATTCAAATTCAGTTTATTGAAGTTGTATTATTAAATTTATAACCTTATAGCTTAAAATTAAATGTGTAATTCTTTCATACAATAGGCATATAAGCAGTACTGGGGGAGAGGGGATACGCGGCCATACGACGTATCCCCACCCTAAAATTTCAGGTACGCCGTACAGCTAAGAGTAGAACCCTGACCATACGTCACTGCAACGATTTTAAACCCACTTCCAATTGTCGAATTGTTATAAAACATACATTCAGTGGTGGGCAAAAAGTAATCGATTACAAACAAAAATTACTAATGTCTGAAAAGTAACTAAAAGTATAAAGTAGAAATTACTTCTCTATATAATATAATTAATTCAGAGAAGTAATTTCTACTTTATACTTTGTTACTTTTCAGACATCAGTAATTTTTATTTGTAATCGATTACTTTTTGCCTACCACTACATACATCATTCTATTCAGCGTCATATGCTTAGTAATGCAAACGACTTTCAGAACAATAGGTCAAATATCTTGACATCAAGTCAGAAAAGGTTAAAATTTTAACATTGCAGCGTATGGGCAAAGAAAACGTTACCATTACAACACTGCATATAACCCCTATCAAGTTGGCGAAGTTAGACCTAGATAAGAGCCCTTGCCAAGAGTTGAACCTACCGTAGTAATTCGGTAATTGTAGTATTAACTAAGGCAAGCCTCGTTAATTTGGATCTCTGACAACCTAAGTAAAATTTAGGTTTATTATGTGCAACTATATTATATATATAAGTATATATATACTGTACACGTATATATATATATATATATATATATATATATATATATATATATATATATATATATATATATAAAGTGAACTTACGAGTTCAGGATTGTAGTTTAAGAGAGCCGTGGCTGGGGCATCTTCGCCTATCGCTGACACAAAGAGAGGACGCAAGTTGAGCCTCGTCAGGGCATCCGCAATGTTTCGTCCAACACCTCCGAAGCTTTGAATCAGTTTGCCCTTGTGGGTCTTTCCATTAAGCTGAAAGGAAGAGAGACAATGAAATATCAGCTTATTATTATTTATATTAAGGTGACCAAAATGAATTCAGGTATCCTCCCTCAAATCACTGACACTAAATTTGCAAGACATATAAATACTCAGGGCACAATCTGGTGGAAACAAGATTTCTGGATACGACTCTTCCAGTGTAGGGATAACCATAGAAGCTAAGATTCAATCGGCTTCATTTACACCAAATGTGGAGAGTAGGAGTGGTGGCGTTTTGCGGTTCTTTAACCTCCTTCGTAATATTTAAGGTCATACGACGGAGGGGACCTACGCCTTTACGTGGAATCCGAACCACGGGTCACTACATCATCTGAACGCGGAGGACTGCCATCTATCCACCTACTACCCAGACCCTGTGTCGCTTAACTTTTGCTGGTCTGACAGGAAGGGGTGTCGAAACTTGGCCACGACGTATCCCTTGTACAGTAAGAAGAATTTATGAACTGTTGGCTAAATGTTAAATCAACGTCGTATTGAAGGGAATATTTCAACAAATTATTAATGTCCATTACTATTGTTTACTAATTATTAATTTCTTGTGTGTAAGCTAGTATTAAAAACACATTTAAACACTTATCTCTCCTGTATAATATTTGTTTCTTTGTATGATATTGGTATAGTGCCTTTGATGGCGACCTTGCATTTGTCATGTCAGTAGTGATAATTTAAGATTAATAAGGTACATATTTTAACTATTAATAATACTTATTTACTTATTTATTTATTTATTTATTTACTATTAATTAATAACAACTAGCTGTTTGATAATAAAAACCCACTTTAATAGACAGAGTTTATTTCCACAACAGTTTCGATGCCCACTGGCATCCTCTTCGGGTGGATACAGATTCGTTTTTCTGTATCCACCCGAAGAGGATGCCAGTGGGCATCGAAACTGTTGTGGAAATAAACTCTGTCTATTAGAGTGGGTTTTTATTATCATATTTTGACATTCACGTAGAAAAGTGAAGTTTTTTTGCATTAACTAGCTGTTTATTTTTAATAAGAGCCCAGTAAAGCCTAAAGCTTAAGGGACAAATTAAATAAAATAGTCGAGCTTCACAATTATTCATGTCATTATAAATTGTAAAACAAATGTATTTATTTTATTATTAATAAAGGTTATTCAATTCAATTCAATTCAATATGTTTTAACAAAAGTTTCTCAAGGGAGAAGCCGAGTTTAGCGAATAAATTGGGCCTCACATGATTGACAAAAAAGTAACTTTTTTACACTTCAAAGTAAAAAAAAAAAAAAGAACTGATAATTAACATTTTTTAAGGAAATTAACAAACAATAAACTACATTTTTTCTACTTTAAGACGATACTAAAGCTCACACAACATGGCTGTTTGTTACCGGTTTTCACCACTGAATCGTACCCTGCGTAAAACCGACTGGAGCCATTTACGGCAACAGTCGACGTTTGAAAATATGAAAATCTTGTCGCTGAATAATGATTAATACATTCAATACATTTTCAAAACCCGATTGTTGCTGATTAATATGTGAACGGCTGTGATCGGTTTTAAGGGGGGCACGATTCAGCGGTGAAAAACGGAATCTGCGTGTAATATGCGCTTAACGTTTCTCTCTAGTTGTACGTCGTACTGAAGAATTTTCAGAGGAAATAGACGAAATTTTAATTTGAAAAATATTCACAACCCCCCCCCCCCGTTTAATTACACAATGAAAGTAGTAAGTCTGAGCTATAAACGATCTGAACAAACATAAAACTTTTAGCACATCAGCCCCCTAAGTCAGGGAACCAAGGCTGAATAGATAAATGCCTTCCTCTTCTCCATAATCTGATGAAGGTCAATATATAATCATCAGTCAATGGACACCATATATATATATATATATATATATATAATATTTAGGAGAAATCCAATGACAAGGAGAAATGTAAATGCCATGAAAAGTCTTCTTTAATGCAACGTTTCGAGCAATACGCTCATCTTCAGGCTGTTTAATAACAATGTGAAATTAAAATCAATATTGAATGAAAAACAAACAGAAAATTTCTATAACCTATTCATGAAGACAAATTTTAAAGACTGAGAAAAGAGGGTTAAATTCTAAGTTATACAGATTTACATATAAAAATTAAGAAGCTATTTTTAAATACATATAGTAAATGTGAAATTAATACACTGGAAAAATTAACAATAGTACACTGGAATAATGAAACTAACTACCTTACACTGCAGTTTCCGAGGCTAACTGAATTGAACAGAGGCAATACGGGAAAACAAGAGATGGCGAGGGCGATTGGGGAAGGGGGGATTATAAGGAATTGGGGAAGGAGGAGGGATCATAGCAAATTGAGGGGACGGCAGATGAGTCAACATTTAGACTCGGGACAATGTTTTGATGAAAAGCGATTCCAAAATTCTTAGTGAGTTGGGACAAGTATTACAACCAAGAATTTTAAAATTGTCTAAAGTGACATCAGTTTTACATTCTATGCTGTGTTCGCGAATCCTCGAAACTTCTTTAGTTTTTAAAATTTTACCTGTTCGGCCACTTATTCCCATATGCGAATAAAATCTAGCCCTGAGAGAGCGAACAGTGCTGCCAATGTAATTCCCAAGGAGACACCTAGGGCAGGTAAATAAATATACAACACCGCTACGCAACGAGTCAGGGGTTCGATCCTTCGCTGAGAAAAAGCTACCTAAAGACGTTTTATTAATAAATATGATGCGGAAATCATATGAAAAAATTTCTTTAACAATTTTGTAAATTTAAGCTTAAATTCCTTATTCAAAGGACCCATTTCAGGTACCAAGAAATATTTTATATCCTTCGGCACTGTAATACATGGAAGTTGAGGGCTATAAACACTATTTAAGAAGGATCTAATTAGTTTGTCTACATATTGAACAGGAAAACTATTATTAGTAAAGTATGATCTTAGATTATTAAATTCATCATTAAGTAAGGTAAAACTAGAGGTCAAATTATATCCTCTGAACAGGAGAGTTTTAATACAAGACATCTTATAGTTGAAATCAGTAAAACTAAAAAAATTCATGCCCAAACCAGTGAAAGTGGGTTTCCTGTAAACTGATGTAGTAATAGAATCACCGTTTTTCGAAATTAAAAGATCTAAGAAGGGGAGGGAGCCATTTTGCTCAGTTTCCATTGTATACGTTATATTGGGGTGCAAAGAATTTAGGAAGTTAAAGAATTGTTGCGCTTGTACCGCATTATCAAAGACTGCTGTCTCATTTTAAGGAACTTTTAGAATTGGTCTTCAAACAATGCTATTTCACTTTCAACAATAAGGTTTACCAACAAATTGATGGAGTAGGGATGGGATCACCTGTCGGACCGTTAGCAGCTGATTTTTTTATGACTCATTTAGAAAGTGTAATTTTTAGACAATCTCCCACTCATCTCAAGCCAATTTTCTATCGACGCTTCGTTGATGATTCGATAGCAGTCTTTGATAATGCGGTACAAGCGCAACAATTCTTTAACTTCCTAAATTCTTTGCACCCCAATATAACGTATACAATGGAAACTGAGCAAAATGGCTCCCTCCCCTTCTTAGATCTTTTAATTTCGAAAAACGGTGATTCTATTACTACATCAGTTTACAGGAAACCCACTTTCACTGGTTTGGGCATGAATTTTTTTAGTTTTACTGATTTCAACTATAAGATGTCTTGTATTAAAACTCTCCTGTTCAGAGGATATAATTTGACCTCTAGTTTTACCTTACTTAATGATGAATTTAATAATCTAAGATCATACTTTACTAATAATAGTTTTCCTGTTCAATATGTAGACAAACTAATTAGATCCTTCTTAAATAGTGTTTATAGCCCTCAACTTCCATGTATTACAGTGCCGAAGGATATAAAATATTTCTTGGTACCTGAAATGGGTCCTTTGAATAAGGAATTTAAGCTTAAATTTACAAAATTGTTAAAGAAATTTTTTTATCATACTGATTTCCGCATCATATTTATTAATAAAACGTCTTTAGGTAGCTTTTTCTCAGCGAAGGATCGAACCCCTGACTCGTTGCGTAGCGGTGTTGTATATTTATTTACCTGCCCTAGGTGTCTCCTTGGGAATTACATTGGCAGCACTGTTCGCTCTCTCAGGGCTAGATTTTATTCGCATATGGGAATAAGTGGCCGAACAGGTAAAATTTTAAAAACTAAAGAAGTTTCGAGGATTCGCGAACACAGCATAGAATGTAAAACTGATGTCACTTTAGACAATTTTAAAATTCTTGGTTGTAATACTTGTCCCAACTCACTAAGAATTTTGGAATCGCTTTTCATCAAAACATTGTCCCCGAGTCTAAATGTTGACTCATCTGCCGTCCCCCTCAATTTGCTATGATCCCTCCTCCTTCCCAATTCCTTATAATCCCCCCTTCCCCAATCGCCCTCGCCATCTCTTGTTTTCCCGTATTGCCTCTGTTCAATTCAGTTAGCCTCGGAAACTGCAGTGTAAGGTAGTTAGTTTCATTATTCCAGTGTACTATTGTTAATTTTTCCAGTGTATTAATTTCACATTTACTATATGTATTTAAAAATAGCTTCTTAATTTTTATATGTAAATCTGTATAACTTAGAATTTAACCCTCTTTTCTCAGTCTTTAAAATTTGTCTTCATGAATAGGTTATAGAAATTTTCTGTTTTGTTTTTCATTCAATATTGATTTTAATTTCACATTGTTATTAAACAGCCTGAAGATGAGCGTATTGCTCGAAACGTTGCATTAAAGAAGACTTTTCATGGCATTTACATTTCTCCTTGTCATTGGATTTCTCCTAAATATTAAATTGAAGCTCTGTAGAAGCAACCCGCATGATTATATATATATATATATATATATATATATATATTATATATATATATATGAGGCGTTTTTATAGGGTAGGCAGGGTAGGCTTTGCTTGACCATTAATTTTGTCAAACTTTAGAAGCATAAATATATCAATATAAATATATAAATTAGCGCAATTAGACAAAATCTGTCGATCGCGCCCTCTTAATCTAATATCATATGATTTCTTTTTTTCATATTAGCTATTACAACCTAAAACGCCCTGCCTACCTTGAATGTATAATATAAATTCAACTGGTGTGGCGGATTTGATATATGCCATTTTTAATACGGAGTAAATGTACATATAGTCAGCGCGCGGACTTTTCTACTAAACGATACATTTTGCACGCTTACGCTCATTATCAAGCCATCCCGTATGAAGAAATATGAGAAACTACGATTTGGGGGGGGGTAAAGGAAGAAGATTGATAGGCGAATGGTGTATGACGTCACAAGGGGATGGGAGGGGGTGTAATGTAAACCAAAGTTTGCTATTAAAAAACTTAAAAGATCTTGATGTGTGCGACTCATTTGATCAAGTGTTTCAGTTAGGAGCATTGATGAAAACCGTTTCTGTAACATCAAGCAGCACAGAAAGGTCATTTTCGTGCTTAAAAAGAATAAAATCCTATTTACGAAATATAATGGGCCATGAAAGACTAAATGAATTGGCAAGAATTTAAATTGAAAAAGAATTATTATTATCCCTGCGTGATAGTGAAGAACTATATGACAAAACAATTGAACATTTTGCTAAAAAAGATAGAAAAATAAAGCTACACTATAAGTAATGAAAAATTGCAATGCATTGGAATCTTAACTGCGGTAAGTACCCTTATATACATATATAGTTATAATTATATACCTTTATTGAAATAAATAAAATATATATATGAAAATTATTTCACGAAAGTAACAGGTGAGAAATATTTATGATGAAAAACCACGAAGGAAAGGAAACACAGAATGGTGCTCAAGCGCTTTCGTCTAATGACATCCTCAGGTGTTCCTGAGGATGTTATTAGACGAAAGCGCTTGAGCACCATTCTGTTTCTGTTCCTTCGTGGTTTTTTCATTACATATACACACGCATATATATATATATATATATATATAATACAACTGTAGTCGTCAGAGGCTTTTGCAAACAACCTATGCAATATACCGTCAACAATTAGGGATCTTTTCCGTTCTACCCCAGCAACAATTTCTAGTGTAGTTTTACTTGCTGAATTCAATAATATATATTTTATTTTGGAGAAAGTATTCGTGCTTTAATTAGTTATGGTTATAATTATTCATTTTTTTCTCTCTTTTGTAGATATTGTTATGGATGATAAATGGAATTTCATAAACATAGTTAAGGAAATAACGTTCTACCCCAGCCTTCTTTAGTTAACCTTATAAGGCTAACTAACGAAAATATCACGACCTAACCTAACCAATCGTCAAGGGTGTACAGTAGGGTGGATCGATTTTACATTTGTTTCGATTTCCATATTCTAATAGAGACAAAAACTTGCGCATGCATGGGAAAATAGCCTCTGCAAAATCTTAGCTTAATAGGTAATCATCTTCTGCCCCCGGCAGAGCGATGAAAATCATATTTTAGTAGTCAAAAACTTATTTTTAAACCCTAGCCTAGAGTCATAAAATTTTGCGTGTGTGTTATTTCATGCCTAAGCAACGATATAAATGCTATGGGAAATATATAAATGCATTATTTAAGACAAAGAGCCGATCTGAAAATATGTATAATATACATATTTTCAGATCGGCTCTTTGTCTTAAATAATGCATTTATATATTTCCCATAGCATTTATATCGTTGCTTAGGCATGAAATAACACACACGCAAAATTTTATGACTCTAGGCTAGGGTTTAAAAATAAGTTTTTGACTACTAAAATATGATTTTCATCGCTCTGCCGGGAGCAGAAGATGATTACCTATTAAGCTAAGATTTTGCAGAGGCAATTTTCTCATGCATGCGCAAGTTTTTGTCTCTATTAGAATATGGAAATCGAAAAAAATGTAAAATCGATCCACCCTAGTGTACAGTTGATTTAGCTAAACCAGGGGTGGGGAACCTGCGGCCTTTTGGGGTACTAGTTGCGGCCTTCTGCCTATTTGACATTCGGAATTCATACCGTACGATAATGGACAGCAACTGATACCCCTTTAGGGCTTTAGGCTATTTCATTAGATCATGGTTTCAGCTTCACTGCTTCTTACACATACAAGCCTTCTTTATGGCTTGAACAATAGGAAATATGGCAACGTTGCCAGTTAAAACTGGCAGAGTTGCCTTACGGCTTACGCCCTTACCTATCAACGCAGTGTTGCCAGATCTACAGATATATCTGTAGATCTACAGATTTTATGAAGCAATTCAGATTTTCAGATTTTTTCAATAATTTATGCATAATCTACAGATTTTTAATCCAGCAAGCAGTCATTATTATTTACTTCCAAAATTTACAACAAGGAAATATTAGGCCTACAGTCTCAATCAATAGGACACAAATGTTCTCGGTATTCAGTTTCAGAAGTCGAGTCGACTCGCTTCTGACTACGATAACATGCCGATTAAATCATTTAATCGGCGCTGATTGGTTGATATTCCCTCTACGTCATGGTAGCATGGAATGTTTTTGTTGAAAACAATGATATTTATCTGTTTAAATCTAAAAAGGATTTTTTTTTGTTTCATTTATGTGTATGAATTAAAGAAGTATTCCGGTGTTCTTATAGTTATTACAGCAATAACCAAAAGGTATTTCCTTTGTCACAAAGTAACGGAATTCAATTTGTTTACTTTCATTTACTTTACTTTTTTTTATGTTAAAGTGCCATATTTATATAAGTTTATAAAAATAAAGAAAATATTATACAAGATTTTATCATTGATAATACCTTAAGACAGTAAATTAAATAAAAATATGTCAAAATTATTATTTAGATAAATATTATAAATCTACAGATTTCTACAGATTTTTTAATCAGATTTATCAGATTTTTAAAAATTCCATCTGGCAACACTGTATAATCAACGATCAACTCGACTGGCTGACTGGATGACAGTTACTGACGATTCTCCGTTAGTGATACGTACGCTTGTTTCCTTTAAAACTGTAAATCTTTGATCAATTCGTGTACCATTTTTATTTAAAAATCTTCTGGTACCCCAATCATGTCAAAAACTGTGAAAAGAAAATTAAAGGAAGAGAACAGAATATTCCATGAAGAATGGGAATTGCAGTATTTCATAGTTGTTGAGAAAGATAAAATGATGTGTTTGCTCTGCAACGCCATAATTGCAACAGTGAAGAAACACAATGCACATAAGCATTATGCAACTCATAAGAACCACAAGTATGCTATATTGGAAGAAGAACCCCGAAAGTTTGCACTTACGAAGATGAAACTTCAAAAGCAGCAACAACAGCAAGTATTTAAAACGATGTCAGGCCTAGGGACTGAAATCACTGAAGCAACTTATAAAGTAGCATATATATGTGGAAAAAGAGGTAAGCCATATAGTGATGTGGAAATCATAAAAGAATGCATTGTTGAAGTTGTAGCCCCTTTAGATTCAGACAAGGTTAACAAATACAAACAACTACCTCTTTCAAGAAGGACCATAACTGATCGGCAACATGAATTAGCCCTCAATGCAACTGAACAACTTCATACAATATGCCAAAGCGAAAATACTTATTATTCGATTACCTTGGATGAGTCCACTGATATTACTGACTCAGCGCAAGTGTCACTTTTTATTCGTGTTATAACTGCAGATTTTCAATGCTACGAGGAGTTACTGGCTTTGGGTACTCTTACAGGGAAGACACGTGGAATTGACGTCTTGTCTCTCTTCAAAGAAAAATGCAGTGAAGCGAAACTGAATTTATGTAATTTAGTAAGTGTATGCACAGATGGTGTACCTTCCATGAGAGGAAAATGTGCAGGATTTGTTGCGCTACTACAAAAAGAACTGCCAAATCCAGATAGCTTGATTTCCTTTCACTGTATTTTGCATCAACAGAATCTCTGTGCCAAATCTACTGTTTTAAGTGACATATTAAGTAAAGTTATACGTATTGTGAACTACATTAGAGCAAATGCATCACGACATCCAGTTTCGCAATATGCTTATGCTTGATGATGAAACATTCAGTGTGGATCTTCCGTATCATTCTAAAGTGCGCTGGTTGTCACAAGGGCGTCTTTGAAAAACTTTTGTCTTTGCGAAAACAAATCACAAGATTTTCTGAGGAACTCAATGAACCATGTGAATTGTCAAAAAAGGATTTCTGCAGAAATGCTGCATTTTTGTGTGACGTAATGTCAAGCAAAATTACCTGAATATTTCTTTGCAAGTAAAACTAAATCCATATATGAAATGTGGCAAAAAATCCAGGCTTTTCGGAGGAAGCTGCGCTTTTTCAAAACTATCCTTACCCGATCGGAACTTTCAGCTGAACACTTCCCTGAACTGGCAAAGGTAATTGATGAAGAAGATATAAGCAAATCATTAAGGGAATACGATGTGAAAGAATACACAGCTGTCCTAGACTCCCTGATTGAAGAATACGATGAAAGATTTGAAGATTTTGAGAAACATGACCACACTGAAACTAGCTTTCCAACCACACCTGGTTGGCGTCTCCAAAGCACCTGAAGATTTACAGATGGAGTTGATTGAGCTATTAGAAGATAATATCCTTAAGTCTCTATTTGGTACTAAGAAGGATCCTGTTGAAATATGGAAAAATGGCGTTGAATACCCACGTCTGCGCCAACATGCTCGTCGAATGTTGCCTTCTTTCGGCACAACCTACTGTTGTGAATCAACGTTTTCATATGTGACTCAAATCAAAACGCGCTTGAGATCTCAGATGACGAATATTCACCTGGAGGACCAACTAAAACTACGGTCAACGATATTGGAACCAAATGTACGACTCCTGTCCCGCAATAAGCCGTCACAAAAAAGTCATTAAATGGTTTATCACTTTTTCACTTAATATTAAAATCATTTCACTTAATATCATTTTTCACTTAATATTAGTTATATTGTTAATTATTCCCCACAAAAATAAATGTGCACTTGCTGAATTTTTTATTTATTATAAAAGCCCTCACGTATTATCAAGTTTGATTTAAAATTAATAAATATGTAGATTGTAGACTAAAATATGACATTTTGTTGTACTGTATATGTTAAATTCTCAGCATGCGGCCTAATAGGGTCTTGGTTAAATGAAATGCGGCCTTCCAATGAAAAAAGGTTCCCCACCCCTGAGCTAAACAAAGGAACAAGAGACATTGGGGAACATCTAGAAATATGATAGATTCTTATTTATGGGAATTTCTGTGGAGGAGAAGACAAAAAGGAAAGGACATTTTTATTGAAATCTTAAATGCAATCTCTACTTTTAAATAAAATAAACGGACTATAACTCTTTTGTTATTAATTTCTTCAAAATAAGATATACAGGGTGGGCCGAAAGTCTGGATCCATAGGAAAATATTTATTTTAATACATAAATTACAACAAATGGTAAATACTTAAAATGAATATCAACTTTAACTCGTAAATGCGTATCCGTGATACTGTACAGTAGTTCGTACTCCAGTATAAATACTCAAATACTTTTTTTATTTCAGCCCAGAAATGGCTTCGAATCTAACAACAGAAGACCGGGTAGAACTTGTGCTCATGTACGCAAGACAGGGCGCTACACACACAGAAGTTGCTACCGAATTCAATAGAAATCATCCTGATAAGCATCCAGTAACACATGCGACTGTTGGCAAGTTGTTTAAACGTTTCAAAGAAACAGGAAGTGTACATGATCGACGGCGTTCTGGTCGTCCAAAAACTGCAACTGATGAAAATACCTCTGCAATGGTATGTGAAAATTTGACGAATAGTCCAGTAAAGTCAACAAGAAGATTATCAAATGAAACACGTATCTCGAGAACGTCAATTCGAAGAATTATTAAAAATCATAAATTCCATCCCTAAGTGTCTCGATGTCAGAGGCCGCCAATTTGAGCATTTGTTATAATTTGTTGTTTATACTGGAGTACGAACCACTGTACAGTATCACGGATACGCATTTACGAGTTAAAGTTGATATTCATTTTAAGTATTTACCATTTGTTGTAATTTATGTATTAAAATAAATATTTTTCTATGGATCCAGACTTTCGGCCCACCCTGTATATTATTGAATTCAGCAAGTAAAAATACAGTAGAAAATAATATATAATTTCATTTTTTATTGCTGGGGTAGAACAGAAAAGAGCCACAATTAGCGATATAACTCATCAAACCAAACATGATCAAGATGACGTCATATCAAGCGCGCATAAGATGACGTCACAGCGCGGGAAGACCTCAAGTCGTGGACGCGCAGCGTCTTCGCTCTCCAAAATCGAACATTAGTGACACGTGACGTAGACCATGATCATGTAAACATCATTTGTGCAAGTCCCACTTGGGCTTGTTGTGTCATTCACTTATCTTTATATAACGACTATTTATCACCTCGCGCGTTATCAATA
Organism: Bathynomus jamesi; assembly: GCA_023014485.1. Taxonomy (NCBI): domain Eukaryota; kingdom Metazoa; phylum Arthropoda; class Malacostraca; order Isopoda; family Cirolanidae; genus Bathynomus; species Bathynomus jamesi. The sequence continues at coordinate 1,116,000 of JAJOZX010000838.1, forward strand.
GTCAAACCATTATATATTGAATGCATTATTTCAAGTGTACACATTATTTCCAATATAAACAATCTGCATATTGTTTCATTTATAATTCAATTTATTTTGTGTAATAAAGGAAGAAAACTAATGCTATCTATCAACCTAATTAATAACTTAATCAATAACATTCTTTGATTTGAAAGATCTGGTGACCTCGGCCAAATCATTAATTAATAACCATTATCAAATAATGGTAATTACCATCATTCCTTATAGTACCGATTTACGCACCAAACATGGCTACAAACTAGCCATTAAATACATAATTATAAATTGGTAACTATCAGGTCATCCTATAAGTAATATCGTTTTGGACCTTTTCCAGTTTGTGTACCGTTTTTCATATAATTTATTTTTGCTTTATAAGGCTAACTAACGGAAATATCATGACCTGACCTAACCTAACCAATCGTCAAGGGCGTACAGTTAACCTAACGATTGGTTAGGTTAGGTCGTGATATTTTCGTTAGTTAGCCTTATAAGCCTAACTAAAGAGATTGATATTATCACTCATTTTTTATCTGAAAAGAAGCAAAAAATAAATTATGTGAAAAACGGTACACAAACTGGAAAAGGTCCGTCGTTTTTTAGATCGGAATTTGAAGGACAAAAAAAAAAAACTCAACTGAAACTTTTTAATCTAGTATATATTTTCCATCGGAATCAATGACATTCTGCCAACGTCCTACAAGCTTTTCAATGCCATTGTTGGTTTACGTCGTCGTCGTTGGCCTAGGCAAGCTACGGCTTGGGACCGTAGCGCATCTATCCGGTATAGGTTAACCTGGATGATGTAGCCATAAGCACTGCCGCTAGTTAAGTGCCAACCAGTGATTATCTCACTAGCCGTATTGAGTCCGTTAGGCGAAACTGCGACAGTACCAAAGGTGGAAAATATAACCATTGGTTTTCTATTATTTATTTGTAAAATAGACATGGTATTAGATTAAAATAAATATTTGAATATAAATAATTAACTGACAATTGTGATATATAATTAATTATGTTTACATACAATAAAATAATATAGTATACATAAAATTAGTATTAATGTGGTTCACAATTGAATTATAATGGGGTAACTAATTTAAAATGAATTTATACTATTCCGAATTTCAAGACGGTAAAATTAACATTTATCTTTAAACTAAAATAAGAGTATTCACTACACACTCCCCCACCAGAGAGGAAGTTCAAAGAGTTCCGAACGACACAGATTTCCGCTGGACCTTTTTGGTAGCTACATGTACCTCGCTTAAGGTTGATTCCAAAAACGCAGGCTTAAGACGATCGATAGAAACCTTGTCGACCTTGGAACCGCGCTGGATGAGAAATGATTTGCGCGTACGTCGGAGAACTTCATAGGGTCCGTCATATGGACATTGGAGAGGCCGTTTTGGGACAGGTACACGAACGAAAACGTGGGTGCAAGACTGGAGGGCTGGGGAAACAAAGATGTTCTGTTGGCTAGTCAATCGAGGGGGAACAGGCTGAAGGGACTGCATGTGAGAGGAAAGTGTCTGAGCGAATTCCGTAGGATCACATGACTTATCCCCTGCAGTGAAGTAGCCACCTGGTAGCCGCAGTGTTGTTCCATAGACTAGTTCAGCCGCTGTAGTCTTCAGATCACTCTTAAATGCAGAGCGAATACCAAGCAACACGAGTGGAAGTTTATCCATCCAATGGGAGTCTTCGTGACACATAAGGGATGACTTCAGCTGGCGATGGAAGCGCTCGACGAGGCCGTTAGCTTGCGGATGATACGCACAGGTATGCGCATGTACTGTACCCAACAAGCTGGTAAACTTCTTCCAAAGCGAAGACTCAAATTGGCGACCTTGGTCAGTGATGACTTTTGTCGGCAATCCAAATCTTGATACCCATCCATGAAGAAAGGCTCTTGCAACAGTGTCCGCTTGGATATCAGGAAGTGGGATGGCTTCAGGCCATCTGGAAAAGCGGTCGAGACAGGTGAGCAGATAACGTTGGCCTTGAATCACTGGAAGAGGGCCAACAATGTCTACATGAATTATTTCAAATCGCTGGGATGGGGGCGGAAATGCGTCAAAGGGGGACCTGGTGTGCCTTTGGACTTTGGCACGCTGGCAGGCAAGGCACGTTTTGGTCCAATGTTTGACATCCTTCCGCATCGAGGGCCAAACAAAGCGAGAGGTAACCAGGTGTTGCGAAGCACGGATACCAGGATGGGAGGGCTTATGAAGATTCATGAAGACTGCTTTTCTGTGACATGGAGGGACATAAGGGCGAATAGCAGCTGTTGATACGTCGCAATAGAGGGGCACAGACAATCCTGGCATACTCATTTTCTTGAGGGAAAGTGAGTGAGTGGAGTCTTCTCTGAGCAGTTCTTGTAGTTCCGTATCCTTATCTTGATCCTGTGCAATAGCATTCCACAGTGTAGAGCTGAGGGTAACAGAAGTAATCTCTATTCTTGAAAGTGCATCCGCTGGAGTGTTCAAGACACCTTTGATGTGGCGGATATCTGTGGTAAATTGCGAGATATAATCGAGTTGCCTGATGACTCTGGGAGAGTGGTTACAGCTGTTTTTATTGAAGACAGTGACCAAAGGTTTGTGGTCGGTAAAAACACAAAACTCTCGGCCTTCAAGGAAATGTTGAAAATGCTTCACGTTTAAGTAAATAGCAAGAAGTTCACGTCCGAAAGCACTATAACGCGTTTGGGCTGGCTGCAGCTTTTTCGAGTAAAACGCGATGGGTGCTTGTTGACCGTTAATGGTTTGTTCCAACACTCCACCGATCGCAACATCTGATGCATCGACCGTCAGAGTTAGGGGGGCATCACTGATAGGAAATGACAGAGATAATGCACTATTGATAGCATTTTTGGCATTGTCGAACGCCTGTAAACTATCGCTACACCATAACAATTTCGTTACCTTGCGTTTGTGTGTGATCATAGCGTGTAGAGGAGCAAGAACACTAGCACAGTTTTTAATGAACTTGTGGTAATAATTTACCAAACCTAGAAACCGACGTAACTCACGCTGATTATTTGGCATAGGGTAATTTTTTATCACTTCACACTTGTCCTGAAGGGGGTAATTCCGTGCTGCGAAATCGTGTGACCAAGAAATTCCAAGGTTGGCTGTGCAAACACACACTTAGATGCATTAATAGTAACACCGTATTGTTCTAAGCGTTGAAAGAGGAGTGAAAGATGTTCCTTATGTTCCTCTTCCATTGAGCTGGCCACAAGCAAATCATCGATGTAGGCATAAACAAAGTCTAAGCCTCTGGTGACCTCATCTATAAACCTCTGAAAGGTTTGCGCAGCATTCCGTAGCCCGAACGGCATCTTCAAAAATTCGAATAACCCAAATGGTGTACAAACTGCAGTCTTGGGAATATCCGAAGGCTCTACGGGAATGTGGTGGAAAGCCTTAACGAGATCTATTTTACTGAAGATAGATTTGCCGTGGAGAAGAGAAGTAAAGTCTTGGACATTTGGTACCGGATATCGGTCCGGGATGGTTGTCGAATTCAAAAATCGGTAATCCCCACATGGTCTCCAGTCTCCTGACTTCTTCTGGACCAGGTGTAGGGGAGAGGACCAACTGCTTTTGGAAGGTCTTATTATCCCAAGATCCAGCATAAGCTGGAATTCCGATTTGGCAGCTTTCAGTTTGTCCGGGGCAAGACGTCTGGGTTTTGCAAACACAGGGGACCTTTTGTTGTAATGTGATGGGTAATGGTGTGCTTAATGGTATCACCCATCTGCATCGGTTGAAGAATTCCTGGATATCGCTGGAAAAGGCACTGGTACATGGAATTAGGGGGAACGAGGGAAAGTGCAGAGTTCGAGGCGTCCGGAAGGGCAACCTGTTTGGCAAGAACAGAAAGCAGTGTGGCCTGGTCGCATAAGCGTCGCTTGTCAAGATCCACCAGGAGTTTGAAATGCTGGAGGAAGTCAGCGCCGATTATGGGATGCCGCACTTGAGCACAGATGAAAATCCACTTGAAGGATCGGTGAAGGCCCAAGTTTAGTTCACGCGACTGAGTACCGTACGTGGGTATGCGTGAACCGTTAGCAGCGTATAGAGGCGGAGATTCCGAGTGCGTATGACCAGATTTTTGAGGGAATACACTGACTGACGCTCCGGTATCAACCAAGAAATTGACACCAGAGTTCCTGTCCTTTATGAATAACAGGTTGGCAGTGCGAGTACTAGACGCCATTAGGACTCGCTGCAGGGGTTTTCCGACGAAAAATTGCAAGGGGAGATGCACTTCCTAGCCTTCTTTCCAAATTTGGCGTGGTAGAAGCAGATCTTCCCGGAACTCGAACGATGCCTCTTCGTAAATCTTGACCGAGAATGGCTTCTTTGTCGTTGATTTTGTAGCAGAGAACAAACGTGGTGGAGTTGTTGACTTAACTCTTCCACTTTCAACTCCAGTTCCGATTGTGTGTTCACGTTGTTGACCGGAGCTGTGTCAATCTCCACTACTTTGTCGGCAGTTTCTGCTAGTTTATCAACTGGAGTAGCAGGATCCATAGTGGCCAAGACACGCTGAGCTGATGGAGGAAGTTTCTGCAAGAACAACTGTCTAAAGATGTCCTTATCGAAGGTTTGTGCGCGTTCGCCTAGAGCGCACTGCATAGCCCTCAGCATTTGAGTGGGCTTACGGTCTCCAAGTTCTTCTTTTGAGATTAACTGATGTAGTTTCTCACGCTCGGAGACAGTGGTGCGGCACAGGATGGCAGACTTCAGATCGTTGTACGGGTCCTCACTCGTGGAAGTAGATACGATGACGTCACGGACTTCAGAGATGATGCTCGCTGGTAGAGAGGACAAAACATGATCGTATTTCGTCCTGCTAGCGGTGATCCTTCCCAAGTTGAATTGTGATTCCACTTGGTGGAACCAAATAAATGGATCACCCGGCCAGAAGACGGGGAGCTTTACGCTCAAGTGGGAGATGGCACCAGCGTCGTCAGGCATCTTCTCCTATGCTTGCTAACGTACAAGCAAGACGACAAGTTCCCAACGAAGGAGTGGAGGTTGAGACGAGCGCAGGCACAGAGCGCACGGGCAGGGGTGAGGGGCAGAGGGCACGAGCGACATTACAGTCTGGTCCTAGTCGCTCGGGTGAAGGGGGTGATGGGCACGAACGACGTTACAGTCTGGTCCTAGTCGCTCGGGTGAAGGGGGTGGTGGGCACGAACGACGTTACAGTCTAGTCCTAGTCGTTCGGGTGAAGGGGGTGATGGGCACGAACGACATTACAGTCTAGTCCTAGTCGTTCGGGTAGAAGGGGTAATCCAGCTCCGGGGTCATCAATTGTTGGTTTACGTCGTCGTCGTTGGCCTAGGCAAGCTACGGCTTGGGACCGTAGCGCATCTATCCGGTATAGGTTAACCTGGATGATGTAGCCATAAGCACTGCCGCTAGTTAAGTGCCAACCAGTGATTATCTCACTAGCCGTATTGAGTCCGTTAGGCGAAACTGCGACAGTACCAAAGGTGGAAAATATAACCATTGGTTTTCTATTATTTATTTGTAAAATAGACATGGTATTAGATTAAAATAAATATTTGAATATAAATAATTAACTGACAATTGTGATATATAATTAATTATGTTTACATACAATAAAATAATATAGTATACATAAAATTAGTATTAATGTGGTTCACAATTGAATTATAATGGGGTAACTAATTTAAAATGAATTTATACTATTCCGAATTTCAAGACGGTAAAATTAACATTTATCTTTAAACTAAAATAAGAGTATTCACTACACCATGTTTATAAAATTAAGGCGGTTTTGAGACAAAAAACGTACAAAGACTGGTGTGCAGGTCATCTAAAGAAGTATACTGTTTCTCGTCAAGATAGTTTTGCAGACTCCTGAAGAGATGATAATCTGAAGGCGCAAGGTCTGGAGAATATGGAGGATGTGGAAGTTTTTCCCACCCAAGCTCCTCAATTTTTGCGGAAGTGATCCGAGCGGTATGAGGACGTGCGGTGTCGTGGTGGAACACGATTCCTTTCCGATTAACCAAAGGTCTCTTTTCTTTTAGTGCAGTGTTCAATCGATCCAGTCGTTGACAGTAGACTTGAGCGGTGATTGTTTGGTTGTGTGGTAAAGTTTCAAAGTGTATTACACCACCTTTATCCCACCAAACACTAAGCAACACCTTCCGAGGGTGAAGATTTGGTTTTGGCTGTGGTGTCGCTGGTTCTCCGGCACAAACCCACTGTCGACGGCGCTTAACATTCTGGTACAGTATCCACTTTTCATCACCAGTCACCAAACGGTGCAAAAACGGATCTTGGAGTTCACGGGAATGAAGAGCTGTGCTAATGTTTACCCGCACCCTCAGATTGTCGACCGACAATTCATGTGGCACCCATTTTCCTAACTTAGGCACTTTCCCGAGTTGTTGCAAATGTCGATGGATGGTGGACGGGGATGAATTGAGTTTCTGGACCAATTCTTCGACAGTTGTTGAACAGTCTTCTTCAAGTGCAGGGCGTCCAGAGCGTGCTGCATCTGTCAAACAGCAGTCACCATTCCTAAACTTTTGAAACCATCTTTGACATTTCGCGTTGCTTCAGTAGCACTATTCCCTTTTTTCAACTCGTAAAGCATTATATGCCTGATATGCTCTTCTGATACCACCATGTTTATGAGGGGTTCACATAAAGCAAAACACACGTCTTCACTGGTCAAGGTCTGTAAAGTATGTAGCGAAACACGATAGATCTCCTCTTAGATATAACCTTCGGAAAATTTATGCTTAAACCGAGTAGGACTAGTTTAAACTTAATCTATCGTAAAAAATGACATTACTTATGGGATGACCTGATATATATATATATATATATATATATATCAGTCCAAGAACCACAAGGAAAAAAGAAAAATATTTTCTTTTTCCTTGTGGGTTTCATCATTCATTCATTTCACTTGTTTAATTGTGAAATTCATCCCATATATATATATATATATATATATATATATATATATAATATATATATATATATATATATATATATATATATATTAGGGTGGTCCACAGAATGGGGTAAAAAATCGAATTTCAATTTTCTTTCCTCCCAGGCTATAATCTGGTTCCTTTTAGCTAAACAATATTTCTTGTAAAATTTAAGGCAAATCGAATAACTTTTAGGGGTGGCTCAAAGCTGTTTTTTGTATACTATTATGCCCTTTATTAATATAGTGAATAATTAAACGAAACATTATTTACAGATACATTAACTAATGATTATTTTTCTTTCAGATAGATTTATTAAATTTACAGGTTTTGCAATGTCAAATAAACGTACATTTTACTTAATGAAAAAGTCAGAGGAAACAATCACTGGAGCCAAGCTGCCTTCCCGTGGCCAGGTCCTCCGCATGTTCCTCCACCATCATCAAGTCTTGAAGAAGGAGATCAAACCTAGTTCAGAAGCTGTTTTTGAAGAATTGCGTCTCTTCTGGGAGAGAGCCCGAATCCCTACTCAAAGGAAAGACCACATTCTTCACAAAATTCAGGCTCTACACTTGGAGTGGAAAGCGATTAAGAAGAATGCTGGGAGGAAAAGCAACTCTCAGTTAGAAAAAGAGAAAACCTTTCAGGAAGAAATGGAGAACCTATTTGATGTCGCCCATGCTGATGCCTTTACCTTAATCAAAAATGAAGAAGACCGGCAGTTCTTGATCCAACAAAGGAAAGCGGGACGAGTGGGATCAATGGTCTCTGCAGATATGGTGACTGACAAGGCAGAAAAGAGAGCTGCTGAGAAGCAAATGAAATTGGTAAATAGGAAGCGGAAAGCTGAAGAAGAAAAATATGCTGCTTCACAGGAAGTTATGTTAGATCAGGGAAGTTCTTCTTCTGAGTCTTTATGTGAGTCAGAAAGAGAAGATGAAGATTACCTTATTAATCCCCCATCTACCAGCGGACCAACTCCACCAAAGAAAAAGGCAGCAAAGAATATCATATCTCCTGAATTGGCTGCTGCTCTGGACAGGACTGGCATCAGTGACAGGAGGGCCACCTTTGTATTAGCTGAAACTGCATCTAGCCTTGGTCAAGATCTTTCAGAGGTGAACATCTCTCGTTCTTCAATCAAAAGGCACCGAGAGAGGCATCGAAGGCAAATAACCCATGCCATTAAAGCTAGCTTTAGTCCAAGTATTTCGATTGTCCACTGGGATGGGAAGTTGATCCCTAATCTACTTGCCAAAATGAAAAGGTAGACAGACTCCCAGGCCTTGTCTCTTCAGTTGAATCAGGTGATTCAAAACTGCTTGGTGTTCCCAAACTACCAAGTGGAACAGGGGAAGCTCAATCAGCTGCAGTGTATAATCTTCTTTCCGAATGGAACAGAGATAAGTCAATAATCGGAATGTTATCAGATACTACAGCATCAAATACAGGAACAAACAGGGGAGCATGCGTTCTTCTGGAACAGAAACTTGGTCGACCACTCTTCTATTTTGCCTGTAGGCATCATTGCATGGAAGTCATGTATGGAGGAGTGTTTGAAGCAGTCCATGGTTCATCTTCTGCCCCTGAGCCACTTTTGTTCAAAAGGTTCCAATCTATGTGGGACTACATTGATTTAAAAACCTTCTCTAAATCACAGGATGATGATGAGATGAAGGAGCAAGTTGATCCTTTCAGAAATGAAATAATTGCCTTTGCCAAAGAACATCTGGCCACTGGAAATTTTCGAGATGACTATAAAGAGTTTTTGGAACTTTCTTTGATCTTTCTTGGTGAAAAAATTGAAAGTTACACATTCAAACGTCCTGCTGGCACGCACTATGCAAGGTGGATGGCTAAAGTTATCTATGCCATCAAAATGTGGCTTTTTCGAAATCAAATCACCCTGACTCCTCGAGAGAAGAAGGACCTGAAAACCCTTACCCTTTTTGGAGTCCTAATCTACTTAAAAAGCTGGATCACTGCTCCTATTCCATCACAAGCTCCGAAGAATGATCTGGATCTTATCCAAAAGTTAAAGGACTATCATGACCAGAAAGTGGCCAAAGCAGCTCTCAAGAAATTTGAAAACCACCTATGGTACTTATCAGAAGAGCTGGTGGCCCTTGCTCTCTTCGATCAAACTGTTGCACCAGACACCAAGGGAATCATGGTCCAGTGTATGAGGGAAAAGGAGGGGTCATTAGACTTCTCAAAGAGAAGAAGACTCAAGGAATGCAAAGCAACACTGAAATTAGAAACTCTTGCCATAAAGAACTCATTAAAGCTTCTTAAGGCCCTACCGATCAATATTAGTTTTCTTGATGATGACCCCAGCACCTGGGAGGAGAATGAAAACTTCCAAGAAGCTAAAAGAATCATAGGAAACATCAAAGTAGTTAATGATCATGCTGAAAGGGCAGTAGCTCTCATTCAGACCTTCAGCGGAACTCTGACGAAAGGAGAAGATCAACTCCAGTTTCTCTTAAGTGTGGTGGATGAGCACCGAAAGAGGTTTCCTGATTCTAACAAGTCCACAATCTTAGCTGGGCAAGAATGAGTGGCCTGGTCAACCATGATACCCCCGCCAACAAGCGGATAATACCCATATATATGGGGGGAACCCAGAAGCCATGAATGTGGACTTCTGAGGGTAGTTGAGCCACCTCTAAATATTAACCGATTGAACCCACATTTTGCTCAGAGAAGTTTTTTGGGAAAAGGAACCTAATGAAACCCTGGGAGGAAGAATTTAAAATACTTCCATTTTGTGGACCACCCTAATATATATATATAATGTCTTCATCATCTTTTATTTCTATATAAATTTTCTTTGCACATTGCAAAAGTCGTTAGCACCATTCGGCGAAGAGAATTTCATTTATGGATGCGATTATCTGTAATTTTCTGAAGTTTGTTTGTTTGTTTATTTGTTGTATTTTGTCACTATTAACGAAGCTAAGGTGGGCCTCCGCTGTCACCAGGCTGCTCCAATCCCTGCCGTGGCAGTTGAAGAGTATTTGTAGTGGGGTTCTCATACCCTGGTGTAGGAGGCTGTCGGGGACTGTTGATAACCAGCTGTCCAGTTCGTGAAAATATATTTCATTCCAGCATACAAGTTAAGAAACATTTTATCTCCTCAACCACTGAAACCATCTTTCAGAAATAAAAATACTATTGATAAAGTTTGAGCTAAAGTTTGGCGTCTCTCTGTCCCCTTCGACTGATAGTGATCGCTTTTCGAAGCCTTCTCGGAATACAACTGTATTTTATGTATCATACAAAATGACCATTACAATTTTGCACATAAATATGAACTCAGGAGACTAAAATTATGATTATTGTTTTATATTTATTGAGGCATAGCGAAATATTGAATTCACTGTTTTTTCACATCTTTAATAAATATTATAATGTTTAATGTTATAATGTTTCAGACCAACAAAGACCCTAGAATCCACTCATGGCTGGTCTACCTAACCGTGTTTGTAATTGTGTATTGGGCATGTCCTCCGTGATGACGGAGGGGATCTACAATTTTACTTGGGTTCCGAACCACAAAAACCTTAATTTCACTACCTTAAACTATACCCAATCTATCAACATATGTATCTAATCGATTTTTAAACATGTTTATAGACGTGCTACTAATTACTTCTACCGTCAAACTATTCCAGCTATTTACTATTCTATGCGTAAAAAGGTTTTTCGCAACTGCTGTCTCGAATCTTCTACAAGTCAGCTTACACCCGTTATTTCTAGTTCTACTATATTGTGCTATTTCGAAAAAGCTCTCTCTATTTACGTTATCGAACTCATTCATAATTTTAAAAACCTGGATTAGATCACCCAAAAACCAAAACTTAAACCTCAATAGTTACCCCTTTTTCTTTGATGTATTCAATCTGACGTGAAGGCAGCGACTCTTTTGCTTATATTGAGGTTCTAAATGTAGCTGGGCTAGGCTGCTTTGCTGCTTTAAACCCTAGATCCTGTCCCAAAGCTGGATCTTATCTGCTTTGCAGATAGCTGGTGAGGGAAGCTATATTTTTGGGACCTCTTTGCGAGTGACCCTTTGCCCACGTCGGGCTAGCATCATGAAAAAGAAAAACTATAGTATTTGTCATTTAACATTACTTATTCGGACTATAGTGGATTTAATTTTCCTTGTAGAGTTCCTTGTTCCATGTACGGTCTGTGTGTATCATAAAAAAACCTCATGGAACCATTCTGAGTTCATTCCCATATATACAGAGGGTGATCAAATTATTAGCCACCCCTTGAAAAACACATTTTCATTATAATATGGCGTTTTTAGTTTAAATAATAACATTTTAAGTATGCAGACAGTATTCCAAATTGTTAACACATGTAGTGTTCTCTACCTGAATAACAGAAACTGGGGATAGGGGTTGATTTGGGGAGTGGGGAGGGGAGTATGTGAAAAGTGGGTTCAGTAGTGATTCAGCTGTGAACGTGGAAGGTTGTGTCAAGTGGTTAGGTGCGTTAAGTGTATGTTAAGTTAATGATAAGTTATTATATTTAAACCATTATACGTGGAATATGCACTCATACACCCATATGATATTGTTTCTCAGCAACGTATTGTGATTCTTATTAAATTAGTGTTTCTTTACAGGAATAACTTTTATGCACTGTAGGCTACCCAACATGGGTAAGAAATGTGATCTATCGCCAAAGAAGAAAGGTAGAATGCTCTTGCTGCTGACTGCAACTGATTATTCTCACAGAAAAATAGCCCGAGAACTGAATGTGTCACGTGCGAGTGTTGACAGGATCGCAACAAAAATTAAAGTTGAAGGGGGTAATCCAGAGCTGACTCCAAAAAGAAAGGGTAAATGTGGTCGGAAAAGGATAACTACACCTAGAGCCGACAGATGCATTGAAAAGAAACTAGTAAATAATAGGAGAAGCACTACTAACAAACTTAAATTGGAGCTGGAGAAGGAAAACATCAACATTTCGACAATGACCTTAAGAAGGCGTGCCAGGTAATTTGGATTGAGTAGTCGCCGGCCAAGGAAAACGCCAAAATTGACTCCAACAATGATCAAAAAACGCTTAAAGTGGGCTAAATACTATTCAAAGTTCACTGTAGATGACTGAAAATCGGTAAGTCACAATATTTTAGTGATCTTGTATGCTTATTTTGAGTAAAATGTACTATTTTGATATTTGTATGACAAGGCACATTTCATTTTGGTTGCAATCATTTCTTTCTCTTTTCATTTGCAGGTGTGTTTCAGTGCGAATCCACATTCCTGGTCATGTCTGATAACTCACAGTACGTTAGGCGACGTGTTGGTGAGGAATATCATCCAGACTGTGTCGTAAGTACGGTTAAGCATCCAACATCTGTCATGATATGAGCAGTGATAAGCGGTAAAGGTACTGGACGAATTTACATTGTTGAGGGTACTATGAGGCAGGACCAATGCCGAAAGGTTTTGGAAACAAGACTTATTCCACAGATCGCCGACTGGTTTCCAAATGGTGAGCCACTCCATTTTATGCAAGATTCGGCCCCATGCCACACTGCAAAGTCAGTCAAAAGTTTTCTGGCTGCAAAGAATATTCCTCTCGTGGATTGGCCAGGAAATTCTCCGGATATGAACCCTATCGAAGACCTATGGGAAATAGTAAAGCGTAGACTGAAAGGCGAGGAAATAACAACTCGAATACAGTTAATAGAACGAATAATTGCCGTTTGGAACCGTGATCCTGAGATACAGGCCAGCTGCAAAGCCTGTATAGAGAGTATGCCTAGACGGGTTGCTGCCTTAATTAAGGCCAAAGGAGGACCCGCTAAGTAATAAATGTGTTTAATATGACTGTAGGAGTGTATATAAATATATTCTGGAATAAAATAAGTGTTTAAATTAGCCAAATTTTACTATTATTAGCATTATAAATAAACTTATACAAGAAAAACTATTTTTTATGTAGTGGCTCTAATAATTTGATCACCCTCTGTATATATATACTGTTTCAACGCTTACTGTTCAAATTTGGGAATATTGATCTAATTTATATAAAAGTTTTTGTATTTCAAAACATTTATTAAATTAACTCAGAAGAATAAGATTATGATTATTGTTTTATATTTATTGGAGCACAGCAAAATAATGAATAGTTCACGTGTTTAATTATGGATTTATCCGTAAAATAGGTAAGCAAATAATATTTACTGGTTTTATACCCTATAACATGCAAACATCTGCGAAAAGTTTCTCGCTTCAGTTTAAATAAACGAGTACTATCCATATGCTTTAAAATTAACTTTAGCAATATAATTCAAACGCGTTTCTTCGATTTTTACTGCAGTTGTGTAAATGCAAGTAGATAGCCTACCCAACCGAGGTTGTGTAAATAAACGACCAACATAAAATGTGAGACGTGTGTGTATATATGTATGTATATATATATATATACACACAACTTTATATACACTTTTTTATGGATGGATTGATTTTAATAATGTAATTCCTCCTTTAGTTCTTTACATATATATATATATATATATTTTTTTTTTAAGTGGGGTCGTTTAACCTCCTTCGCAACATCTAAGGTCATATGACGGAGGGAACCTACAGCTTTACGTGGGATCCGAACCACGGGTCGCTACATAATCTGGGCGCAGAGGACGGTCTCCCATCCAACTACTACCCAGACCCAATGTCGCTTAACTTCGCTGAAGCTCCGGGAAGCGGTGTTACGATATATAAAGGATGATCCAGAGAAATGGGACCCAAAAGAAACCCCTGTAACTCTTAAAGTATAAGTCCTTTTATAAAATCATACGCATCATTCGAAAGAGGATAGTTACAAGTTTGTACAGGATTGTATAGGTTTTGACAAGACAAGATAAGATACAAAACAAAATAAAAGTGTTAGTTAAAACTAACCCTTCAAGATGACTGCATGGACTGTGGAACAGCTGCGTTTCATAACTGAGCAATATTATGAGCATGGAAGAAGTGTAGTTTCAGCTCAAAGATCTTTCAAGACAAATTTTCAGATGTCAAAATCACCTTCTAAGAAAGTAATCCGTCGGTGTGTCAGAAATTTTTCCCTAACTGGCAGCATTGGAAAAAGAAAACCAACTGGAAGAGTGCGCACAGCAAGGATAGACGAGATCATTAACAGAACTCATGAAATTGTACAGGATAATCTTAACATAAGCATCAGACGTGCTTCTCAGCTGTTAGGAGTTGGATATGGAACAACACACCGTATATTCAAGCAAAATTTAATGCTCTTTCCATATAAAATTCAAACAGTGCAACAACTAAACGATGGAGATTTCGCACGACGACGACAATTCTGTCAATGGATCCAACAGAAGGTAAATGACACCACCAATTTTCTAGCAACTTTGGTTATGTCAGACGAAGCCCATTTTCACTTGAATGGAACTGTAAACAAACAAAATTGTCGTTTCTGGGCAACAGAAAATCCATTGAATATTACCAAAGTCCCGTTGCATAGTCAGCGTGTAACTGTTTGGTGTGGTCTTACTGCATCTCAGATCATAGGGCCGTACTTTTTCGAGGATTCCACCGGAAACACGGTCACTGTAAATGGTGATCGCTACGAAAAAATGTTGACCGATTTCCTTATTCCTAAATTAAGAGATCTTTGTCTAGAAAACCACTGGTTCCAACAAGACGGAGCTACCTGCCATACCACGAGGAACTGCATGGCAGTTTTGCGTCAAACGTTTCCAGGCGAGTTAATCTCAAGATTTGGAGACGCTGAATGGCCCGCAAGGTCTCCGGATTTTTCTCCCTTAGATTATTATCTCTGGGGATATTTAAAGAGTGGGGTCTACAGAAATAACCCAACGACCTTGCAAGAATTGAAGGCCGCCATCACAAATGAGATACAGGCCATACCACCGCACACTCTTGCAAAAGTGATGCAGAACTTACAAGCGAGAACACTGGAATGCTTGGCAACTAATGGAGCACATTTGAAAGGAGTCATTTTAAAAAAATAAATATTTCATAATAAACTTGTAATTCTACTCTTTCGAATGATATATAGTTTTTATGAAAGGAATTAAATATTAAGAATATTTGGCTTTTTTTTATGGGTCCCATTTATCTGGATCACCCAGTATATATATATATAATAATATATATATATTACGTGGTTTTATATATGTACATTTAATGTATGATTTATACTTTTTACTTAAGCCTGTTTTCCTCTAAACCACATCATATAAATTTAATCCAAGGTTATATATATATATATATATATATATATATATATATAACTTATTATATATTCCTAATTCTCTGTCAATCCGTGTCGGAGAATAATTGAAAAGCCTTTTACAAACATAATTTATTCGTCAAACTCTTATTAAACAACTCACACTGCAAAAATGAAATTGTTGACGGTGATAAATTTTGGTTTATTTAGGAAAAACACTTAATAATAATAAAATTTAGTATAATGCACAAGCAATTTAAATTTGACTGTTAGACAAGTTTAATCTACAATTGGTAGTTATTTAACTGAATACAGCCGTATTGTAAGACCATTAAAAATGAATGAACGCATACATACTACAATTTTGATTGAATTATCTTTAGAGTAACAATTGTTTCTCTATCGCGCCTTTTAACCGTATAGCTAGGTACATACTACATTTTCATAGAATTATTTGAATCCGATCTGGTTATTTGACCATTTCAAATATAATGTCTAATGCATACCTTAATTACATTGTTTACCTACTTCCTTTTTGACAGTGGTAAATATGTTCTTCTTAAGAACTTTTGCATTATAATAGCAAGTGTATTTTGTATTTCTACCTAATGTACGGCACTCAGTCCGTTTTCTAAACGGAGAATGTAGGGTACACTATTTTCGAGTATTTACAGACACGAATAGAATATAGAGAGTGTCTCTGTTTTTTTCCGTTAAATTTTTAAGGGAAGACTATTTTGCGTTTCAATTACTTTAGCCAACATATTCGCTTTAAGGATGATTTACGTGTTAGGTCCGTTTTCTATACTCTTATAGGGAAGAATTGTTTGAGCTTATTCAACTTAGTGAACCACACATTTTCTTTATGGTAAATTGTAGATGAACTAATTTGTGACTTTTACTTCAAACTTTCACACGGAGTCTTTTTACGACTTTATAGTTTCAATTTCAGAAACGCACTGCCTTTCTCCCTTTTTCTTATTTGGCGCCTTTTGCTTCGCGTTTTATATTTTAATGAAGCCATTAATCCCATCTTTTAACTAACATAATTTTATGCTACGTTATTCGGCAATAGGTAAAGAGTAATTTGATAAATTTCTTTCTCGTTCACTGCTTTAATACGATTTGATTTTATATATGATAACTTCTTTTTTCGGCCTATGACCCCTTGTTGCCGCGTGAAGCTGCCAGGCGTAAGATTTACTTACATACCCAAATAAGATTATCTTAAATTGATTCATCCTATTTTTAAAAATTATCCACCTTTAGAAAAGATGTAATTGTGACATGTTTTCGATTCTCACAACTTAATCCTGAATGCAGTTTCCCTTACATAAATGAACGTTCACTTTTATAGCGTCTTCTCCGCTTTGTCTGGCGTGAAGCGCGAGAACCCACGTGTTTTTTTCACAATTGAATTTTTATTTATTTCCCTAATTTTATTTTGTGTAGCTATATTCCCATATGTAACAATATATATATATATATATATATATATATATATATATACTGCAGATATACATAAAATAATAGAAAGTTAAAATTTGAGGGGTCATACAGGTTATATTGGTTTACAAATATATTTTAAAAGGTTACATTAATTCAATCATACACAGAATGCATATATAAACACACAATTAAGAATTATTTAAAGAGTTTACAAGTAAATAAGAAATACAAGCAAAAACCTTTTTTATGCAGGAAGGAGGGGCCAAGGGCAAATGCCCGCAAAAGCGGCCCTCCCATAGAAGAAGAGAGCCAAATTCAAGGTCCGAGGTTTTCGAGATGCCTAGACACTCTGCGTTTGAAAGATGGGAGGTCATAGACAGGAGGAAAGATGGATTGAGAAAGATTGTTCCAGAGTTGACCGGTTTAGATGAAAGATTGAAACTTCCGATTAACCCTTGCGTTAGATAGTTGGACAGAAAAGGAATGAGAATGTGTCGAAAGTCTGGTATTAGATAGTCGTGTAGAAGTTTGTTCCTTCATCTGTCTGTTCGTTATATAGTTTTTGAGGCATTGAAAGCCATAAGGTTTTCTCTGTCCCAATCAGAGATAACAAAGATCAGAGGTCAGGTGTACAATGGCCGTCCTACGCGAAGCATGGAGTGACTCTTAAAAGGGGCACTTTGGGAAGCGGGTGGAAAAGTGAAGAGTGGAATCATCGGCATAGGAGTGAATAGAACAGGAAGTGCGAATTAAAAGATCATTAATAAGGAAAAGAGTGGGTGAGAGGACAGAATCAGGGTTGGCAAGAACCCAGCAAAACCCCCCAAACCCAGCAAAAACCCAACTACCCAGCAAAAAACCAGTTGGATTTTTGCCAACCCTGGACAGAACCATAAAGAACACCACTGTTGATATCTTTAGGAGAAGAACAATGGCCATCTACAACCGCAGCTATAGATCGGTCAGAAAGGAAGTTAGAAAGGAAAGCAGAGATAGAAGGATAGAAATCGAAGGAGGGCAGTTTCGAAATTAAAGATTTGTGCCAGACTCTATCAAAAGCTTTCGATTTGTCGAGCGCAATAGAAAAGGTTTCACCAAATTCCCGAAATGAGGATGGCCAAGAATCAGATATGCAAGATCTCCAGTAGAGCGTCCCTTGCGGAACCTATAGTGACGATCTGAAATAAGATTACAAGAAGAGGGGTGTTTAAGAATCTTCCTGTTAAGGATAGATTCAAAAACTTTAGAAAGGCAAGAAATCAAAGCAATTGGACGATAGTTGGAGGGATGAGAACGGTCACCCTTCTTTGGGACAGGCTGAATGAAAGCGAACTTCCAGCAAGAAGAAAAAGTACCAGATGAAGGACAAAGACGAAAATTTTTGCTTAGACAAGGTGTCAACATAGAAGCACAGTTCTTGAGAACAACAGGAGGGACACCATCAGGACCGTACTCCTTCCTAGAGTTGAGCCCAGATAAAAAAGAAACATCTTTGGAAGAGATCCTAATTTCAGATATAATTAAGTCGGAGGGAGGAGGAGATGGAGGAATAGCACCAGAATCGTCCAGGGTTGAGATGGAGGCGAAAGTTTGAGCGAAGAGTTCAGCTTTATCGGGAGAAGAGACGGCAAATGAGCCGTCGGAATGGAAAAGAGAGGAAAAGAAGTAAAATTGTTGGAGCGAGAAGAATTAGAAGTGGATAGGTTTTCACATTTTTGTCTGGTGAAGGAAACTTTTGGCAAGTCGAAGAACAGATTTCGCACGATTCCGGCCAAAAATATAAGCTGAGTGAGAGACAGCAGTGTACATTATACACTGTTTTTAGTTACAAATGGAGAGATAATTTATTTAAGTACAAATTCGTCAGTTAAGCGTGAATCGCATTTGCTAAAAATTTCGTAATAGTTCTTATAAGAAAACCCTTCAGACATGTAAAACAAAAACATTAAACAGTATTGTTCACATACATTACTAAAAATGCTTTGATGTTTATAAGGATTCGATATAATGCAATTGTATATGCAATTGTTTTAGGAATTTCGCGATACTTGGGTCATGGAACGGCGATTTCCAAAACGAATCATAGTAGCAGCATATTTGCTGTCTCCTGGTATACACACCCACCCGGTCCTGTCGAGATATTGGTATTAAGTATAAATCCAACGGAGTCTCCTTTCTTAGTACAAACGGCTGTAACGATGTTGGAATAGGTGTATCAGTAGACGACTATATAAACAAGACTAATGTCTACACCTTCGGCTGATCACTGTTCGGATGCTTGCACGTTGAATCCTCAAAATCAGGGGCATTTAGCCTTGAAAATAGAATTTAGTAAACGCTTATCTCATCCTATTAATGTTCTATTCAATCTGGAATTCCAAGGACTGATTGAAATTGACCCGTTTAGATCGGTGATAACAGATTTTTAATGGACGAACTCACAATTCAGAGGGTTCTGAAGAAGGATTACTTTACGTAAAAAATTCTCAAAGGTACATATGCAAAAGATGAAGTGCTGAATCTCACCAAGGAATAAGTTGTGGAAGGTACAGGAACACAGTGAAATTTCATCGTCAGTAGAGGATTGTGTTTCTTGGCCTCTACCAACAGAGGCATCATTCACTGACAACGATATACTCTTCAAGTTAAAATTTTCAAACTTGAATGATGATTTTTTTTAAATTTACCTGAAAGCAGTCTCATGGCTGACCATGGCCACACGTATTCTCTGCGGTACATTTCCCAACACAAGTGTCAAGTTGTTTCGAGGATAAACCAGAAAACCAGATGTGACAGTAAAATTTTTCAGCGGGGTACGTTTTATAAAGTATTTAGCTTTTGCTCTCAACAAAGATCTTTTAATTTCCTTTTTTTTTTTAACTGCGGATAATTTTATGCGTACATTGAGATACGTCTCAATAATGTGGGGTACCACAGGTTTAGAGGCCTCTTCACCGACCGCAGGCAAGTTTAAACATATCTCGCGCGGGGGGGGGGCTGTGTGGGTTTACGAGAAACTTCTCTTGAAATAGCTAATCGCTGTGCATAACAATTAAAAATATTTTTTTCATTTTTTAAATTTCTCTTTTACACCTTTTTCTGATTCAGGGTTATAATGCCCTGAGACACGCAAAAGGGTTTCTTTGGCATCTTTTGAGTAATTTAGAATATTTTCCAAGTATGCGCGGTAATAACTCGAACCTGCGGAGACATCACTCGATTTAAACATACATCGCATTGACTAATCATTGTATGCAAAAGGTTAGTTTCAGGATAGATTGGATAATCATCCTCACAATCTGTCCCATCAGATTCGTACTTTTGTATATACTGTAGATATCTATTGCTGGGATCGTAAAAGAATGAGCCTGTGCTGGGTACAGCGAACTCTTTTGGGGTGGTCCACGCTCCAACTGTGTTGACGGGGTTAATCGTGACGTAATCGAAATCCTTTATAGATGTCTGAGTAGGTGGGATGTTACAAAGGGATACTTCATATTTACAGCGCTCGTCGCTGTGTGGGTAGACTAACTGCGTCATGTTGAGTTACTTGAAGGAATACCAGACCATACCTTACACTGTAGAACCACAAACACCGACGAGACACAACTGTACAATAACGGCGTTTATGTCGGTTAAAGAAGTCAACAACAGGCTTCATGCGTTTAGAGCATATCTCTGATTTTTTTTTAGAAGTCTTGTTTTTTCGTTTTATGCCTCAAGGTGACGACTGCTGCTTCTACTTTTTCTTCTTCACTGGACATTTCATTCTTCTTTGCCGTTTTTTAGATCCTCTACTGCGCATTCTCCATTTCACAACTTTTTTAGCGTCATCAATAATCTCATTTCTCGTACGATGTACAGTGGTGCTCATAAGTATTCGTACAGGGAAATATTTTGGTTATATTCGTCCTTATCTTTTGTACTATGTATAGGATAGTTACGAAAAGTTTACCTTCGTTTCGAAAACTTTAAATAAAAAATAGTTTCACTCCAACATATAATGCAAAACATCAAAGAATTTGAGGAAAATAAAAAAATTAAAATGCAAAAGTTTCAGTACATTTACTGACAAAATTATTTAAAATTTTTATCAGTAGTTGGCTGTTTATTGATTAGAGGCTGTTGGCAGTTCTGAATTATAGAATTTTCTCTGTGAATCTTCATAGAAGCCGGATGACTGTACAAGACATTAGTAAGCAATGAGCAGGGGTGTAAAGGTAACAAAATAATTTGACTTAAGTACCATACTTAAGCCTATATGGACAACTGTTACAAATTTCTAACCTTTCATATACATGCATTTATAACTTAACCCCACAGAAAATTCTGTCCATAGAGGGTTAAGTAACTTTTTCTAGTATGTACTTTTTAAAATGTACTTATATTTTCATTACGTTTACTCTAACTTAAGTAATTTTTGGGATAATTACTTGTACTTTTACTCAAGTACAATTCATCTTATTCATTTCGTTACTATTCTTAAAACTCAAATTTGTGGCAGCCGCCAACCAGTCAAAACGCAAGTTGTGCGCGGTGTTTTAATCAGCCAGATAATCAGATACCTAAAAAGAAAGACAAATCTTATATCACTGGTAATTTACGTATTTGGCAAATCTTTTACATACAGCGTTTTGTTTAAAGATCTCATGACCCACAACATAAATGTACGGTATGGTTTGCGAGAACTTGAGTAACTTCTTGATAAAGTACTTTATTTTGGTACTTTTTACATCCATGGCAATGAGTCGTGGTGGTAAAGAACTGTCTAAATTTCTTAATAGATGTTATTTCTACGTATAAGTCTGGAAAAAGTTATAGGAAGATAGGAGGACTTCGAATTTCATTTACGAGGGTTGTTACAGTTATAAATAGAGTTGCACCGATACCAATATTTTGGCCGATACCGATACTACAAAAAAGTGCCGATACCGATACTTTTTAATTAATTAATAGTTTTAAAATTGATTATTAATAAAAATTCAAGTAAATGATATAATATCTCAATTAACTTAAAATGCCTTTCCCAATCCCAACTTTAGTTCCATTTAATTTCATTATAATATATAGCTAGAGCCTGTAATTTAATTATGTTTAAAATTGAATGTACTAAAAAAGTAAAAAACATTGCAAACAAACAACTTATAAAATTATGTCTACAATAAAATGTATAAATTTTTAATATACAGCTCTTCAAATACAATAATTATACCGGTAGTTTAATGAGGTTTGTTAAGCATTATAAAGTTTTTTTTCATTTCAATAAATAAAGTAGAGTGTAATTAAAGTAATAGTTTGTATTTTCAAAGTTTTTATTAATAAAAATTACAAAATTCAAATAAATGTAGTACATTAATAAAGTCCTATAAAATATTATTAAAAAAACAAAAAAACTTTCTACTGTACTGGGCCACTGCGACAATTGTAGTGTAAAAAATACAAAATTCAATATAGTATCTATAATACATTGATAAATCCTAAAGCCATTACTAATAAAGTTAGGAGATGTAAATTTAATGTTGTATAAAAATATTTTAAATTAAATTAATACAATGATGATAATTTTATAACTTATTACTGTAAACTATATTATCATACACTGGTATATGTTGGGGTATATACAGTAAAAGTACTGCTATCACTGTAGGCTGGTCTAGCTTACTTGGGCCCTATAGCCATTATTAATACATAAGAATTGTAAATTTATTTACCAGAAATATTTTTTATTTTACAATATATATATTTAAAATTAAATTAAGAAAAAGAAAATATATATATATATATATATCTTATTATATAAAGTTCTAAACCAATGAATGCATATAATGGTAGTGTATTATACACTAGGCAACAAATTTCAACTTTTTTTTTGTTACAGACACGTGAACTACTGATTCCTACTAAAGCGCTGATGCTGATTTCAGATCTGATATCAAAATTTCTCTATCACGTCCAGATTTTGTGTAACCGAAAACCCCTATTTTTCATTTTTTTTTCTCACCCGCTTCTATTACGAAAGCCGTCTAAGCTACTTTTCCGTGCCACGTTTTATGTTAAGCATACTTAAATAATTAGTGAACAGGGATGTCTTTCCTCCTTTATTCTGGCTTAAGACAGACAGCGGAATTCCGCTGGCGGAGTTACCACCCCTGCGCCCAACCATCCACCCAAAGCGCGTTAGTATTTTGTTGTTACTACTGAAAGGCAAATTCCTGTTCTTAAGTGAAACTTTGGTGTGTCCTCTTCCTTTGTCGCTTGTAGGATGACGAGCTCTCCTTCTGCAGGAACCAACAATAATCTCCCATCATATTTGGGTTGAAATTACCTTGGTATCTGTTTTCCATAACTGAGATCTGTTGGTGGAAGCGCTCACCATGCTCGTCACTTACAGCCCCAAGGTTGGCCGGGAAGAAGTCAAGATGAGAATGTAAAAAATGAATTTTCAAAGACATTCTGCATCCCATTATTTCATAAGATTTAAGCATGTTTTCTACGAGTTTACGGTGGTTTTCAGCTTTGTGGTTTCCAAGAAAATTTTTGACAACTTCAACGAAAGATGTCCATGCTCCTAGTTCATTCTCATTTAGGTTAGATGGAAACGATGAGTCGTGGATGACACTGCGGATCTGTGGTCCAGTGAAAACTCCAGCTTCTAGCTTAGCATCTGTCAATATTCCTTTGAATTTATCCTTTAAATATTGGAAACCACTACCTTGATGATCCATACCCTTCACGAAATTTTTCATAAGGCCAAGTTTAATGTGAAGTGGTGGAAGATGTACTTTCTGAGGGTCAATAAGTGCTGGGTGTTTCACATTGTATTTACCAACAACATGTTCAGTTCTAGATGGCCAATCATGTTTTTTGTAGTGGTTCTTGTCATCTCTGCTGTTCCATAGACACAAAAAGCACATATGCTTTGTGTAGCCCAACTGTAACCCAAGAAGTAATGATACAACTTTAAGGTCGCCACAAATATTCCATGTGTGGTCCTTATATTTGATGAGTCTTAGCAGCAGTTTCATCGATTCATAAGTCTCATTAAGGCCAGTGGCATGTGCTACAGGTATTGAAGGTTTTTCATTGCCGTTGTGCAGTAATACAGCTTTAAGGCTAGCTTTACTAGAGTCAATGAACAGTCTCCATTCTTTTGGATCATAGCGACAGCCAATCCCTTGCATCAGACCACTGATATCGTGGCAGAAACAAACGTTTTCTTCCTGTAAGTAAAATGATGAAAACTGCAAATGGCGATGGCGGAAATGGGAAACTTTGGTGTTTGGTTGGAGAAGATTAAATTCTTGAAGTCTTGAACCAAGCAACTCTGCCTTTTCTTTTGGTAATTCCAAATCGCGCACTAAGTCATTTAACTCCGCTTGACTTAACAAATGTGGGGAAATATTTGCATCTGGAACATATATGCATCTTTCCCTGTTTCTATATCACTAGCAGAATCTTCAGATGAACTGCTGTCTGTTATCGTTGCTGGTGGAACTGGTGGTGGATTTGTTTCATCATGTGGTACTGGTTTCATTGCTGATTCGCAGTTTGGGTACGTGATCTTTGATTTGTTTTTCTTTGTGAAACCAGCAATCTTTGTCAAACAAAAATAACAATCATTGAAGTGATTTTTCGGCTCACGCCAAACCATGGGGACTGAGAACGGCATAGCTTTTCTTTTACCATTCATCCAAGCTATTAACACTGCATTGCACTGTGCACAGCAAATATGTGGTGCCCAGTCCCTCTGTTGGTCTCCTAACTTACAGTCAAAATAACACTTGTAGGCAAGTTTAATCTTTGTTGTTATGTTTCTACGTTGTGGCTTAGGTGTATATTGTCCACAGACAAAGCAGAAGTTGTCTGGGTGATTTACACAAGCACGTCTATTTGATGCCATTTTGAATTACCATACAATATCTGAAAAAACGTAGAAAGTAATTATTACGATGTGCAAAATAAAAAGAAATACACACCGTAGTACAAAACAAATGCTATAAAAACACACAAGTCACCACAACCTGTCACTTGCTCATCAGCAGAGAGCTTCAACAACCGTTCTGCTTGACTGTCACGTAGCGACTGACCGTTGGGCCGTTGCCCGTTACTATGCTCTTGACTCAGTGTTGCCAACTCGGGATAAATTTTATTTATCAAAATTGTTCGAATTTGTATATAGTTGGCAAAAAAAATTGCTTTAACCTTGAAAAGCAAGTTTCATATTACTGGCATTAAGCCGATTAAAACCAAAATCTGGACGTGGTAGAAAATTTTACTAAAAGTGATTTGCATTTTACACAAAATCTAGACGTGATAGAAAAAATCTAATTATAGATTTGAAATCAGCATACCGAAATTAGCTAGGAGCACCTATTTGGTCTTCTGTAACAAAATCTTTGTTGCCTAGTGAATTATCAATAACTTTACACACGAGATTCAAGCATTCAAGCAACTGAATGGTTTATTATGATTATGCATGCCGCGTGGTGCCATCTATGAACAACTTTACGAAACTTTCATTTTTACTGAAAACTATTACTGTAATTTGAAATTGTATATTTATATGATACTGTATTACTGTATTGAATATTTGTAATCTTGTATAGGGGCCTATAGTTACATTTTATGATTTTTTGTTTTGTTAGTAAATGTAAACATTGCTAAGTTTGATAAAATATATATTAAACTAAATAAGATATTACTGTATAATAATAAAAAAACTTAATTTTATATAAAAGAAGATAATTTCTTCAAAAAACTAATTCAAAGTATCGGTATCGGTTTTCAGAACAGTATCGGCCGATACCGATACTTTGTGAAAAGTGGCCGATATGGCCGATACCGATACATTGGTGCAACTCTAGTTATAAAGAAGTGGAAAGGCCTTGGAACAGTCAAAACTTTACCAAAGTGTGGACGACCTTCCAACATTTCCGAACGTACAGCTAGATGGATTAGCTGTTGCGAATCCACGGGCGACTGTAGGTGATATTTGCCAAACATTAAGACTATCTAAGATCGATGTCCATCCCTCTACTGTACGTCGTAAATTGAGAAAGAATGGTTTGCATGGAAGATTTGCACGAAAAAAACCTCTGCTACGAAAAGCGCAAAAAGAAGCCTGCCAAGGATCATCAAAATGATGGATTTGCATTCTGGAAGAAAGTTCTCTGGATAGACATCAGAATTGAATTATTCGGGAACAACGAGCAACGGTATGTTTGGCGAAAATCAAATACTGCGTTTAAAGAAAAAACACCCTTCCTACGGTTAAACATCGTGATGGTAGTTTGCTGTCTTGGAGATGCTTTAGTGTTTCTGGTCCAGGAAAGCTTGTTGTCATCAATGGAATCTTGAATTCAAAGAAATATCAGGAAATCTTAGAAGAAAATATATTGCCTTCAGTTCAGGAGTTGTGAATGGGTCACAATTGGGTACTTCAACAAGATAATGGTCCAAAACATAAAAATAAGAGCACCATGAAATGACTCCAACAAAAGAATTTTAAGCTTCTCGAGTGGCCCAGTCAAAGCCGAGATCTCAATTTAATCGAGAATTTATGGAATGAATTGCACTTTTCTTTAGAAGAGTGAACTAAAATTTCTACTGAAAGATGGCGAAACCGTCCAGAGAAATACCCAAAATGAATCATTGAGGTCATTCAAGCAAAAGGTGGACACAAAAAGTATTAAATAATTTTGTAAGTAAATGTACGAAAACTTGCATTTTAACTTTTTTTTTCCCTCAAATTATTTGATGTTTTACATTATATGTTGGAGTTAAACTAATATTTTTATTTGTTAAATTTTTCCAAACGAACGGTAAACTTTTTATAAATATCCTATGCATCATACAAAAGATATAAGGATGAATATAACAGAAATATTTTTGTGTATGAATACTTATGAGCACCACTGTACGTATAGAAAAAGTGTGTACGAAAAAATCTCATTTGACAACATCGAAATTTATATTTTTCTGAATTTTGGCGAATTTTTTTCACCCTAAAATCGTCATTTCAAACATGATCGAATTGAAACAGGGAGCTGGACTTCACAGAATTTCTAATGATTTTCAATGAAAGTTTTGTAAAATTCTAACGATTGGGGAAGTCTGTAGTTAACGGAAGGAATTGCTACTAATAAATATACGAGTAATAAAAAATAAAAACAATCAGTATAAGAAATTCATATGTGAAATTCTTAATTATAACCCAGCACACAAGCAAGGGTCACTTGTTTTTCATTTTTGTTTTTTGGCGAAATTTTTGTCACACGAAATTTTGTACAGATAAAAGGATCAAGCTGAGCAAGTGTCTTGCGGTAACAGACAGTAATATCAGTTATTACTGAAAATTTCATGAAAATTGGACAATTATGGAAGGCTGTACCTTGAAAAAAATAATTATAATATCGGAGCGGAAACAAAGTTCTGCTTTGCAAAATTCTAAATTAATATCTCAGCAACTTAGAATTTTATACTAATTAAAGGGAATTAACCCTAAGTTGACCTTATTCTTCAGTCCACAGTGGTTATCAACTACTGCTACAACTACAGCATCGCCCTGTACAAGTGATATTGATTCTACTGCTGCGGAAGATATCGATACTAAGTAAGCACTCAACACTTTCTGCATCATCCTTAACCTCGACTCAGAGTGATGTTATTGACATGGATGACACTTCTACTTCTGTGTCTGAAGAGGAAGTTCAGGAAGGAAGCGAAAAATGTTTCCAGAATGATTATGATGACCCAACGCTTTGGCTAGACCGACTGATAGACACGGAGAGTTGTCGCACAGTGGAGAGAGGTCTACAACGAATTAGGGACAGTTTCCGCGTAATGAAATTTCACAACAAATTTTCAAGAATTACTGATACATTCAAATGAAGAACGGTGATCTGAAGAACGGTGATCGTATTCTCCGAGCCTGGTTGGTATATTCTAGATTGTCTGACTGCTTATTTTGCTTCCATTGTGCATTGTTCTATGCGCGTGAAAGTGCTTTTAGGAAAGGGTTTCAATGTCTGACAAAATCTTTCACGATCACTGGAGACACATGAACATTGAATGACTCATGGTGAAAAGGCAACGTTTACTGTAAACTGTACAGAGCAAAGTTGGTATTAACAACGTCAACATGAGAAGTACTGCATGGAGATCCGTTATGACTCGCCTACAAGCTATTGTTTGTCACATTGCTGAAAGAAATTTGGCACTACGTGGGTTAAATACTGTAAAAGCTCCATGATCCGCGCAATGGTAACTTTTTGGAACACGCTGAATTAATAGCAAAGTTCAATCCTAACATGAACGAGCATATCAGGCAAATCGAAGCAAAGGATATCACCTATCATTATCTCAGCAAGGACATCCAGAACGAACTCACCGTTCGCGCCAGTGATCATGTGCTGCAAGTGATTGTGAAGAAAGTTCATGCGGAAAAATATGTTCTAATTATCATGGATTGTTCACCTGATGTCAGTCACACTGAACAGTTTTCAAAAATACTCCACATAATCTCTTGCAAACTGATTTGTGAAGGTGTGATTATATCTAAGCATTTTCTTGTTTTTTCTTGGCGAATGATATCACAGGGAAAGATCTGTGTGATACCTTGTTGGGTCTTTTGCAAAATCTCAACATCAACATCGCTGACTGCAGATGACAGCCATACAATAATTGCAGCAAAATTCGTGCCAATTTCATTAAAAGTAGTAGTTTTTTTTTTTGTTTCAACGCCCGTGTAGCCTAAGAATCATGTAAGTACCATGATGGGATACGAATCTAACATTGGATAGAATCATAGAAACAAACACGGGTGGTAGTTTTGAAGTGTATATTCCCAAACTATCACTAACGAGTTGCATTTTTTTTTTTTTTTTAATCCAACAGCAGTAAAGTTAAGGCGTAATTAGGAAGCCAGACAAAAACGATCATATGATCATCTAATTATTATGAACAAAGACTACGAAAATGTCGAAGTTAATCTATATTCAAAACTATTCCGCAGCTCGTTATTAACATTCGAGTTTGGTTTTTTAATATATGTTCGTTAAATATATCAACTAAAGTTTTATACCAGAACCACAAAAATGAGGAAGTTTTTTGTAGAAACACGACTAGTCAACTGTTGGGATATTTCTAATCTTTACTTTTTGTTATCTGCCATTTACAAGAAACTAACCCATTGCCCAAGTTCTATAGTATGTTCTTGAAGAGAAGTCTACCCTATAAAACTCATTTTTGATTACTGTACTACTGCTTCAACTTTCTACGTGAATTATTTTGTAAGAGCTATCTATTTGAATCTGGGCCTTAGCCACTGTCATAGACCTAACTTTGGGAGGGAAATGAGGAGTTATAACCTCGTTTTGATACATATGTAAATCATTTTTATCTTAAAATATTTCTTATTTAAAAACAGTATCGACATTGATACCACTGCTAGCAACAGTGGTGTCAGTAAGGAGGCTGGTAGTCTGTTGGAGAAGCAGTTAGAAAGGACCTGTTCTTTGGAGAAGTGAAGACCCGAGAAAATGTCCTATTCAAGGAGTTTAAGGAAGCTTGGTCCATTATCAAGGAAGATGAGTCCATCAAGATGCTGGTCATCAGCAACCCCTGGCTGCAGGAGAAGAGAGATGAAATCATCAAAGTACTCATTGAAAGCCTCCACCTCTGACCCCTCCAAGTTGCCATGTGCCGACTATCACGAAGTAGCTGAGAACATGATTACCATCCTAGGTAGCAGTCCGCCTTCAGGGTTTCACTGGAGCCGGAGCGGAACCATTCAGCAAGCAAAATGGATGTCACTGAATATCTATTACTAGATGTTCATGTCCTATAAGCAGATGGAGTACAACTCTCAGGTGCAGAAAAAGTTGCAGTAGATGAACCGGTTGATGGCTCCCTTATATGTTACATCACGGATGACAGCTACCATCACTACTGACGCTTCCATTAATGACCTTCATGACATGTTGAGGTTCCAGGCCATAGAAAAACCAGTAGCTGATGTGATCATCAACAAGATGAAGAAACCAAAGCTGGTACCTAACGTAACGCATGAGGTGGTGCCCTTCTCTTTCAGGATATGGTCAGCAAGTTGCTCAGCGTCGACCGGCCTGTTGGTTTCAGACAGGGGAAACGATTATTCCAGCCAATCACAAATGATACAACACTTTTCGACTTGATTGGGCTTGACTCCCACTCCCTTTTCGAAGTCCTAAATGTTGGCTCCAGCTTGTTGGATCAGCTTGTAGAAACCTGATTGCATGATGCTGATTTTAAGGTAGCCAGAGGGTTTGTGCAAACAGTGAAGTTTGTGGACGATGTTGCTGAAAGGGGAGTGAAGATGACTGACTTCGCAAACATCACCACCAAGGATCCGCAGCAGCAAGCCTGGCTCCTCCAAGCTGTCGAGCACAACAAGAGGAAGTTTAAAAGCTTTGACAAGGCTATCCTGAACAAGTGAAGTAATGACTTTGGATCCTCAAACACTCCTCAAGACCCTTCCCTTAACACCCCTTCATATATGTATAATATAAGAGGTTCCAAAAAACCTTAGCCCCCCCATTTGCAGCTTACATGTTTACTTATATCGAAATAGTTTTTAGTGATTATAAAAATATATAAAATTCTTTATTTATTGCAGGTATTAAAATTACTCTAGCTGATAAAGTGATAATATAATGGCTTCTCAATTAATTGGTGATTCGGAGAGGCAACGTGTGATAGATCGCATACGAGCAATAACATTTCGGGAAGCTCGTGATGCTGGAGCCACCTTTATAACACGTTCATGGGTTGCCAAAAAGTTGCGAAGAAGTGAGGACTTCGTCAAAAGAAATTGGAACAAAACTTTGGATGAATGTGAAATGGATACAACCAAATCTGGGCGCCCAAATTTGCCACTCTCTCAGGAAACAAAGGACATCATTGAAAGCGGTACGCGTAAGTGGAAAAACAGCTGTGCTAAACTTTCTAGAGAGATCGAAGTGTTGAGAGGAAAGATCGTTAGTGGTGAGATCATTCGACTGTACCGTCATAGGCAAGGTTTAAGCCTTGGCATGAACTTCCAAAGCCAAGAAAAACTCAACTTAACATCGATGACAGAATGTGGTTTGCCCATTATCTTGAAGATTGGGATGTGGATGATTTCATGCATTTAGCTGTCTCCGATGAATTTTTTGTTTACGTAACACGTCGGCCTAACTACCAAAATGATCGAGTGTGGGCCACAACACCAGATGAAATCGATGACAATGAACATTATCGCGAATTATTAAAAAGTCCAGACTGTGTTGGTGTGTTTGTTTTGTTCACTGCAAAGAAGCTCATGTGGGTGCTGAAGCCAAATGGTCAGAGTTGGGATGGACAGTATTTTCGTGATATTATTCTATCCCAGCATGTCATTCCTTTTCTAAGAAACCCAAAGAATGTTATGGATGTCGATCAAGTCACACTTCTGCACGATAAGGCCCCCTGCTTTAAGGCAATAGCCACTCAACAGTTGTTGCGGAACCATGAGATCGATTTGTTTGGAAATGAAGAATGGCCAGGAAATTCTCCTGACCTGAACGTCTGTGAACACATTGGATCAATTATAAAGGACAAGGTTGAATGTCTCTTGTTTCAAGAACCTGCAGCAGCAAATCGATTTTCGAGTGATACAATGACGCAACACATTGAAACTGTTTTAGCAAATTTGCGTAACGATCACGATCTATTCACGTGACTTTTGGCAAGCTACCCAAAGCGAATTCAGGCTGTCTTGGAAGCCAATGGCGGGAACACCAAGTTTTAATTGTTTCTCATTAAATGCAAGATTAAATTCTCTTTTTTAAGGTATGTTTAGTTTTACTGTACCTCTAATGGTTTAGGCCATGGGCGGGGGGTCTAAGGTTTATTGGAGCCCCGTATACAGTATATTACAGTCAATGTCTAAAATCAGACAATTAATAAATTGATTGAAATTCAGGCAATGTGTCAAATTAGTGATACATCCAAAATCTAACCTAACCTAATGGGAAATACATGCATATACAGCATTACTAGAAAAATTAGGTTAGGTTTTGTGTATACCACCAATTTGACACATTACCTAAAATTTCAATTTACAAATTGATTTTAAACATTGACTGTAACATACATATATATATATATATATATATATATATATATATATATGCCCGTGGAAAAATGGAACTTCAAGGCGGCCGGCCACGTAACCACACATCCCTCTGTTATCCTCTGCCCCTAGGCTGGTGGAGTTATGTCTTGTCGGCCACGTAACCACACATCCCTCTGTTATCCCTCTGCCCCTAGGCTGGTGGAGTTATGTCTTGTCGTGCAGGTGGATGGGTAATACCTGTTAGATAAATTATGGTGTTAATTAATACACGAGTTAGTTTGTTTTTCAACATAAACAGGCAGTAATTAACTAAATACTGTAAAGTCCAGGTCATTTAACCATGTTTGATCTTTGACTGATCAAGACCTCAAAGACTCTCAAAAATGCATCCATCAACTTCGTTAGTATAAAAAAATATGTGATTGTCCTACATTTTTTCCTTTAGTTATCATACAGTTACAGTTATGTCATTTCATGTCATATACACCAAATCTAGAGATTCTGGAGAGTTTCCAATCGGTCAACTTTAACGCGCATGCGCCACCATTAAACATCATTTGATTAAAATATCACGATTTTCGGATTCCTCACACCGAAACCATAGGAAACTGTACAGTAGGCATATTTTTTATGACCCTTCTCCCATCCTGGAAACCTCTAACCCAGACCGAATGTCGAATGTTGCTTACTTCGCTGACCTACGGAAAGTGGTGTTGCGACAATGGCCTCGACGTGGCTGTGACTGAATTTCAAGTTTACACCGATTTATTTTGCATCGCAAGTGACGTAAACAGTTGGATCATATGGCACTTCTCCATTAGCTGGGACTGTTGTGGAAGAGGTTTTGAGGAGGTTTGGCAAAAACCAGGATTTTATTGAAAAACCGAACTTACCTGGGTTTTTTAGTTTGTTTTTTAGTTTTTTTGGACTTTTTCATATTTTCAATGGCCAAAATCGTATAAGAATAGAATTAAATAACTGAGCGCTTATTACAAAAATAACTATTTACCACAAGTTAGTTTTCATTGGGCAGTTAGGTATATGTTTTGCTTAAAAATAAAATGCTCAAATAATTAATGTCTGTAATATCTCAGTCAAGTTGTGTGAACGTGGAACCATTTATTGATCCATATTTCATATTTCAGTGTACGAGTATTTTAGTATTTCAGTAATGAGTATTGTGCAAGAATTAATCTAATTACATTATTTTATTAGTGACTCATTGATTTATTTTGAAAAAAAACTGAAAACCCCAGTTGCGTCGGTTTTGTGTTTTTTCAGGTGTTTTTCTGAAAAAAAAATACCGGGGACAACTGGGCTTGCGAACACTTCGTGATCTTTAACGCCGCTCACCTTGATAGATCCGATCTTAACGGGCGATTGAGCGAGACACATTAGCTCCACCCACTTTACGCGAGTCAGCCAATCATAACAGGCGACGAGCGAAAAAGATATTTGTTACTCTGCTCAAAACAGCGTAAAGTTTTTTTTATTTATAAATAGATTTTCTATTGATACAACAACGATTTTAACATTACTTTTGCTAGTTTAATAATGATAATAACACTGGCCAACAAAATGAAACTTTTTTTTCTCATCACAAACATGATCACACTTTTCTTAATGCGTTTTTCGCGCTGATTCCGAATCTGGTTTTATTTTGTTTCTAGCACGTATAGTTATATAGATACACTGGTTTTGATATTTTTAAGTTTTTGATATTGCTATAAGAAAATTTATGGATGTATAGATCACACTTAGGAATGCTAAACAACAAATACATCATATACCTTATTCAATGTACTTATAAATAAAGAATATATACACATTGTTTTATTAAAAGCGCTGTGAGTGTGATTTCCTTTTGTAAATTTGGCCTGGATTGTCACGATACAGCATCCAACAATGGTCCGCCATCATGCTTTCATTCCAATATCCTTGGTAGCGCTTCTCCATCATCTGAATATCTTGATGGAAGCGCTCTCCTTGCTCGTCACTCACTGCACCAAGGTTTTCAGGAAAGAAATCTAAGTGGGAATGCAGGAAGTGAATTTTTAACGACATTCGACACTCCATTTCTTTGAAGGCATCAAGGAGGTTCTTGACTCCATCCTTATACGCAGGTGACTTGTTGCTTCCAAGAAAGTTTTCACATATCCATTTGAACGCCAGCCAAGCCTTCAAATCCAGCGGACTTAGGACTTTTTCAAATTCAGTGTCATTCAAAACCTCCCTTATTTGTGGCCCAACAAAAATTCCTTCCTTCAATTTTGCTGCAGTAACCTTCCGAAATTTCCTTGAAAGGTATTGGAACCCGTCAGAATTGACTTTACCCATTGCTTTAACAAAATTCTTCATTAAACCAAGTTTAATGTGAAGAGGTGGCAGATAGATCTTTTGGGGATCCACTAAAGGGACAGACTGGACATTGCTTATCCCTGGGAAATATGTATACCTAAGTGGCCAGTCACTTTTGGTGTAATGTTCTATAGTGGCGCGACTGTCCCACAGGCAAAGGAAACAACAAAATTTTGTGAATCCTGACTGCATACCCATAAGCATTCCTATAACTTTTAGATCTCCACAAACATTCCATTGATGACTGTCGTATTCGATTGCCTTAAGTAGTATATCCATATTGTCATATGTCTCTTTTAGATGGACGGAATGGGCAATGGGGATGGATGGCATTATATTACCATTATGCAAAAGAACTGCTTTCAGGCTTCTCTGCGACGAATCAATAAAGAGGCGCCACTCAGATGCCACATACGTCTGAGATATGGCTGTAAATAGTCCATTGATGTCATGGCAATAACAGAGAGGACCGTCTACTGGAAAGAATGCTGTTAATTCAAAATTCCGCTTTCGGTAGTAACTAATACGAACATTGTTCTCAAGTAAATTGTTCTCCTTTAGTCTTGAGGCGAGAAGCTCTGATTTCTCTTTATACAGCGATAAGTCTCTAACAAGATCATTCAACTGTCCTTGGGTTAACTTTTTAGGCTCTAAATGTCTACCTTCAAAAGTGTACTCTGGTTCTGTAGATGGTCCGGAAACGCCAGTTGCACCTTCATCACTTTCCATGTCATCTATGATAGAATCTAGCCTATCACTTGGGGGAATTGGAATGGGCAATGTTTCATCATGTTTTACTGGTCTACGTGCTGAATCCAAGTTTGGATATACAATCTGGTGTTTGTTCTTGGCAGAAAACCCCATTAAGTTCACACTACAAAAATAGCAGTCTTCATGATGATCTCTCGGCTCCCTCCATATCATGGGTATGGCAAATGGCATTGAAGCTTTCTTTTTGTTAAGCCAATCACGTAATCCATTTGAACAGCCAGAACAGATGTGATGTGGCGTCCATGGTTTATCTTGGTCACCTAGATGGCAACCAAAGTATAGCTTGTATATTTTCTTAATGTCGGTTGTAATACTTCGTCGCTGTGTTTTAGTTGTCAACTGGCCGCATACGAAACAGAACTTGTCGGGGTCATTCTTACATTGTCGAGGCATGTTGACTGACCTGAGCAAACTATAAATTAAAAAAAAATGTACACCAACTTGACACAACTTCTTGGACTGGACTGATCTTTTGACACACAAAGCACGGCGTTGTTGCCTGAATCACAATGCTGCTAGACGTAAAAGCTCACACCTGAAATACATAAGATGTATAATTAAGATAATTGAAATCAATAAGATGAATAAACTAAAAAAACACAATAAAATAAACACAATCAAATGTTGAAATATTAGTATTTTGCCTATTTAAAATGGTTAAATCTGTGTAGTTATATATATGCCTTCATCTTGAAAACTATACGTGCTAGAAAAAATCTGAATGCAGTTTTGGAATCAGCGTGAAAAATGCTATCCAGCCACCACAAATTTTACTCTGATGAAAAATCTTTGTTGACCAGTGATCAATCACGATGGCCAGAAACTGGAACAACACTCAGGCCAGCGATGTAGGACTCGAGACCGGTCTTGAGACCTTTTTTCTGATCTCGGACTTGGTCTCGACTACATCACTGCTGAGTATGTTGATTTTCCTCAAGTGCAACGAACACTTAGCTTGTTTTAAGTAGCCAGTTAACTGCTGAAAAATGCCACAAACTATGAACTTCTGAATAAATTCTGAGTAAATTTTGCAAAATTTTGTCACTTGATAACTTCTTTAAAACATTTATTCCTGAATGTGAGCTTACGAATACATGCAAAATACATGCAAAAATTGCATATGGTCTCAGTCGCTTAGGTCTCGGTCTCGGTTTCGGGTGCTTAGGTCTCGGTCTCGGCCATGGTGGTTTCGACTGCATCATTGACTCAGGCCAACTGATCAGTTCATTGCGCTAAATCCTGTCCAGGACCATCGGAAGACGAACCCCCAACCTCAGTGTCTTCACTTCGTTTATATAGAAATGGTGTTACCCACTGAGGTACAGGTGCTTCCTTTTGCTGGTTCAGCAGGAGGAAAGGCTTTAAATTAATATTATTTGTTTGACTCTTTCCTAATTTACACAGGAAAAACAGGCAGAAAATCTGAAATTTCCTCAGAAAAGTGAATCTTAATGGAAGTACTCATAAAAGAATGTTATAGTCAAAGGCACATATCCTCCTGACTTCAAATATATCAGTCAGTTGTATGCAAGATCAAAGGAGGATTTTCGAGAATGAAGAATACAAACAAAAAAGATTTGGCAGGCTACGAATAACAACTCAACACACTGATAATGCAATCATAAGGAAGGCAAAGCTCAACTCCATCACCAGTATCGAGATGCAGAACAAGCTCCTTGCTCCAGTCAGCAGAAGAACCATTCGACGGGGGCTTCAGAATAAGATTAATATGATCGCAAAAGGCCAGTGATAAAACACTCCTAAATGAAAAGCAGAGGAAGAGTCCTTTTTGTAAGAAAATATATTGATTGGACCACTAAACAATGGGACAAGGTTTTGTTCAGCGATGAGAGTCAGATCGTGCAATTTGGGTGGGATCATCTGAATGTCAGGCGTC
This sequence comes from Bathynomus jamesi, assembly GCA_023014485.1. Classification (NCBI taxonomy): domain Eukaryota; kingdom Metazoa; phylum Arthropoda; class Malacostraca; order Isopoda; family Cirolanidae; genus Bathynomus; species Bathynomus jamesi. The sequence goes on from JAJOZX010000838.1 coordinate 1,152,867, forward strand.
TACTCAAGCACTTTCATAATTCCAAATACCAAGTACTGCCACTTTGAAACACCTTCCAAAGGTTAGGGTTTGGGGATATTTTGGCGCCCAAGGCAAAGTGGAATTCTGGTTTTGTCCAAAATATACGACCATAATATCAAAGAAATTATTGGTGCCAATGGAGGGCCCACTAAATATTAAACCTACAATAAAAATGTAAATCTTTAAAAACTTCTTTGGTTCCAAACTTTTGGACACGAATATACCCTAAGTCCTTATCCTCCATAGCCTTTGCTATAGAAAAGGTGTGGATCGACCTTTTCTCTGCCACGGAAGTAAGTGGCTGAGAGATATGTGAACGGCGAACATGTCGACGAAGAGCCTCGTAATTTGGTGGGCATGTTCCGTTCAACATTTCAAAATTTCACCAATTTACATCTGGAGTGCGGACGGACCCGAGTACGGAGAAAACCAGGGTAAGTCTTCGACCCTCAGCTACTTCATCCTACTATTAAATATAACAAAATAAGTATCAGTGTAGTCAGCATTTGGAAAACCGGAAAGACAGCATTGCTATTCACCGATGGTTCTTTATATTGGGGTAGGTAGTGACATCCTGAAGAGGCATCAACTTCCAACGTACCAGCATGGCATCTTGCACCGTGATGCTCATATTCTTCAGATGGATATGTAATTGAAGAAGCTTCAGGGCATTAAAACTCCTTCCTTGGGCACCACAAAGGGTCGACATGAATTTCATCGATAATCTGTGGGAGTACCTCGACCGAAAACCAAGAACACCTACCCACGCCCCTGAAAAATAATGTAAGTGGAGGAAACAATGAGATATTGGATAATGTGAATCAAGGTGTCCAGCCAAACGTTGCTATGCCAGGCTGGGTTCGAATACTTACACTGTTGGCACTACAAAAGGGGATGTTATCAGATAACGGATACAAGATGTTTACCCCCAATCTTGCGTTTTCCTTGTCAACATCATTGTGTTTCGAAAACGTCATTTCACTGAGTAACCAAATTATTTTTGTGGGGCTCTCTGTCACACACACACACACAGTATATATATATACAGGGCGTCCCAAAAAATGTATACACACTTTAACAGCTGATAGCTCAATTGATGTTTCTTTCTTTCCAAGTTAAACCCATTAGAATTAATAATGGCAGTCAGACTATGCTTTGAACAAAGGAAATTCATTCTAAAATGCTACTGGAAGTGTGGAAACGCAGTTGAAGTGCAAAGACAGTTTAGGAGGGAGTTTCAAACAGATCCACCAACGCGACTTACCATCACTCGAATTAGAGATAAGTTTGAAGCCGATGGAACTGTTCAGAATGTCCACAAGAAGCGTTCCGGAAGACCACGGACATCGACAAGCCCCACAAAGCAAGAAAGAGTACTGGAAACGTATCACCAAAGTCCAAGAAAATCTGTGCGGCAAGCGAGTCGTGAGGTAGGAATTTCAGAATCGTCTGTCCAACGCATTTTAAGCGCTGTCAATGGAAAAGTTACATTCCAAGATTAGTCCATGCTATTAATGAAGATGATGATGATCCGGACCGAAGAGTGGAGTATTGCGAGTGGTACTTGGCACGATGTGGATGTGGACTGGACGAAGGG